>BGNK01000151.1:28260-164997 GCA_003297005.1 Symbiodinium sp. clade A Y106
CACCCACTCCCACACCCACACCCACACCCACACCCACACCCACACACACACACCCGCGCACACACACACACACACCCACGCGCGCGCACGCACGCGCGCGCACGCACGCACGCACGCACACGCACGCACACACACACACACACGCACAGACACACACACACACACACACACGCACACACGCACACACAGCCACGCAGACACACTCACTCACTCACTCACTCACGCACTCACAAACACACACACACACCCGCACACACACACACCCGCACACACACACACACACCACAGACATTTACTGAGCCCCAAACAACAGCCGTAAAACCTTCAACCCTACACCCCCAGCCTAAACCCTTGATCTCAGATCCTGAACACTGCTAGCACGACAGAACTATATGCAATACAATGGCATGCAGGACAAGGATCGGACTAGTTGGGAGTTTCGGGCCTAGGATCATATACATCGTTCAGAACCCCAGAAAAGCCCCGGTCCGATAATCATTGAGGCCTCTAGAGTACCGGCCCGCTTTGCAGAGGTGAAAAATCCTGCCACACGCCATCCTTCGGGGAGGCCCGCGATTTAGTTGAGGCATTTGTTGTCGTCGGTGGTTAGTTGTGTTGAGGGTCTAAGTTTTTGTTTGGAGGTTTACTCTTGTTCAGGGGCTGAGCCGGTGACTTATTGTGTTGAGTGTAATATAGGGGCCCGAATGATTGCCAGTACCATCCCTTACGGTTCCTATAGATCGTTATATTACAATATTTACCGAAACCATCCCAAACCCTATTCTATGTCTTAAGGACCCTATATTCGGTTTTCGAAATTTGGGAGCTGACCCAAGGGCTTCGGCTCTCACAGCGGCATCCAAAGTTCGGCGCTAGGTTCAGAGTTTACGATCCGGATTTCACAGGGAGCCTACGTATACCTTACCCTAAACATTTCAGAAGTAAGTTTGCTCTGAGCCACGTGGCTACTTGTAACCCTGCCGTCACATGAGCAAACCAGATGAGCCCAAGCCTCAACTCCGTCGCAAAATGCACGCCGACGGTCAAGAGCCATCGTTCGAGTCCCGCAAGAAATTGAGATTGGTCCGGCACACTAAACCCTGAACCCCTAAACCCCTGAACTCAAAAACCTGCGGTTGAATATCGATGTAGCTCCGATGGAGCTCCAGAGCTTTACCGGCCGCGCGCTGGGGCGAGGAATCAGCGGTTGTTCACGAGGGGCACGGGTTGGGTTTATAATATGGTTTATAAGGTATCTACTAAACCCTAATCCCACAAGTCCTGAACTCTTCAAGCCCTAAACCCGGCCCTAAGCCCCAAACCCTGAACCCGACGCTCCAGACCCACAGTCCTAATTAAACCCGAAGCCCCAACCCGGTCAATTCGACCCTCTAACTGCGGAGCGGACCTGGAGGTGGACATGGAAATAGGAGCTTCAAAAGAAGGCCCTCGACCTGACGCCGTAAACCCTAAACTCCTTCGCCACGGCTTTCCCCTACAACCCTAAACCCCTAAACCCTAAACGCCTAAACTCCTAGTTAAACTCCTTTACCCTAAACCCTAAACCCCTAGCCCTTGCTTTCCTTGCAGGCCGCAGCATCCGTTTCCTCGCCGCAAGCCATCGGAACTAGCGATGTTTCCTCGGATGAGGCGCCGAGTTGAGCTTAGATATCCCAGGGGAGGCCTTTGATTTTTGAGCCCTATATAAATATCAATACAAGTATAAGTATAAATGAAATCTATATATATATATATATGTATATGGTATGTTTGTATATATATATATATCCTCTATTGAAGAAGAGGGTCTTGGGGCATTTTGGGGCCTTAAGATTTGGGATGATGTTGTTGAAATGTTCCCTAAAGGGCGAGGCTCCTTCATGGGCTGTATAGGGTATCATAGGCTTTCGCATAGGTGCCTTAAGAGTTGGCGTAGGGTGTTGTAAGGGTTGCTGAAGGGTTTTACGCGGTGAATTATTCAGGCTTCTAAATGGGTGGTTGTCAAAACTATGGTCCCTTTTTGGGTCCCTATTATAATACGGCACCTATTATTTAGGGTACCCCAAAAGGGACCATAATTTTGACAACTACCCATATGCCAGGCCATGAGGGTGTCATGCAGACCCCTGATTAGTACCCCGCTTCTCTTTCGAGGCTCTGTTGCTAGGATCCCTATTACGACTTGCTTCCCTCCTTAAGAGCAGGGGTTTACTGACAAGGGGTTTGCATTTTTGTGTGCTGGGCCTTAGGGGGATGTTCAATGATTCAAGGGCTGTGGAGGCCCAACCGCCAAGTCAAGAGCTTCGAAATTACTGGGTCTCGGCAGTTAGTCCCCTGAAGCTAAAGTCCTTTATAGCGAAGGGTTGTGAGAAACTGGCCTTGAGGACGGAATACTAGTGTAGACGCCTGTTTGATAGACCTCCCTTTCCCCGCAGGGCCGGCCCCAGTAGTATCTGTTATTCTTGTTTTTGATCTCTGTTGAAAGCTATTCAGGGAGAGGGGGTAATTCAGCAGGGTCTACATTAGTCCACAATGAAACCCTGTAACTCCTGCACATCTAAACTCTAAACTCTAAACCCAAACGCTATAGCTCCAACATGACAACCAAGAAGTTTCTGATCCTCTAGAGAATTTGTGGTTTTAGGATTCTGGTTTGGTTGAGGTTTTGAATCTCGCGCGCCCATCGATTGTTTGAATCTTATGTTTATGTGGTCGTTTGGGCCCTATTGCCGAGTCAATGTGAAAACTTTGCAAACTTGTTCAGCGAGGGTTTTCGGTTGATGTGGGAAAGTTTGAACTGTCTGTTGAAGCAGCGAGTACCCGCCCAAACCCCAAAAGACCTATAAACCCAAGGCACTGCAGCCTTCCCCTCAGGCGGAGGAGTTTGAGGCGGAAGTGCGTATGATCGCAGCCGGCTGCGGCTACTTGGCCGTCGAGCTTTCCCCGTGTTGCACAGGTGCTCATATCTTTTGTTTAGGTGTTCCCGGGTTAGAGTAGTTGGGGGCGCATGATTGCTTTGTCGACACTGCAACATATGGGTGGTTGTCAAAATTAGGGTCCCTTTTTGGATCCTTAATATAATACGGCACCTATTATTTAGGGTACCCGAAAACGAAAAGGGACCCTAATTTTGACAACCACCCATATGTTTGATTGAAGGGGATTCCTCCTGGGTGACTATGAGGTCATTGGCCGCATCGCCGCTTGACATTCGCCACGGTACTCTTAGGTTCTACCATGTCGGGACCCTAAGCACTGAGCAATACTGGAGGGTCTTGAGACTTCTTACGTACTTGTTCAGTTGATTAGGGTGCCTTCTAGGGAATCCTTAAACCCTAAACCCTAAACCCTACCTATTGCCCACTTGGTGAGTTCACTGATCCTCCAAGTAGACCCTGTACCTAAGACCCTAAACCCGACCCTGGACCTTGTCAACCCTCAAACCCTAAACCCCTAAAGCCCAAAGACCTATAGAAGCCTTCTTGGCACCCGACAGCCGCAACTCCACGCCCTAACACCCTTACAGTGCTGAGGCTTCGTGCAAGACGGCTCGCAGGAGCTCTGCCGTCCAGTGGAGGATGGCAGGGTGCGCCCAGTGGAAGTTTAGGGTTTAGGGTTTTAGGGTGTAGGGTTTTAGGGTTTACAAGGTTTGGGGTTTAGGGTTTTGGGGTTGAGGGTGTTGGGGTGTAGGGTTTTAGGGTTTACAGGGTTTGGGGTTTAGGGTTTTAGGGTTTAGGATTTTAGGGTGTAGGGTTTTAGGGTTTACAAGGTTTGGGGTTTAGGGTTTTAGTTGAGGGTTTTGGGGTGTAGGGTTTGAGGGTTTACAAGGTTTGGGGTTTAGGGTTTTAGGGTTTACGGGGTTTGGGGTTTAGGGTTCAGGGGGGGCAGGGACTGATTAATCTGGCAGAGGTTTGTGGTTTTGGGTTTAGGGTTTAGGCTTTATGGGTTTAGGGATTGGGGGAATTCTTAGTCTGGCAGCCTGAAGACTTGAAGAACCCCTAACTCAAGACAGGCTCTAAAAAAAAGAAGATTCTTGCAGGGTGGTTTCCCGGGAAGTGTTTCGATTCGTAGCGTTGGTATATTAATGGAAGGGGGAAGTGGTTCAACCCGATAACATATATGTCCTAAACCTATGTCCTAAGTCCCAAAATCCTAGCCCCTAAACGCAGCCACCCTGATTCTCCATTGATGGCCAGGTGACACCCGCCAAGCACCGAGTGACCTTGAAGGAACCCAGAGGCCGCGAGCTGTCAATTCATGGTTTTGGTGTTTAGGTTTTGTGCTGTTGGGTTTAGGGTTTAGGGTTTAGGGAGGATGCCCAGCCTCTACACTGAGCATCCTACATCGTTAAGCTGGAGCTCCAGCTGGGATCCAGCAGCCTGCACCCACACCTCTCTAAGCCACCTGGGGTTTCGACACCATGCGGGCCAGTGCAGAGCTGAAGTGCTGGTCAGGATCCTTCGTTTATTTGCAGCGAACCCCCAAAAACAGTTGCATAAAGGACCGCTAATGGCCAATCTTTTGAAGCCCCCAACTGTGAAAACAAGCGAGTGTCCTCAATTCAGAATCTTGATAAACGTGCTTATGTGCATTTCAGGCAATAGGGGATTCAAACATGGGGGAGCTGTGGGATCTGTCTTAACAGCATCCTCCAACATCAAGAAGCCCCCTGAAACAGACCCTACACCCTAAACCGGCCGGCCGCATGCTAGGTGGCAGCCCTGTGCGCCAAGAGCTGAGGAAGTTGGTGTAGGGGTTAGGGTTTTATTCGGGATGCAATGCTGTTATGGTAGCAGTATACTAGTAGATCAGTAGTATAGAAGCATCGTAGTACAGTAGTATGGTAATAGACAGAGTCGTTTAGTCGGCGTAAAGCCCAAACCCAGAGCCCTAATTTGGCAGATTTAGATCAACGGTTACCTCTGACTCCAATCACCACAGCTTGTTGCAGCTCGGACTGTATATCTACCGACCAAGAGATATACATACCGGGTTCTGTTTTCGAACCCGGATTCAACCGTATTCGGGTTCGCATACTAGTAGCGATCCTGAATCGAGACAAAGTATATGACTACATCATTAGAGCCTTAATCAAAGCCCTAAATCACAAGCCCAACACACTGAACCTTCAATGCCAGCTCAGATCAGTTCGCTGCATGTCACACACGCCAAGCTCTGTGTTCCTGCTTCTCTCATCCTGCCGCAGCACGTTTGTGCAAGCAGCTTGGAAGGGTCAGATTTAGGGTTTAGGATCTGGGGTTAGTGTCATAGAAACCCTAAACCCTAAACCCCATAGGTTATAGTATGGAGGATTGATATGGATGGTATTCCTGGGGGCTCATGATTGGAATTACACTAAGAATGTAGCCCAAACGCACTCGTGAAAGTATTCAGGCCTCTATGTTAGGCTTCCAGCTGCTGCGAGCCTTTGTGTGCTGAAGCAGCGCACCTGCAAAGGAATTCGGTCTTCATGGACCCTGTGCCATGTACAACAAGCCTGCGGGGGATGCAGCAATCTACATCATTGAGTGGATCTTTGGTCTGTGTTTAAGGTCTTGGGTTTGTTTTTTTTTTGGGCTTCCCTTCCTGGAGTTGGTGTACGGTTGCGGTGTTTGTCTATGTTTTGTTCATACACCTAAGGTACTTCAGAACGGACACTGGTTATCATCCTTTAGGCAACCTGCCGCCGTTTAGGCTTTATCGGGCTAAGGAGTTAGGATTTAGGGTTGATCCCTAAACCAAAAACAGCTTAATCTCCCGCAAGAAACCCAAGGGGTCCAAAGCCCCCTTTTTTTGTATAGAATGTAGGTTGTCTACATTATAGGAATTACTATCATGATTTGGGGGCATATCCCTAGGACCCTTGGGCAAGTAAGGAACAAGGCCATCGATCGATGCAAGGCGGGAGGCCTCTGGCATGGAGCTTTGGCGCTGTGCCAGGAAGCTTTTCAGATGAATTTTAGATATTCGCGCCACGTGGGGTTTGGGGTTTACGGTTTAGGGGCCTGAGTAGTCGGGTTTGATTTTGGGGTATATGGCGAACAAGTTTCCAGGAACCGAGGGACCCTACTCTGATTGTCAAGGCCCCTATATTGTTCGGGCCATGTCGCCTTGAGAGAGAGTCAGGGTGTAATGTAGGAACCTGATTAAGAAACCCTGGGCCTATAGCCCAAGGTTTCTTAATCAGGTTCCTACATCATCCACTTGCAGCCCAGATGCCGGGGCTGGGCCGTCTCTGTGTGAATTCCTTGAACCATGTGTGCAGTGTTTGTGCCCTTGGCATATGCCACCAAACTTGAGCTGCTGGGCAAATATGGGACCTTAAAACAGTACCCTAAATAGTAGGATCCTGATTCTTATAAGGACTCCAAAATAAGGTGCCCCTAATTTCCGGAAACTGCCACTTTTGAGCTACTGGGCAAGATGCCAAGACAAGGTTCAGCAACACCAGCTGCAGCCGACTATCGTTACCTATGGCACGGCTGTCAGCTCCTGTGAGAGGGGATCCCAATGGCCCTGCGCAAGACACCTGCTGCTTCTTGGATTGAAACAGCTCTGACCTCGTGAACTTCGCCATCACAGCCAATTCCTTCTCATTTGCAAGAGGGCATTCTGCCTACCATGTCAGCTACGGGTTAAGCTTTTGTATTTTTGCTTTTGGTGTTTCCAGTGTGTCGGTATTTCGTCTTGAGGCCTCGTGGATCCAGTATTCAGGTAGCACATGCTTGGGCTCAAGTCCTTCGTGCTGTGTCACTACATATACATATACATATATATATATACACCTAGACATACACTCTTTGATTATTTGGACTCTGTGCCATACGCCGACCTTAAATCTCAGGCCCTAAGCCGTCAAGATAAGGTCGCAGGCCGTTGGTGCAGATCTATCGGCTGATGCCATTACCTGGAACCTCCGCTCTGACTTGTTTAGGATTTAGGGCTGGAAGGGTTGAGAGCTTCAGGTTTTGTGGGCATCAGTTGTGTTTGAGACATGTTCGGGATATTGAAGTCACTAGATCCCTAAACCCTAAACGCCTAAACCCCTAAACCCGTAAGAGATAAACACCTAAACCCTGAACCCTATACCCTAAACCCTTAACCCCTAAACTTTAAACATTCATTTTTTCGGCACCAAAGGCTTCCGAACCCTGCTCGCTTAACACCAAACCATAAACCTTTAGCCTCCGACTCTACTTCGGCTGATGGACAAAATCCTGCATTACCTCAAGGACCCTAAACTATGGGAATTATGGGTATATTCCTTGTTATGGGTCATGCAGGATTTTGTCCATCAACCGTTTCACCTTAAGCCGCGAAAACCTTGGCTCAAGGTACGACAAGCCAGTAGGCGAAAGCGCTTACCGAAGAAAGCGATCCTTCTGTGGTTGAGTGCCTCTCAGTAGGTAGTAACCTTAAACCTCCCTAACACCAGAAGTCTCCTCCGCAAACCCCACAAATTCCTATACCCTGAACCCTCACCCCACATTCCTTAAACCCTAGACCCTAAATATGAAACTTGGTTAAGCCCGAAGCGGAACTACAATGGAGCCTATAGGTAAACCCCAAACTGCAGGAATTCGGTTCTCAGCGGCTGCGCTCGATCTTCCGTTTGGGAGGAAGCGTCGAGGCTCTTGGATCAGGTCCGAGCGGAGGCGACTATCTGCCTTTTAGGGCTTTTGGTGTCTATGTTGCACCTGTTGCAGGGGTTCCTTTTCAGGTTATGGCTTTCGGTGCTTTTGTTTACGGGTTCCTTTTAAGCTTATGGCTTTTGGTGTTTTTTTTTAAGCGTCCCTTTCAAGGTTTCAGAGTTCAGGGTTTGGGCTTTCCCAAGGGGTTTCGGCCTTTTAGCGATTGTAGGGTGTTTTTTTGTTTGTTTGTTCCGAGCTTTGAGGACGTTTCGCTGTTGGAGTCCCTGTGTTTGGTGAGCAGCCGCGTCCGGAGTTGTTAGATGTGTTGTGTTCTTGCGGCGTGTTTCTTGCCCGTGGCTTGAGTTGCCGGTGCTTTTGATTTGTGAGTTTTTGGGTTTCACACACTAGAATTCTCTGGAACCGACGCTCTATCCCGCTCACATGACCCAGGGGTGGCTTAGCAGCACCGAAACCCGGACCCGACGTAAACCTGAACGTGATTCGCGAACTGAGGACCCTCGCCGCTGTGAAGGATCTTAGGAGTTTTTCGGGTTTAACTAAGCAGTTTCAGGCGTGAGAACAGAATAAACCCTACTAAACCCTGAGCAATAGGAGCCTAGGGTAAAACTCATTTCTGAACCCAAAGCTGTAGAACCCGAATACTCCTCGTCACCCCCACAGAAACCCCAACCCTAAACCCTTGAAGCCATACAAATCCCCTACATGGTGGGTTGACAGGGCGTGCAGCCAACTACCATCACCTACAGTGCCGCCATCAGCGCCCACGAAGGTAAAGGACTCTGGGAGACGGCTATACACTATTTGGAGCCCCGGCCGTTTTGGGGACTTGGGGGTGTTCGCGGGAAGCTTGTTGGGCTAGCCCTAAGGGTCCAAAGGACACAATAATTAGGTACTCGGGTTTAGAATAGTATAGTTATGTAGCTCAATGTTTAGGAGAGTATATGATTATAAGGTACTTGGACCCTTAGGGGTAGGGTTTATAGGGTTTAGGCTTTAGGGTTTGGGAGTTCGGGGGTTTCAGTTTAGGATTTCATTTCCCCAAAACCCCAACTGTTGGGGTTTTAGAATTATAAGGATTTCGGGTATAGGGCCCTCTTTCTCTGCGGTTTTGGCTCTGCAAGTTGGCATTTTGGGGTTTACCTAGAGTCTCCATTGTAGTTCCTTTTTTTGGTTAACCAAAATCTCTATTATAGGATCCTAACCATAAAACTGGTTAACCAGAAAAAGGAACTACAATGGAGACTCCTAAACCCTAAACCCTAAACCCTGAACCCTGAACCCTAAACCCTAAACCCTAACCATAAAACTGGTTAACCAAAAAAAGGAACTACAATGGAGACTATAGGTATAGGGGCCTTACAGGATTTAGGATTTCTATGGACTGCTCATATCTCGCAAAGACAGGATGTCTGGCTCATTTCCCAAGGGCCCTTTAAAGGACCCAATAATCAGGTACTGGGTTGTAGGATAGTAGTTATGTAGGTTAGGATTTTGCAGAGTATATGATTATTGGGTACTTGGACCCTTGGGGATTACGCCAACCGTCTACACTCTGCTCCGAGGAACAAGCAGACAGCCAGAATCTGCACCCGACTCTCGTCACATGCGGGGTGGCCACTCGCTTAACAAAGTGTGAGGGCGGGAGCGGGGGAACCTCTGTTTGAACGAGGCGAACACAGGGGGTAAAAAGGGACTTATACCCTAAAGCCCCAAAGCCCTAAACCCTATTGGAGTTTTGGAAATGGGGGCCACTCGGTCGGCGAATTTTGGATAGCAGGCGGATGAGTGTTCAGCTTTCGTCGATTTTCTTAGAGTTTCAGCAATTCAGCTTGTATGCTTCAGACGTCAAGTTTCAGACCGTTGGGGGTGTACAGTTTTGTATCGGGTTAAGGGTTCAGGGTAGGGTTTAGAGTTTAGGGTTCCCAGTGGTTATTTTGGGAGTACCGATTAAATCTAGGGTTCAGGGCTTAGGGTGGTGTAGGCTTCAGGGTATTTATGGGTTTCGATATACCCACGTTGCATCACACTTACTTGTTCTGGTGTGAACACCACTGAGGCCTGTAAACAAAAAGGGTCCTAAGTACCTATATAGTAGAAGGTTTGGGGAAGTATCCCCATAACAGTACCTAGGCCGAGGCCCCTTTGGGAAACCGTAAAGAATTTGCTCCACCGGCTCATGGGATCAGTGCAGGGCAGGGCTGAGACGGAGCAATACATAGTCGACATTTTCAATAAACCCTAAACCCTAAGCCTCTATGAGCCCTTACAAACCTTTATAAACCCTAGACGCTTAAAAACCCTAAACCCGTATAAACCCCAAACCCAAAACCCCACATCCAACCGTCCTGAGGCCATCAGCACCTGTGCAAAGGGCGCGTCGTGGCAGTGTGCCGCGGAGCTCCAGGCTCACTTTTTCGGGGTCCCATAGCCCCAAAGGGTCCGAAGCACCTATATCGAGTAGTATGTGGGGAGTAGTATGTAGGGTTTTTATACTAGGAACTGCTATTATGATTTGGGTGTAGGGTTTCTACAATAGGAATTACTACTATGATTTGGGGAAGTATCCCCGTGACAGTACCGAGGACCCTTCGGGAGCGTCTTGTCTGACTTTGAGATGGCTTCTGTGGCGTTCAGATTTGTCATGCGGCTTTCCGGGGTTCTGAATTTGTAACCCATATTAGGGCACCTACAACCTCATTATAACATCTCTCAAATCCCTAAAGCCTACGTACGCTGCCTTCACTATATCTTTTACAGGGTGGTCTAGCGCCTTGAGTTCAGCGCTTAGGTGGTCTGTCTTGAGCCGTTGCGCTTTAATTACATGGCTTTGTACAGACTGAAAGGTGAAGTTTTCCCTTATATACTGGACAACTAAGGTTTATAAGGGTTTCGATAGTTTAATGAAGGACCCGGCTCCAATTGGAATACGGTTCAAACATGACTACGGTTTTTGTTACGCGGCATTGGGGTGTATGTAATCCTATCACGATCGAAAGGCTAACCCATCCTTTCGCGGGAGACGTCAGCAGCTAGATTCATGATAATAATCCTGGTAGTAGCAACCCTTGAATATTCATGACCCTTAGAGTAACAACGACCTTTGCAATAAGGAAGCCTTATCGTCACCCCGAAACGAAACGGCCCGATATTATCTAAGGAGTTGCCCCAGCAACAGAGTGTTCTCCCACAGAGCTGGTTTGGGTGTTCTTTCCAGGAGAGCTGGATGCCCTTGAATCTACACCCTAAACCTTAAACCCTCAACCCTAACCCCCACAAATGTAGTCAGTAGACTGGTAAAGCTTGAGGTAGACTCCTTACTTAAAGGACTTTGTTCTTTGAGTGCCCTTGGGGTGTAGGGTTTCGGGTTTAGGGCTTCGGGTTTAGGGTGTCGGGTATAGGGTTTTAGGGTTTAGGGTGAGGTCTTGAACTCACGGTTGATCTGTGCAGGCCAAGACGCAGCTGCAGAGGTTGCCGCCATCCGAAGTCACTTAGCCTGCAACCCTCAACCCCAAGCCACAAACAATACCCTCAATCCTATAAATCCTAAACCCCAAGCCTAAAAGTCCTCAACGCTGATAGCCTAACCATCCCTGTCGCCTGCAACGCCCTTCCAAGCCCCAACCTCCACCCGAAACCCGATATCCTTAGCCGAAGGCTTTGGCTGCCTCGGTGTTCAGGTTGTTCTGAGGAGTTCCAGGATCGTGAAGGTTGGTCTCGTTATGAAACTCGCTAAGGGTGAGACCCCCGCAGCCCAAACCGGAAGGCCCCAAGCCTTTAAAGACCCCGTAACCCCTTAAACCCCAAACCCTAAACCCTGTAAACCCTATCTTGACCCCCAAAAAACTTAAGCCTACCTTTTTTTAAGGACTTACAACAGGCAATTATATAAAGGCACCCTAAAAAGGTAGGTTTCTTAGTGTCCAGGTATGCCTGAAAACCCGGCGCCCTGAGCCCAAAGACCTGCTCCAACACCAGGTCAGCTACAACTCGGCTTTGGCTGCCTACCAGCGAGCCGACGACTGGCCCAGGCCAGGGGCCTTTGTAGGATACTACGAGCAGACGTAAAGGGTTTAGGGTTTAGGGGCCCTTATAGCTAGAGGAGCGTTTAGGGTTCAGGGTGTAGGGCTTTGGGTGAAAGGGTTACTGTAGTGCTTTAGTAGAGTCTTAGAGTGGCCTCAGAATTATTTTGTGTACATAGTTAGGGGTTTAGTATAGGGGCTTCCAGCAATGACAATAATGTGTTGGTCTTGTCGTACCACAACTCTAACAACTTTTACTGAGGAGGTGAATAGTGTTGGTATGTATTAGCCAAGAGGGTCTAAAGATTTTACCATTATGCAAAGACCAGTCTCATCGTTGTTTTTTTTGGGGGGGACCTAACTCCGTGATTGTAGTGTAGATGGACCCTCTTAGGAACATATTATCATTAAATGAAACGTAGTCGGGATCCCGAATACAGGATCCTTAACTAGTGGATATACTTTACAGCCAAACCTGATATCAGCAAAGGATATTCCGGATCCCTTAACGGAGGCTTCTCTGAAGCTTCTCCAAGCCTTCCTGGGGTTTCTGCAGAGGTTGTGTAAGGGTCGGGTATCGGCCCATGTACTTATCTAGTATATACTACAGCACATACCCTGACCCTGAAGAAACCCCAAACCCTAAACCCTCAAGCCCAGGATAAATACAAATTGTTTAGGCAAAAGCCAAACCCGGTCAAAACCGCACAGAACTCCGGACCTGAACCCTGAACAATTTGCATAAGCCCTAAATATGATGGGTACATGAACTCGGCCCTGGGGGGCCCACCCTGAAGCCATAAACTCCACCGCCCGGGCCCCTGAACTCCGATGTTGCGGGTTTTTTCTTCACGAAGGCGTCGGCGCCGGTTCTTCTGTGGAGGTCTTCGTCGAATGTATCGATTCTAATAGATTGATATAATATAATGATGGAGCGATGAACCTTTTGAGAAATATCTACGTATGACACAAGCAGACACACACCCACCCACACACACACACACAACACACACACACCAGCAACCGCAATCAGGAGTTATCAACAGCAACACCGAAAAAGCAAAAAAAACAACCCCAAACCATAAGCTTAAACCCAAACTCTCAGACCCTAGAGCCTTAACCCATTCCCGCTCTTTAGGTCCGTCTTGCTGCTGGCGGAGATGCGGGCGCTCAGCGCTATGCCTTCGATCATCTCCTACAGCACTGCCGTGACTGGGTCGGATGTAGGTTACTGCCAGGTTGCTCGATGTTGTGTCGGGGTTTCATAGGTTTTTTTTTTTTTGGGGGGGGGGATCCCGAAGGGCGTTTCAAGGTTACCAGAAATTAGTGGTCATACACATGCTTTGGGGTTTAGGCCTTGTGCGGTGGAGGGTTTAAAGATATTTGCCATGACTTGGTTGGTCTTGTAAGTCAGGGGCCCAAACGACACGACACATGTTGCATAACGGAAACTCCATAGATTTACAACACAACTACTACTAAGGAATTAGGCCCGAAGATCATACCCACCATGGTTCCAGCCGCGTGGAAACAAAGAAACCCAGGTCGGGGCTTGCACGCAGTCTGGATGGTGGCAGGTTGCCTGCGGCTTCTGGGCTCTTGTCAAGGAACTTGTTTATGATTTTTCTAGTTTCTTGGGGATTTTGATAGGGGATTGTGGAGTCTGTAAGAGCAAAAAGCCAGGCTTGCTTGGCGACGCTCGGGAAGACGACCTGGATATGAACGTCATCATCTTCAACTCCGCCATTAGCGTGTGTGGCTGGCTCACCCTATTAACGGTGCATGTGCACATACAGTGTAGACTTTGGTCGTAAAGAGATTCGTATGTGGGCCGCTGTATAATCCCATAAGTAGTCGAATTCCATGCAGCATGACATCCGGCTTTTTGGGGTATGTTGGGAGGGTCAGCAGGTGTTTGAGTCCTTCAGGCATCGAGCCAAGATCTTCAAACAGTCTCGGGTATCTCAATTTCAAGATAGGCTAGGGATGAGCCCTAAACCCTAAACCCTATTGGCCCTACCGTTTTGGACTTTCATGATGCATTCTTTGGAAGGAAGCATCAGACGGCAGGTGTATAAGGGGGTTCACATACGCCTTAGTAGGCTTAGGGTTCGTTTCTCGACTTCAAGATACAGGTCAACTGCAGGTCCCTGCGTCCTCCACTGGTTTCTACTGGCTTAGCAGGGTTTTGTGGAATTAGGGTTTCTCGCTCCGGGATTTGGTTTCGTCAGTTGACTTTCAACTTTCCGGGCCTTTATGATCCTGCCAGATTTCAATGGCAAGAGTTTCTGTTGAAACTCGAACATACGTACCGCCGTGGGAGCTTCAAATGATGACGAACCAACTCCGAGATAGACGCCCTCTTTTTCCTCGCAAGATAATTATGGGGACCCCTCAGAGTCCCTCGAGCCTTCAACCAGAGAATTCACCATCAACAGCATCCCGCCCAACCACACACGACAGTTTTACGTAACATTTGGGGCTTGACAGACGGTTGACAATGTCTGTGTTTTCGCAGCAAGCTGGACAATGCTCTGTAAACCACTCTATGCAAACCCTGAATCCTTGGCCCTAAACCCCGCTAGAATCTCTGTGCAACTCGTAACCGAACCCGTAACGGAACCCAAAGTAATCCCCCCAGGTGAGAAGGGGGAGGAGTGGCAACGGGCGCTGATGTTGCTGGAAGAGGCTTCGGCCATCAAGGCGATCCGAATGATACGCAGTTTAGGGTTTAGGGATTATGGTATTATCCTGGTTTAGGGTTTAGGGATTATGGTATTATCCGGGTTTAGGGTTTAGGGTTTAGGGATTATGGTATTATCCTGGTTTAGGGTTTAGGGTTTATGTCATTGGAATTGTTGTCGCTTCCTTGCTTTAAGATACAACCTGCCCTTTAGGAACCTATACTCTTGAAAGAGGAAGCATCATCCTTGTTTGAGAAGCGATTCAATATTGACTTGTATGATAGCTACACATACTATTCCTTATGGATCCTCAGTATACCAAGATTATCAAATACTCCTACAACCCTGTTGTTACCATGATACGGCCTCTACCGCACCCTAAACCCTAAACCCTAAACCGTGCATATGCAAAAACATTCCAGGCTGTCTACGTATGATAACTAGGGCTTCAGGTGCTGGGGGTCTAAGGGTTCAGGCTTTGGGTTCCGGGTTTAGGGTTTAGGGTTTAGGATTAAGAGATCAGAAATTTGAAGGTTTTTCAGGGTTTCGAGTTTTAGTGCTTCTGTTTCATTTTCGGAGGCTTACGAACTTGGCACTGCGTTCCTGAATAATTTTGTATGTAGTATACACCAACACCCCATTCCAAGCACTAAGGCCGCCGCATTAGTTTTTGTGGGTTCGTTGGGCCGTTAGGGGTTACCCTAAGGGTCCGAGTACCTAATAATCATATACTCTCCTAAATATTGAGCTACATAACTACTATCCTAAACCCAAGTACCTAATTATTGGATCCTTTGGACCCTTAGGGGTTAGGGTTGGTTTTTTTGTTGGTGGAGATCTTGGGGTGGAGCGCAGTTAACTTGCCGACTGAAGCACTGGTTGTTGGCATTCGGACAGTTACAGAAGCGGAACCGCGAAAGCTGCAGATATGAATTGGTTCCGTCTAGAGTCATCCGAAGAGTTCTGCAGGGTACCAAAGCATATGTAATAGGCATCACAGGGTTGCTTAATCCTTACAAAGCTTACAACAAGCAGGGATTTCAATTAAGTTTCTGGGCGATGGCGTACTGTTGCACACGACTCCGCAACAGTCGTGGTATGCAGAAACCTGACTATCCAACGAATACGTCAATATCAGTAAACTCGGGCTTCGGGTTTTGGGCTCAATGATTACTGAAACATCTGCAGGTGCAGCTGGATGTGATCTCTTACAACTCGGCACTCAGCACATGTGGCAAGGCCCCGCCAGTGCAACTCACTCCTGTTCGTCTGCGCGGCTGCACGGACGGAGTGTTTCGATGCACTCTAGCCTGAAATCATACTTATGTCATCCCAGCGGGGGCAGCAGCACTAAGTGAGAACGAAGAACACCAGCGATAGATTTTGCTGATAGGGTCATGGCCATCATACTGGAATCATACGGCGACCGCAGTAAGACTAAAGATCACTAGAGATCATCGTTGGAAAATGCGCATATCGCTGTATCAATGTACTTTTTACACAGTGTTCTTTTAGCTCTAAGCGGCTACAAAAACGGGTCGCACAAGGGCCTCAATAATTCGAATAGGTTCTTGGGGTATACTAACAACACCGGCAGGACAAGGTGAAGCTTTGTACCAGTGGCAATTAACCACCCAATATTCGTCAGACGTACGGAGGGAGCAGAGACAGAACTCAACATGTAGCCTAGTTACCGAGCCACTTAAGCCGTCAAGAAGACCTCAAACCTCAAAATCCCAATCTCTAAATCCCAAACCGTATTTTCTGAGTGCCCGTGAACCTTCCAGCAAAGTGATCCCCATCCGCTAAAAATTGTAGGATGTGCCAGGTAATTCAGGATTCTGTGGGCAGTTCTTGAAATTAGGGTCAATTTTAGATCATAAATATAGCAATTACGGCACCCTCATAAGACAAAAATGGTCTTGAGTTTGAGAACAACCCCTGTCCATTTGCAGCATGTCGCCTTCTTCCGTTTCCTAAGATCCGAAGTAGCTGCTACCAAGTAGGTACTAAAAGCAGCAACAAACCCTAAAACCCCTTATCCCAAAATTATGAAAGCCCTTAGCCCATGAGCCTCAAACTCAAAAGCTTAAAAACACAACAGCACACACATACCTATATATATATATAGAGAGAGAGAGAAGTGACGGCAGAGTGTCCACTGCAGGCCATGGAATGGCAAGCAGCACTGGGCCTTTGGACTCAACTGCAGCGGAAACGCCTGAAGTCGCTTGGACTTTGCTCAGCAAAGCTTTCTGGCAAATGAAAGCCGGCAGCCCAAAGCCATGATGCGACTACGTCTGAAAACGAGAGTTTTGTGGACCCAAACCCCTAGACCCTAAACCCCTAAACCCTAAACCCTTAAACCGTAAACCCAAACCCCTAGACCCTAAACCCTAAACCCAAACCCCTATACCCCCAAAACCCCTTAAAAGAACCCTAAACCCTTAAAGGAACCCTAAACCCTTTAAGGAACCCTTTCTAAAGATTAAGGCGCATATATTAAACCCTGATCCGAAGGCCCACGATTGTCACACTCAACTCCGCCATCACAGCCTGTGAGCGAGCCGCCCTCTGGCAGCTGGCTCTCCACTTGCTGCAGGAGGCGGCTGTTAGGGGTTTACGGGTTTAGGGGTTTAGGGGTTTAGGGTTTAGGGGTTTAGGGTATAGGGTATATAGATTTAGGGTTTAGGGCTATAGGGGCAATAATTCCTGCGACGTGCAACCGCAAACATTACTTGGACCCCGAGGCTTTGTACCCCTTTACACTAAAATCGTTGAACGCTCAACCTTTTTGGAACTTTCAGTTTAGATCCCTAAGGGTCCGAGTACCTAATAATCATATACTCTCCTAAATATTGAGCTACATAACTACTATCCTAAACCCAAGTACCTAATTATTGGATCCTTTGGACCCTTAGGGGATTGCAGACTGGACAACCCGACATGCCCGCAAAGCCCAACCGCATCCGGGCCTTGAGGCGGATGCTGCGGGGCTCCGTAAGGACGGCATCACCTTCAACTCAGCCACTTGGTTCTGGATTGGTGCTACTGCCGCAGCAGCAACAACAATGGTAGCAATAATCACAAACGTCATGAGTCAGAATCGTCTGCTGTATCTGAATACGTCTAATTTTTTGATGGCGACATAACATGCAGTTCTTAAAATTTATTAGATCTTCCCTCTAGTATTAAAGCCCCCCCTCCCCTTTTTTAAAACTAATTTGCCGGATTTTGGTTTAATTTTAGGTGGGGCTTTCGGGGTATCCGGGTATGAGTCGGATTGACAGTAAGCGGTATTGAGCCAGACAGTCAGACAAGTAAACAACGACCATTTCCTACGCAGACAGCCAGCCCTAAACCCTAAAGCCCTAAGCCCTAAGCCCTAAACTTCCCTAAACCTTAAGCCCTAAGCCCTTAACCTTGAGCCCTCAGCCCGAAACCCCTAAACACTAAAGCTCTGGTCCTTTCGGTTTGATTAGTGCTGCTGTAGTCTTGGCTCTATTATAATTACTACAATCCTAGGCCCCCCATTAATGCTTTTAATTAACTTTCAATTGGGGGCCCGAAACCGCGAAATTCCGGGGGCCGGGTGTTTTCATTTGAGGGGGGGGTTTAATATTAGGTGGAAGCGATTAGTCATCAATGCCATGAATGCTGCTATGAGCGAAAATAGTTCTAATGTGCGTACCGTGATCTGTCATTGCCACTGTGCTGGATTGGTGCACGTGTAGTCCATGATTTGTTTTTATTCTGCAGGTGGGGTATCAGGAGGACGGTTTTAGGGTGTTTATGTTTTCGGGTCGCGATGTCTGAGCTGTGACCTAAATAATGTACGGGTACCAGAGAAAGTTTCAGCTGCATTTAAGTTACAGCGACCAGAAACTTGCCAACTGAGAACCTCAAAGCTCACCGTAAAGTATACCTTCGGATCCGTTGTACTCTTGAACAACCACCCCAACCTCCAGGTGTTTGCCTTAAACCCGGAACCTCCAACCCTCAAACCCCAACATGGATAGAGGGTTTTGAAGTCCACGTCCTGTTGAGTCCGAGGCCTGTGCGGACCCTACCTAACCTAGAGTCTCCATTGTAGTTCCTTTTTTTGTTAACCAAAATCTCTATTATAGGATCCTAACCATAAAACTGGTTAACCAAAAAAAGGAACTACAATGGAGACTCTAGGTATAGCCCATCTAAAAGGGTTGAACAAAATCAAGAACCTCATTCACAAGTTATTTAGAACCTTGTATGCATGCATGCGTGCGCGCATGCATGTATGTATGTACGAATGAATGAATGACTGTTTGTATGTATGTAATAACCAATAAGTACATGTAAATGTGGTACATGTTTAAACATACACATATGTATATATATATATACACACATACATAGATCTGTTTGTGTCGGCGTATGTGTGTCTGTTTTGCAGATGCAGAACCTGTCTGACCGAATAGGTTCCGGCAAGCCAGCTGAAAGTTGCGAAACCGGATACCTAGGTACACTTTAACGGCTTAACTTTACAATATAGAAGCCTGTGAGATTAGTAACTATAGTAATCCAATTCCTTAGGGGCTCTTAGTGTACTCTTACTATCTTACTACACTACCCTAAGGGTCCAAAGGATCCAATAATTAGGTACTTGGGTTTAGGATAGTAGTTATGTAGCTCAATATTTAGGAGAGTATATGATTATTAGGTACTCGGACCCTTAGGGCTAGACCCTAAGACCCTGTGCTAGTTTTCAATTCCTTGAGTGCAGGCCGTCTCTGCGTGCGAGAAGGCGGGTCAATGGCAGGTCGCCCTGAGCAACCTGGCCCAACGGCGTTTGCTTTTTCTTGTGACTTCTTGAAGGGGTCTATAAGGGATCTATAGTAAGGTTCTATAAGGGTTTCGGTTTTCCTTAGGGGTCCCTTTGAGGGGGTTTAGGTGTTGGGTTGTGCAGAGTTCTGCTCCTTTCGCACAAGGATCTCGAAACACTAGGTGTTTGCTGGTATGCGCCTGCCTATCTCGAGTTTTCTCAGTCTTCGGATTTGTGGTTTAGGGCTTGCAAGGTTTGCTGCAGCAATCGGAGCACCAGCGGCTGCCCCGATCTGCCACGGGTTTTAGTGCCGCCATCAGCGCCTGTGCACGGGGCACAGAGTGGCAGGCTACACGGGAGGGTTTTGGGTTGAAGATCCGGTTCCGGTGCACTTGTACGCATCACTGATATACAGTATCTATTATGGACAGTCGGGCAAGACTACAGAACTTATGCATAATCTCCTATAAACCTGAGGCGATACCTCTGCAAATCCACACTACAAGCACTGAGCCCTTGCCTTCAAAACTAGACACTACTTTCAGGTTTCACGACAAAACCCAAAACCCTAAACTATAGGCCCCTAAACCCTATAAGCCCTAAGCCCCTAAACCCTAAACCCTATTAAGGAAGCCTCTATAGAACCCTTATAGATCCCTTTAAGGAACCCTCTATAGAAGCCTTATAGATCCCTTGAGGAGGCCTGAAGCCCATCAGATCCGAAGCAAAATCCACTGAGCCCCCTGCCAGGTTGCTCTGGCTTTGCTAAACGAAGTTCAGAAAGCTGGTGTGCCCTGTTTGACAGTAGAAACTAGGGTTTAGGGATGTTTAGGGTTTTAGGTTTAGGGTTTATGTTTGTGCCACTTTTCTAGGGCAAGTAGCCTTCTGCTTTTGTTGAGGAAGCCTTGTTATTCAAACTGAATAGCAACAAGGAGGGATAGCCAATATAGAAGCCTGAATAGCTACTGCAGTGATGCTAGTCCTTCGTTAGTTTGCCCATCCAGAAGCATACTACAGAAGCCAGACCTCGAAGCCCTGTTCCACTAAGCACGTCTTTTACCTTTGACACTCCGGGGAAAAGGGGGAGCCTGGGCGCTGCCACACCCCTCTCTATGTGACGGTCGGGATGAGGAAAACTCTTAATTTTGTTGTGTTTCGGCAGGAACACCACATCCTCAAGGGAACATGGAGACAAACTCTTTAAAAGAAGAGGAAGCTATGTAGGAACCCTGAGAAAATCTTCAGAGGAACTAACCCTTCAGGGAACCCCTCCAGAGTTTAGGGTTCGGGGTTACAAAGATCCGGCTTTAAGCCACTTTCTCTAGCCGCTGTAGACCCTGTATTGGAAGCTAAGCTGGAGAGAACTCTTTTAAGACCCGTTATATAAGTTATATATGCTAAGCACGTATAGGAACCCTGGAGGGAACCCTTCAGAGAACTCAGGTCGACGCCATACTTCTCAGCGCCTCCATCAGTGCCTGCGATCGGGCAGCGGAGTGGCCGCTTATCTCGAGGTTTTAGGGTCCTGGGAAGCGCGCTTTCCTTGAGTTCCCGTATGAGGCTCTCCTGTCTGGGTGTCCATGTTGACACTATAGGTGTGTAGGGCCCTGCTACTGCTTAGTACTCGAAAGGTCTAATTTTAAGTACCTAAGAGATTTAATCTTATACTGCCCCAAACACCGACCTACTACACTGCTAATGACTGCTAATGGCTCCTTGAATCCCCCACATTCTTTTTGACCCTCAGCGATAGAGAACTCCAGGGCAAAACCCCTCTACCATGCCAGAAGCCTCTCATAATCCTATAAGGGATATATCTAACGCATATATCCTAAAGCTTTCCAAAGCCACCTGCATGGTTTTGGGAATGGGAGCAATGCGGGTTAGTATTCGGGAGTTTTTCGGTTTCGTAAGTGTCGACAAAGCTTCGGAGACATTACCTGAAATCCATGTGTGTGTATATATATTGCACAGTATATATATAATATTCAATGTACGATATATGATATATTTTCTATATTCTATATGCGATATGATATTATGTATGTGTGCGTGTGACATGATCTGTGTATATACGAAGGTAGAAATTGTAGCGGGAGAGGGTCATACCGAAACGTTACCTTAGTGAACAGGTATCTATATAGTTGCCTTACCTAGGACCATATGTGTATGGTAGTTCTCCAAAATAGGGCCCCTTTTTCAGTCCGAGAGATAGTACGGCGCCCGTCTAAACAGGACCCTAAAAAGGGACCCTATTTAGAGAACTACCCGTATAGAACCCTTATGGAAACCCTTATCGTAACCCTTTTAGATCCCTTTAAGGAGCCCCAAAAGGGACCCAATTTTCGAGAACTACCCATGTTGTCTGATCTGTGATGGACCGAGCGAGGCAGCGCGCGCTCCTCCTGCTCGGCGACTTCGAGGACCGCAAATGCGGATGGGTTTTGAGCGAACCTCCATAGGTCCCTACATGAGGATCCCTTTTGGGGCTCTATAAGGGTTACTATAAGGGTTTCTATAAGGGTTCTATAAGGGTAGTTCTTTAAATTAGGATCCCTTTTAGGGTCTTTTTTCCTGTCAGGGTGCCGTGCTATTCTGGGGACCGAAGAAGGGACCCTGCTTTGGAGAACTACCATATCCTGTTCCACAGTCTAGCCTCAGAGCCGTGGACTTGAAACTTATGATACGCACAGGCCCGAAGTTTCACACCCGATTATGAACGTCCCAAACCCCTAAACCCTAAATCCTTAAATCCGAACAAAACCCTGAACCGATCCCCTAAAGCCATTTAAACCGTATCCGGGCCCGGAACGTCCAGGCACATCTGCTGCAACCGACAGCCGTCACCCTGGGTGCCGTCATCAGCGCATGTGCCAAGGCATCAGTGCTTCGGATGCAACCCTAAACCCTAAACCCTGCTTCGGATGCAACGTTTGAACGCACCTGAAGCAGCGGAGCAACAGGGCCTTACACAAGGTTTCGAGGTTTTCCCGAAGGATTTTTTTAAGGGTTTAGTTTAGGGTTTAGGGTTTTTGGTTCACACCCCAAACCATAGGAGCTCTTCAAGGCCAAACTTCTAGCACAACTCCCCAGATGCACCATCTCCGACATGAAGAGCCCCGTAACCATTACAGTACTACACCCATGGGCTCCATAGTAGTTCCTTTTTGGGATTACTGTATAGGATTTTAAATATGAGCCCTTAAACGGAACTACTACGGAGCGTATGGGTAACTTGTATAAACCACAGCGACAAAAGAACCCTTATCGACAAACAAGTCGCTGTTAACGGGTCTTGAATCCTGTCTTGCAATACTGATAAAGCCCACTAAAGACCATCTAAACGCTCGCTTACAAACTTCTAGAAATTTGAACCTTCGATGCCGTCATTGTCTCCCGAACCAAGGGCGCCCCGCCCCAGCAATAAGCCTTCCGAATCCCCGTAAGACAAATGGGTCTGAACAACAAACCAGTTGTTGGATTTCAGGGTTTCGCATTAGCAATAATGCCTCTCTCGTCTGTTTTTCCGCCAGGTACAGGACTTCGTTCTTCCGCCAGTTAATTACAGTAACTCAGCAAGTAGCAGCCACATGCAACAGGGGTCGAGCTGACATTGAGGCTGACCTATTTGTGTCGTTCCTTCTTTGCGACATAATTAGCTTGTCTACTTCACAAGCCAACCATGAATCAGACGCTTCGGTAGGAATTCCGGCAGCGCAGATACAAGCCTCAAGCTAACACGCGGGATTTGGGGGTTTAGATAGACTCAAAGGGACGCTTAGGGTTTTTGGTTCAGGGTCTACAGGGTTCAGGTATGTGGTTGCTTCATGCAGCCTAAATCTAGGCTTTGGTCACATTTGTCGCGACATGATGGTTATCGTCGAAATTGTACTGCTCAGTGGCAAGACAGCCACTGTGGAAGCAGACTTGCATGAAACGGTGGGAGAATTGAGTCTGCGGGCGCAAACTGCACTTGGAGTCGGAAAAGGGCAGCTGTTGGACTCATCCGGAAGCGCACTGGATACATGTTCAACGATTCTTGATGCCAGAGTGCAGAGTGGTGATTCACTGCGTTTGCACATATCCGCAGTCCAACTCCGGGGATGCAATATGGCTTTTGCCGCAGTTCTTGGAGATGGATCTGTCATGAGCTGGGGTGGTTGGAGGCGAGGGCGAGAGTATGGCTTTCCTGCGAGGAATCTGCAGCAGATCCAGGCCACTGCTGGTGCTTTTGCAGCCATTTTTGCTGATGGGTCCGTGGTGACCTGGGGCGATTTTGACTGCGGTGGTCACAGCGAGGATGTGCAGCATCAGTTGAAGAACGTGCAGCAGATCCAGGCCTCTTTTGGAGCTTTTGCTGCGGTTCTCAGGGACGGATCCGTTGTCAGCTGGGGGTACTACGCTTATGGTGGTGACAGTAGGGCTGTGCAGGATCAGCTCAGGAACGTGCAGAAGATCCAAGCCAATCGATCTGCTTTTGCAGCCATTCTTGACGACGGATCTGTGGTGTCCTGGGGTACTGCTTGCATGGGAGGCAACAGTAGTGAGGTGCAGGATAAACTGAGGAATGTGCAGCAAATCCAAGCCGCTCAATGCGCTTTCGCAGCCATTCTTGACGACGGATCGGTTGTGACCTGGGGTCAAGCTACTCATGGAGGAGACAGCGCTCTTGTGCAGGGTCAGCTGAAAAAGGTGCAGCAGATCCAAGCATCGCACGGCGCTTTTGCGGCCATTCTCGTGGATGGATCCGTGGTGACCTGGGGTGCTGCTGACTTCGGTGGCGACAGTAGTGCTGTGCAGGGTCAGCTGAAGAATGTGCATCAGATCCAAGCTTCGAAGGCGGCTTTTGCCGCCATCGTTGTTGACGGATCTGTGGTGACCTGGGGCACTGCTGACTACGGTGGTGACAGTAGTGCTGTGCAGGATCAGCTCAGAAACGTGCAGGAGATCCAAGCCACTCATGCCGCTTTTGCTGCCATTCTTGACGACGGATCTGTGGTGTCCTGGGGTACTGCTTGCATGGGAGGCAACAGTACTGCTGTGCAGCAGCAATTGAAGAAAGTGCAGCAGATCCACGCCTCTGAGGGCGCTTTCGCTGCGATTCTTGGCGATGGATCCGTCGTGACCTGGGGTGATCCTGACGAGGGTGGTGACAGTAGTGCTGTGCAGTCTCAGCTGAAGAATGTTCAGCAGATTGAAGCCTCTAGCAGAGCTTTTGCAGCCAGTCTTGCCGATGGATCCGTGGTGACCTGGGGAGATGCCTTTTATGGTGACGGCCCTAGTAGTGCTATGCAGCACAGGCTGAATAATGCTAAAGTCGACAGATCCTCACTCCGCCAGCAAAACGGCGAAAGGTGGCGCGCAAGGCTTGCAACAGGCACAGGCTATGCAGCAAGCACTGACGACAGGCTAATTCTAAGTGGGTCTAAAGGACCCCCAAATAAGGGTTTCAGACAGCAGACATGTAAACTTGCGTGGTGGCTATATAGGCATTATAGGGTACAGGGTGTAAAGGTAAAGGCTTAGATCAAAATTATTGCGGATATGCATGCTACGCTGCTACACTGGTCACTCGTCTTTCCCTGTGCCTTTGTGGTATAGACTCTTCCCATACAGGGGTTCCCATAAAGGAGCTTCTACAGTAGCCTTAACTAGGTCCAACATCGGTATGTGTTGATTAATACCCAGAGGGTCCATATATACTACCACTCTGGAATTAGGTCCCCAAAGCCATAACAGGGATGGTCTTTTGGAACCTACTTCCATAATGGTAGTGTATTACCCTAAACCCTAAACTCTAAACCCTCAACCGTTATATACGGACCCTCTGGGATACATGGGCCCTGCTCCCTGAGGCCCCAAATCCTAATGCGCAAGCCTCAAGTGTTTTACCGGAGTCCACCTACCTATCTACCTCCCTACCCATGTGTCCAGCTATATATCCACCTATCTATTTCTATTTCTAACATTCTAAAACCTCAACCCTAAACCCCTATCCAGTTACATAGTTACATCCACCTATCCTGTCTATTCCTAAAACCTGAACCCTAAACCCCTAAGCCCTAAACCCTAAACCCCTAAACCCTATACCTTTCCTGAGCCCAGGAGTGGCGACGTGCACTTGGCCTCCTCTCCGCATCTCTGAGACAACGACTCGCTACCTCGAAGATCGCGTGCCCTGCAATTGGGCCCTATAGCCTAAACCCTAAACCCCTCAGCGCCTTGGGGGGGGGGGGCCTGTAGGGTTGTTGGTTTAGGATTTTTAGGGCCTTCAGGGTTTTGCTTTAGGATTTTAGGGTTCAGGGTTTAGGATTTTAGGATCCAGGGTTTTGGTTTAGGATTCGAGAGTTTAGGAAAGAGCTTTCAAGTCAACGGGTGCGAGGGGGCTTCATGAGGGTTCTAAGCGGTTTGTAGGGTCCGGTCGTTTTTGGGAGTTCCATATTATCATATCGAGGCTCTATTTGGGCATTTTGTGGGGTCAGTCGACTCGGAGGTTCTTAACTTGGCGTTCTTCTGGTTGGATCTTAGGACTTTAGCTCTTTAGGTTTCTACATGGACCATAATAAGGAGGCTAAAAGTTTAACTTTTTGGAGGGGTTCAGAAGTCAGCCAAGTTAAAGATTCTCCGGTGTCTTACAGGATCTTCCAGGCGTGTTTTGTTATGGTATTACTTAGGACTCGGTATTGTTTATGGTTGTCCTTAGTTTGGTATTACTTAGAACTCGGTATTGTTTTATGGTTGTCCTTAGGGTTTAGGGGTTTGGAGAGTTAGAGAGTGTAAGGTTTCAGGGCGTAGGGCTTTTAGGATCTAGTGCTCTGAGGGACACAGGGTTGATCATGGTGGAGGTTAGTATTAAGGGTCTTAATCTTAAGAATTACCTTTAGTATTTTGGGGGGGCTCCTCATTATGATTATAATATAATTGGCCCCAAAGCCGTATTCTCATTATGAAGGCCCCTATGTTAGAGTTGTGGGATCTTTGTGGCTTTGAGGTCGCAGGTCTCCTGACTGCCGGATCCCAAATGGACTCTCCAAGGAGATTCCTCTTACAGTAGAAGCCCAAAAGTTGGAAACCCGATAGCCTCAATCCTTAAGAGTAATGTATCTGGGTCCCAGCGCTATTTGGCCTGAATCCGGTTTCCAACTTTATGGGGTTTACTGTATCAGGTGTTCGGCAGCAGGGTTTACCTGAAGGGTCCTAACGACCCCAATGAGGAGGTACGTTGCTTGAGGATGGCAGTCCAGGCTAGTACTTCTAGAACCTAAACCCCGCTATGGTATGATGTGTTATATGTATACGCGGCTGCAAGTAGCTCCAATGCAGATAGCATTTATAGGCTTCAGTCACCTCAGTGGGCTGTACAAGCCTACAGAAATAGCGAGAAATTATGAAACACCCCCGAAACCTCAAGCCAGGAACAGCCCGAGGTACAGTGCAGCCATCAGCTCCTGTGAAAAAGCAGCAGAGTGGCGCTCTGCATTGCAACTGCTCTTTGACATGGACTCTTCGAGGCTCCACCTGAAGTCCTGAGCAGGGTTTAGGGTTTAGGGTGTTCGGGTTTAGGGTTTTAGGGTTTAGGGTTTTAGGGTTTAGGGTGTTAAGGTTTAGGGTTATAGGGTTTAAGTTTAGGGTAGTAGGGTTTAAGTTTATGGTTCAGGGTAGACCCTCGATCAATACACCCCACTTCCCGTAATTCATGGTCATGATGATGACAAAAGCGATGCATGACGATGCTGATTACCAATATCGGGATCCTAGTGCCAAGACCTTCAAGTGGGAGGCTTCATGCATCCGGGGCCAGGATTCCTCTAGTAGTTGAGACTTGCAAGTAAGTAGGTCTACTCCCACATGTAGCTAGGGTGGCAGGCTTGTACTTAGGGTTAAGGGTATAGGGTGTCAAGGATTTGGGCTTCAGGATGTGAAAGTTTCAGGCCCCTACGACCTTGAACCTTGCCAACTCTTAACCTTTACCGCTCTACTTCTGACTCTAGGCCCTGAACCCATGAACTTTTAGCAAGTACAACCCGCAAGCCACGAACCCCACCGGCAGGCTTCAGTGCGATGTGATCACCTACAATGCAGCCATCAGTGCTTGCGAGAAGGCCGGTCGATGGAAGCAGGCTCTTTGGCCCCTCGGCATATCTGTGGAACAGCGGTTTAGGGTTTAGGGTAATGCTAGGGTCTTGTAAGGGTTCTGTCAGGGAACGCTTTGGTGTCGGATTTGGGATTTTCTGGAAGAAGCGGGGAAAGAGCCCAGGTAGTAGGATCCTTGCTTCAAGGACCTCAAACTACCCATTGGCGCCATAGTAGTTCCTCTTTGGGGTTCATATTTAGAACCCTACTGTATAAGGTAATCCCAAAGGGGAACTACTATGGAGCCTATGGGTAAGCTACCCCTTTTTTTCTGAAGCTCAAGTTTTTGTTGCATTGCTTCGTGGCGGAAGCAAAGGTCCACTGGATGGTTTCGGTGTCGCACTGAGGGTATCATTGTATGATATAGGTGCCTATAGGTAAGTACCAATACTATATTGGGGGGGTTCCGTACTATAAATATAATTATTGTATAATATAGGTGCCTATATAATTACCAATACTATATTGGGGGGTTCCTTATTATGATTATGGTATAATGGGCCCCAAACCCTTTTCTAATTACTAAGGCCCCTACACTCTCATAGTATACTCGTTCCCCCAACCCGATGAATGGCTCCTATATTAAGGCCTCTTGCTCGCTTTATGCTTGTAGTTTCAGGTCTAGAGTTCAAGGTCAAGGCTGGGGGAAGGGCTTGCGGGCTTTGGTGTTGGGCGCTTATTTTGCTGACGTCCTTCGGGTTGAGGTTTGATGAAGTTTTGCTGATGAGGTTGATGGCAGAAGCACAAGATCGCCAACTGCAGCTCGACGTCATCACATTCAACTCTGCCATCAGCGCCTGTGAGCGGGCCATTGCACAGGCATCACGAGAACCACTCGGCTGACGCCTAGGGCTCTAGTTTAGGGTTTACTGGGTTATATATGGGTAGTTGTCAAAATTAAGGTCCCTTTTTGGGCGCCCTAAATAATAGGTGCCGTATTATAATATAGGGACCCAAAAAGGGATCATAATTTTGACAGCCACCCATATCATATGGCCAGTAACCTGCTATGCCGTACTCCGGAAGCCCGCCAGTTGGGCGAAGGCTTCTTGGCCGCGGTTTCCTGGTGGTCTCCCGATGCTCATGCCCTCTTGATGGTCTCCTGAGTTGGGTAGTTTGCCAGCAGTTTCCTGGTGGTATCTTGGTGGTCTTGTGGTGATCTCCTCATCGTCTCCTCGCGGTCGTCCTGAAGTCGTAGTGGTCGTCTTGGTGCTCCTGCCGGTTGTGGTCGTCAATTCGTGTTGGCATGGTCGTTGTGGTGTTAGATTAGATATAGTTGGTGGTGGAGCTACGCTGGCATAGTGTTATGCTTATGCACTGGGTCACAAAGGAATCTGGGGTTGGTTGGAAAAGACCAGTTACGAGTCCATGAAATGCCGAAAACGGCCACAAAACATCCACACCAGAGCTTAAGCCTTCTCGGCCGATGCGCTTTATCCCTAGAATGCATTGACTGTAGAAAACGCCCTTCTTGGCGCATTAGTATGCCCTTTAGAATATGGAGAGTGCAGGTTATGTAGCAGGGGTCTACATTCAGATCTGAACCTACAAGCCTTCGAACCCAAAGCCGAAACGCCTAAACCCTAAAGTCCCTAAACTTTAAACCTGAAACCCAAAGGGCCTCTGAATACCCGTAGACGAGAAGGCTACCTTTTCCGGCTCCATAATACCGCTTCTTTGTAGAAGTTCGGTAAAATGCTAGGGCTTTCTTGGCCACAGGTATGAACCGTAGTCGGGATCAGTAGCAAGGCACTCTTACTAAGCAAGGGGATGATGTTGGATATATACCCTAAACCCAAAACTGCTATACTAGGTTCCTGAGTAGTACCCTTTTGCCCTTTGTATTTTCGGATCCCCTTATTAAAGCCGAATAGTAGGGAAAAGGGTACCCTTATTATAAAAGGTGCCACTCAGAATCCTAGTGTAAGTAAGGGGGTTTGGAGTCGAGAGTCAGGGTCTCTTGACCGTGCAGTTTCGATGGCACAGCCTGCACGGAGAAAAAGCAAGCCCTGGCCTGCGCCAGGGTTTAGGGTTTAGGGTTTAGGGTTAGGGTTTAGAGATTTAGGGTGTGGAGCTTAGGGACTAGCCTTGCTTAGTGAATGGAGGAAGGGTGTTTAACTTTCCAGCTCGCTGTGCTTATAGCTCGTTTACATCAACACGTTTGAGCTCTCTAGGTCCGGCCCATGGAATCTGCAGAGAAGTTCTATATCTCAGCCCTAAACCCTAAAGCGTCAGCTAAAAACCCTACAGACACAGCCATACACCCTACGGTGAACCCTGAAGACTCAGCCGTAGACACGAACAAACCCTCAGCCAAAAGACGTAAAACCCTAAGGTCAGCCTAAGACCCTACTTCGGAGGAGGTAGAGTTCTAAGTGCTGGGTGGTTGCGGGCGACGAGAAACTTGGTCTGTGGGCTTTGAAGCAGGGTTTGGGGCTTTTTTAGGTCTTGGTGGATTAAGGCTTTAAGCGAAGGCAGAATGATTCCATAGTTTTCTAACCTTAAACCCCTAAAAACCCTAAACCCTGAAACCCTATATTCAAACCCAGCCTGCCCCCAATGCCCCGAACCCTGGCAAGTGCATTCGGAGCAGCAAGCCCATAAGCCCTCACGTATTCTTTGCAATCTAAGGTTAGAAGTATGGGCCCCTAGTATGGGCCCTTAGCCCTTTTAAGGGACCTTAAAGGGTACAATTAGGGTATATATTCAGGGGCCCATACTAGGGGCCCATGGTTTCATCCTGAGATGCAACCAAAGACTAGTCGTTCCTTCCTGAACCTAACATAGGGCCCTGATTAATTTGAACTGTGATTGGGGGGATAAGTATTAAGGCCCCTATATTACACCTTTTTTGGGAAATGGAAGGCCAACTAACAGACCGTCTTTAATTAGCCTTAAAATACTTTACCGTGGTAAGGGTTTAGGATTTAGGGGTTTAGGGTGGTACCCTTTACTTACCCTTACACACAGACAGCCTCCTCGCACGAACACTATCCAATTTGTTTGGCCCCGAGGCGCTTCTTGTTGGAACTTCGCCCTAAGGGTCCATGTACCCAAAATAGACTATTGGCCGAAAGTACTTGCATAGGGATTACTAAAAGGCCAAAGTATATACTAGATTGATACACGGACCCTTAGGGCCATAGTTTGTGCACACTGTTTGGTGTGAGTTCTTCCTTGCAAAATCCTAGACTCCAGAAGCGGCCTAGGTCGACAGCTTGGGGCGCTCTCAGAGTCTGGCGACGAAGATGAAGAACAGAAGGCCGAGTTTCGTTCTTCAGGGGCCTTTTCCTTGGAATTGCAAACTGAGGATATGTCCATGGTTGGCCATAGCCATAGCGGTCGAAAGTGCCGCTCCTTGTCCAAGCTGCTGCTCGCTCCCAGGGCGGGGTTTTGCAATCAACCCCGCGGCCCTGTCCTGCCAGATGGATATTGGGTTTTAGGGTTGTAGGGTTTAGGGTTTTAGGGTTTTAGGGTTTAGGGCTTTAGGGTTTTAGGGTTTAGGCTGTTGGTGTTTAGGGACTATAGGGGTGCAAAAGTTTGTTTGGGAAGATGGCATTCAGGTTTCGCGCCCGGGGTTTAGGGAGCAGGGCACAGGGCGTGGGTTTCTTCGGGTCTTAGGTATTTGTTCATCCTGCGTGGCTTGCTTCGGGCTTTGCCTTTTTTGCTCCTGTGTTAGGGTTGCATTAGTAGTTAATAAGGGTTCCTATGAGGGCTCCGATACAGGTTCCTTCAAGGCTCGTGGAGCTCTTTGTGGTTCAAGGATGCGGGTAGAGGCGAGGGGCTCAGGGGCTTAGACCTAAAGGATGCGGTCTAGGGTGATTGGGGCAGGGTTTAGGGTTTAGGGCAGGGTTCTGCTTAAGGGCTTTGGGATTCGGCTGGGGTGAGGGGTTTTGGGATCAGGCTCCGCAGTAGAGGGAGGCATGCGGCTGGCAGGCCGCGGGCTGGGCAGGTTTAGAGTATATATGCGTTTAGGATTCTAGGGCTCAAAAACCCTGGGCATCAAAACAGCCCAAAAGCCTTATATGGTATGGTCTTTGGGCCCAAAAGCCTTAATATATGAGTCCTTAGATTCCTAGGGAAAGCTGCAGGCTTTTCGGTTTAAGGTGCGGGTAGAGCACTTGGAGGTTGGGGTTTTGAGGATAAACAAGTTTGCGGCTCGGGCACGATGTCTCAGCTCCAAAGACGTAACTGCGAAGGGTGGGGGAAGGGGGGGAGGTGACAAGACTGAATATCTTCTATCATCCTTACCCAGACCTGCGGGAGGATCCAAAAATTAGATCCCCTAATTTGGGGCCCTATACTACTAAGGGTACTTTATAGGAACCCCCATTAAGGGATCTACGTTTTGGATCCTCCCGGGGGTCTGGGTATAAGCTCCCTCGCCAAACGCATGGAATCAGCCCCAAACGCCAAACCCCCAACCCTTAACCTGTTTTGCCCGAGAGCTCAATCCAACCTCAAATGCGTAGTTGTCCAAAAGGGACCTTAATTTTGACAACTACCCAAATAAGGAGGATGCCTTGAAACGCAGAGAGATCCGTCGTTCAGCCATGTTTGGGTGCTTTGGGGATGAAGGCCCGATCCCAACGAAATCATTTAAGGATACCAGTGTTGATGTTGCCCAAAAGGCCCACCCTAAACCCTAGACCCAAAAGGCCCACCTTGAACGAAGAACCTAAACGGAATCCTTTCAATTCCTGCCACAGGCACAAGCCGAGCGCGAGGAGAGGATCATGAGATTCTGGCCAGAAGCCCGAGCCCTCAGATACTCTACAATTTAGTTAGGGTTTAGGGTTTAGGGGTTTAGGGTTTAAGAAAAGGTCCACATGCACTTCTAATTAGTCCTAAGTCTTAATGTACTTGGACTGCGGTGTACCCCAAAACCCTTGTCAAGCCATTCAGACCTTCATGGTATCTTCCAGGGTTGAGGATTGAGAGTTCTGGTTCAAGGCCTGGGGATCTATATACCAGGGTTTCGGAATTCGAAGCTGCTTGTAGCCTGGCTAAGCTGATCTGCTGATGCGGGCCGAGGCGGGTGATGTTAGAAGCGCCGCCCGGCTGATGCTCATGATGTGGGGCATGCTGTGGGTGTTGATTGAAGCGCGGCACAGCTGATGCTCATGATGCGGCTTGCAATGGGTGCCAGTTGAAAGTGTATCCCAGCTGAGCTGCTGATGTGGGTCGGGGCGGGTGATGGTTGAAGCGTTGCGCAGCTGATGCTCATGATGCGGGTCGGCGGCGGGTGTTGGCTGAAGCGTCGCCCAGCTGATGCTGGTGATGCGGCCTGCAGCGGTTATATGGTTGAAACAAGCGCCGCCCGGGTGATGCTCATGATGATGCGGGTCTGTGGCAGGCGTTGCAATGGCTGAAGCGGCGTCGCGCAGCCGATGTTGCTGACAAGTTGCTGAAGCGCTGTACATCTGTCGCTCCTGCAGCTGATGCTGGCTGATGCGCTGCCCAGCTGATGCTCATGATGCGGGTGTTGCGCGGGTGCTGGTTGAAGCGCCGCCCAGCTGATGCTGCTGATGCGGGGCCGGCGGCGGGTGCTAGTTGAAGCAGAGCCCAGCTGAAGCTCATGACGCTGGTCTGCAGTGGGTGCGCCCAGGTGAGGCTATTGATGCTCGCCTGTTTGCAGGCAACACAGTGCTGCACAGCTGATGCCAGGTAATGCTGGCGTGTGGTGTTGCTTGTGGGTGTTGAGGCGCTGCCAGGGTCCGTAAATTATAAATTATGCCAAACTTGAAAGTTTGAGTTTTGCGGCCTGGCTATCGAAGGAGAGCTGACGTGTCTTTAAAAGAGCAGATTTCACGAAGTACGACGGGCCTCCATGACCCTCTAGTTTAGCAGCAGCGGTGTAGCCCAGTCAGGGTTTAGGATCCTCTGGGGTTTAGCGTTTAAGGCTTAGGGTTTTAGGGTTTAGGGTTTTTTGGGTTTAGGGTTTAGGGTTTAAGGCTTAGGGTTTTAGGGTTTCGAGTTTTTTGGGTTTAGGGTTTAAGGCTTAGGGTTTTAGGGTTTAAAAGTTTAGGGTTTAGGGGTTTAGGGTTTAGGGTTTAAGGCTTAGGGCTTTAGGGTTTAGGGGTTTAGGGTTTCTATTCAGAACCAGAAGGGCTTCATAAAAAGGATGCACAGGGTGCGACTGGTACGGTGCAAACTACGGTGCAAAAGGCTGCAGGGCTCAAACCACGACCCGAATTTCTGACTTCTTTCACCTGAGCTTTGAACCTTGAATCCCAAATTCGCTGTCCGGACGACCCGAACCATGGAGCTTCTGCCCCGAAGCCCTGAACCTTAAATGTTACAGCCTACTTGTAGCGCCTCTCCGCTACCCGAAACTAGACCCTAAATTTGGGTACTGAGGTCATGGATGCGGCCCTGTCAGCCGACTCTCGCCAGGAACGCTTCGTTGTTTAGGGTCATACCCTATGGTACCTACTTGCCTATGTAGCAGATCCTGACCACAAAACTAGGTAGCCCCAAGAAGGTGTAGGTTATGACCCTCTACAGGTAGGGCTTTCACTTTAGGGTTGAGGGCACTAGGTCTACGGTTTGGGGTTTAGGGCTTTGGGGTTGCGGGGTTTGGGCTTTAGAGTTTCAGGTTTGGTGTTTAGTCTTGAGGACTTTGGGGTCTGTAGGGTTTGTAAGGAATCGGGGTTTCGGGCTCTAGGTTTGTAGGGCTTTTTTGGATCAGAGTGTACCGATTAAGTTGGATAGTGTGTGCCGATGAAATTTCGCCGGGTAGAAGCTGCAAAAGAGTCGGAGTTCCACTTGAACTGACTTTGAGACTTTAGGGTTTAGGGCTTACAGTAACTACAGCCCGAGTGGCTCAATATTGCTTTTTTGTCCAATGGTTGGGTAATGGTTCCTTCAGAGGGGACTATAAGGACTACAATAAGGGCCATTATAAGGATGTAGTGCAGGGGCCCTAACAATTAGAATAGGGTTTTAGGGGGTTGTATTTTGTAGTGGTAAGAAGGATCCCCCAAAATCGTACTGGTAATCATCTGGGCCCTTACATTAGAGCCGAGTGAGTACGCCTTTGAAGCTCAGCTAGCCATGCCGTCTTTGGCCCCGTCCGAACCCCGATGTAAGTATAGCACTGGTCTAATAACTCATGCATGATGTATGCAAGAGCGGTTCCATGCCCGGTGATCCTCGGGTTATCCAGAGAAAGATTCCTTTAATTAAGCATAAAACTCCTCAAAACTGTATACTTCGTAGTTTGAAACTTAAGTAAAACTCTTCAAAATTGTATAGTTTGTAGTTTCAATCAGGACACTAGCCCCTTTGTAAGCAAAGCGAACTCAGTTATTGTGCTTCATTCTTCGGCTATCTTTAGGACCTGCGATAAATCCCAGATTGCCGGTGCGCAACATGTCGATTGACGTGGAAGTGGGACTGATCAGTGGGCGGAAAGCCATTGTGCAAGCAGCCTTGGATGAGACGGCGGGAACATTGAAACGACGGGCACGGGTTGCACTCGGGGTGGGGACAGGGCGGCTCCTGGACTCATCTGGAAGCGTTGTGGAAGGATCTGTGCCGATCAAGAAAGCCAGGGTGCAGAATGGTGACTCCCTGACCTTGTTGTGCACTAGCAGGGTTCAAATTCAAGCCTCTGGTGGCGCGTTTGCTGCCCTTCTTGATGATGGATCGCTTGTGACCTGGGGTGATGCTCAGACTGGTGGTGACAGTAGTGCTGTGCAGGATCAGCTCAAGAATTTGCAGCAGATTCAATCTTCTGGTCGCGCTTTTGCTGCCATTCTGGACGATGGATCCGTTGTCACCTGGGGTGCTGCTGACTCGGGTGGCGACAGTAGTGCTGTACAGGATCAGCTGAAAACTGTGCAGCAGATACGTGCCTCTCGTTGCGGCGCGTTTGCTGCCATTCTGGACGACGGATCCGTCGTGACCTGGGGTGATGATGCGTTCGGTGCCGACAGCAGCGCTGTGCAGACTCAGCTCAACAATGTGCAGCAGATCCAAGCCTCTATGCGCGCTTTTGCCGCCATTCTTGACGATGGATCCGTCGTTACCTGGGGTGATGCTGACTATGGCGGTGACAGCAGTGCCGTGCAGACTCAGCTGACGAACGTCCAGCAGATCCAAGCCTCTGGCGCCGCTTTTGCTGCCAGTCTTGACGATGGATCCGTTGTGACCTGGGGTAATGCTGCATGCGGTGGCGACAGCAGCGCTGTGCAGACTCGGCTCAAGAATGTGCAGCAGATTCAAGCCTGTTGTTACGGCGCTTTTGCTGCCATTCTTGACGATGGATCCGTTGTGACGTGGGGCTATCCTGACTATGGTGGCGACAGTAGAGCTGTGCAGGGTCGGCTCAAGCATGTGCAGCAGATTCAAGCCTCTGACGCTGCTTTTGCTGCCATTCTTGACGATGGATCCGTCGTGACGTGGGGTAATGCTGGGTTCGGTGCCGACAGCAGCACTGTGCAGACTCAGCTCAACAATGTGCAGCAGATCCAAGCCTCTATGCGCGCTTTTGCCGCCATTCTTGACGATGGATCCGTCGTGTCCTGGGGTGATGCTGAGTTTGGTGCAGACAGCAGCACTGTGCAGGCTCAGCTCAAGAATGTGCAGCAGATTCAAGCCTCTGAACGTGCTTTTGCTGCCATTCTGGCAGATGGGTCCGTTGTGACCTGGGGTTCGGATGAGCACGGGGGGGACAGCAGCGAAGTGCAGGATCAGCTGACAAATGTGCAGGAGATCCAATCCGCTTCTAGCGCTTTTGCTGCCATTCTTGGCGATGGATCCGTGGTGACCTGGGGTTGTGCTGGGTATGGTGGTGACAGTACTTCTGTTCAGGACCAGCTCAGGAATAGATAGCAACTCTCTCCCATTAGTGCTCGCAGCATTTGCACGAGCACTTGGAAGACCGGGCTTCGAAGCGCTATTGAGGCTTTGGTAACATGTGCAGAATCCTAGAAACCAAAGCCTCGAGTACATGCTTCAACCTAAGATCCTGCTGGCTCAAGAGACATGAGCTGGAGTGCTTGAAAGACAATTTTCGAGCAGCCTGGACTAGTGAGTTCGTGACTTTTCGACATGCAGAAAGCTAATGTACGGGCTTAAATAATTACCAAAACTATTTTGGCAGTTCCTTGTTATACTTATAGGTTAATGGCGGTTAATTGGCCCCAAAACCCTATTCTAATTATTAAGGCCACCATATTAAGCTCGGCTTTAAACGTCTCGGCTTCGCCTAGCACCAGAGGAGCTCTCGAAGGTCAACATCAACGAAGAAAAATGTAGACACCCGACACAGCGAAGCCCCCTACCTCCTTTACTGAAACCGAACATCCGAGTACTTTGTACTCATATACTCCCGAAAACTAACCTGCATCATCGTTACATACTTTCTGATCTCCTGAGCCGTTAAGCCTTCTAGGGAACCCGAAGAATAAGCCCCAAATAGTAGAATCTTTGTTCCAAGGACTTCAGGCATCCCCCCATGAACCTCCCCTAAAGCTTAAACCCTAAACTGAAAGGTTTTGGCAGTTCGTTGCAAGGTCGAAGTGTCGATGTAAGGGTTGTGTTTACGGCTTAAGAAATTACCTGGGCTGAGAGGATGATTGCTGCTCCGAAGCCCTAGATAGAGAACCGTTCGAAACCCTAAAGCCTGTGCATCACTTCAAACAATCCTTATTCAAGTGCTTAAAGAACCCTTCAAGACCTCGGCCTTTGTAAACAATTCTATGAAAACCCTTAAACCTTGTACCCTAAATCCGAGCCTTGGAAAAGCATCAAATAAAACCTATCTTGGCCTTATGAAGACCTTATCCTAATATACCCATCACCCCCTAAACCCTTAACCCTATACATATACATATATATATATATGTATATATATGTATATACATGTATACATATATACATATGTACATATAAACATATATACACATGCATATATATATACACGTATATATATATATATATACACATATACACACTATTTTACAACCCTAAACCCTAAACCCTAAACATAACCAACATAACCAACGTAGGTCGCATTTTTCCGCTCGGGGCCAAAGCTGCGAGGCTCAGGCGCAAAGTATGGCTCGAGGAGCCAGCAAGGCCGCAGGGCTTTTGCGTTAAAAGGCTGATAGCATATGCACATACATATATATATATATGTATATATATATATATATTCATACATATAGCACATGCATATATATATATATATGTAATTGTATATGCATATATATATATATATATTATGTGGTTATCCAATTATTTATTTTTCTAGGTATCTCATATATATATATATATATGTGTGTGTGTGTGTTTATATTACAATATGTTCCATATATAGAAACATACATTGCAGTGGTCGATTTGCTGCAGGCTTTTTACTGTATTATGTTGTTGTTGTTGTTCGTAATTCGAGGTTTTAGGGTTTGGGGCCTGGGTCATACACGTTTTGCAGGGTTTGAGGGTTTCGGATTTGGGGATTTGGGATCACTTAAAGGTTGGACTGCTGTATTCATATCTGCACTTTAAGTAGCTCGGCCTTTGGACTAATTATTCGGGAGCTTCAGAGCATCCAGGGGGGCAGCGATGTCAGCTGGAACAGCTTCGGCTTACCTCGGATGTTTGATGAGAGCCTTCCGACAAGCTCGAACAAGCAAGCTGAGGCCAGCCTTGGCTTCGTACCAAGAAAACGACAGGACGACGTTGCCCGGGGAATAGCTGCTACTAGTGCGTCTGAAGCTTGGTAAGGTGGGTTGGCTCCGCGAAGTGTATGTCAACTGCCAGTCCGTGACCGCAGGCGCCGTCATCGAGGCTACCTGAGACGAAAAAACCGGAGGTGTCGAGAAGATGTGCCCTCGTCACGTTGAGTCCATCGTGGACCAGATATGATGAGGCCCTCCAGGCATTGGGACCCAGTCAATGACCCGTTTAAATTCCTAACAGGTAGGGGGGGGCCTATACACCCTTATACCATGACTCCCTACATGGTATATGGACCCTAAGCCCGTGCAGGGTTCTTTTCGTCACCTAGAGACACTGTATCAAGTGAATGCCGAGGCTCCGAGAGTCACTCTGTGGCAAGTGATCACCTGCCTACGCTCTCCAGTCTACCGATGTAGAGCAACCTTGCGGCTAAAACTCTATCATGAAGAAGCAGGCAACCGGAAAGCATACATTGGAGACTACTTGAACCAAGTTTAACCTACCCTTTCCAGCTCCTGATTATGAATTCCTTCTGCAGGTCCTTATGCGTGGTTTGTTCTGGGCTTTATGGTATAAGAAAAAAGTTTACATCTCCGAGCCCCCACCCGAGAAACCCTAATACGAAGCCTCAAGACCCTAAAACAATCAGGATCCCATGTGCGCAAAGAGGGATCCAAGGACTCATACATAAGGCTTTTGGGCCCAAAGACCATACTACTGTTGATGGACAAAATCCTGCATTACCCATTATAAGGAATATACCATAATTCCCATAGTTTAGGGTCCTTAGGGTCATGCAGGATTTTGTCCATCAACAGTATTTAAGGCTTTTGGGCTATTTTGATGCCAAGGGACAGAGTATGTACTTTGACCCCATACCCAGAGGGTTCATGTATACTACCATTATGGAATTAGGTCCCCAAAGCCATAACAGGGCAGGTCTTTTGGAACCTAATTACATAATGGTAGTATATACGGACCCTCTGGGATAGTAACCATAGTTGCCATAGTACCTTGTTGTATGGGAACTACTTTCAGACCAAAGTAGATACTCTGTAGGCACACGGACCCGTTGGGAATCCCTACACTTGAGTGTGAGGCCTGGCCTATGAGTATCCAAAAGCCTTACAGCACTTATACACCCTAAGCGCTAGAAGCCTAAGCACCGTTAGCCCCATACCCTAAACCTAAACCCAAAAACCCTAAATCCAGCCCACAGGGCATTTCTAACCGCTTCACAGGGAAGCAGAAAAAGGGGCATTCAAACAAACAAAGAAAAACTAAGCCCTAAGACGTGTGCAGGTGTTGGCGGAGCACCGCGGGCATCAAAAGAACCTGGAGCGGCTGAAGCTGTCCGACCGGACCTCGGCTTAGGGTTCCTTTAAGGTTCCTTGAAGGTTTAAACATAGGGGGGGCTCAGGGCTTCAGGGATGAGGACATATGTATGTATTATATATGTATATTGTAGATAGATAGATAGAATATATATATATATATACAGAGAGACAGACAGATAGTATAGATAGATGGATAGATAGATAGTCAGAGAGATAGACAGATTAGGTCAGACTAGAGTAGACCGAGATTAGATAGACAGGTAACATTAGATTAGAGTCGATTAGAGTAGATAGATAGATATATAGATAGATAGAGGGTTTAGGGTCTGGCCTTAGGGTTAAGGTATTCGGGTTTTCAGATCGCAGGATTTCAGGATTTGTTGTGTTCAAACTTATTTCGTAGATTCCGTGGTTTAGGGTTTTCTCTGCTTATCCGATTTATGGATTTCCGGATGAATGTTGAGGATTTAGATTTAGTGTTGCTGGTCAGGGTTTAGGACACATGCTATATTAAGGTTTAAGATTCAGGATGTAGGCTTTCGTGCGTGCAGGATATCAACGCGTGTTGGGGCTGGGGTTTAGAACTCAGAGTATTTTTGGGTTTCAAGTGCAGAAACGCACACCCTAAACCCTTCTAAACCCCCAGCCCTAAACTCTAAGCGCTAGAAAAGCCGGGCTCGGCGATTTGGAGGAGTCGGGCTTCGTTTTTATGCTTCTCTGACCTCAAGTCAGCCATGGAAGCTTACGTGTGGTTCAGGGCTCATAGGTTTTGTAGGGTTTGGGGTTAATTAAGGTTTTGTAGGGATGGGGCTTACGGGATTTTGGACCGAGGTTAAAAGTGTCAGGTTCAAAGCAATATCTATCAAGTGAGTCAAGGGACCTTGGACACCTTTTTTGGGCGATGAACTGTACGTAACCGCACATGTATTGCGAGACGTTTTGCCGATGTTCAGTCCATGGCACAGAGTCATCCAAAGTTTGCTTCAAAGAGTATGGCCAAGCTTCGGCAGAAGCAGTGGAGCAACTCTGACCTTACCTATAGTCTCCATTGTAGTTCCTTTTTGTGGTTAACCAAAATCTCTATTATAGGACCCTAACCATAAAACTGGTTAACCAAAAAAAGGAACTACAATGGAGACTCTACCTTAACCTACCAAACCCTTTTTTGTAGGTTCTTATTATAAACCCTAATATGGATTTATAGGGACCCTACTTTTTTGTAGGTTTTGGTAGGTGAAGGTAGGTAGTATCCTTGCGCAGACTGACATGCCGGACTACAGAGCTGGGGTCTACGGAGCCGCAAGCTCCACCCTCACATGCGTTGAAAATCCACCCTCCTTGACTACTCCCTAAACTCAGGGTTTAGGGTTTAGGGTTAGGGTTTAGGGTTTAGGGTTTAGGTTTAGGGTTTAGGGCCCTAAACCCTAAACCGTGTTTAGTCTCTTGGAAGGCGATTTGGCAATTCTCAGCAAAACCTTATAGTCGAAAGCCTAAACCCAAGACATTGAGGCCGACATTGACAAACCTGCATCCTAATGTATACACACCCTAGAGAATTATGTACCCCGAAAAGAGGGCCTAGTGCTCTAAACCCTGAACCTTAAATCTCAAACTCGAAACTCTAAACCGCCGACCCTAAACTATAAACCTCAAACCCTCCAGGTATTCTTAAGCAGTGTAGGACTTACCTTCACCCCAAATACTGGACTTATATAAGAAAATCAGAATAGGGAACCCTGAAAAGGTAGGTTCTTTGGGCTCCAGGTACACCCTAAACAATGCTTGCATCCAACTTAGGCAGAAGAGCATGAGAAAGACCCCCAGGACGGCTGTGTCGTGTCATGACCACACATAAGCTGTTCAGGGTTTAGGGTTTCGGGTTTAGGGTGCCTTTTTGGAGGATGCATTTAGGAGTTCATATTAAGGAACCACGAAAACGGTAGGTTATCGGGGGTTCAGGTAGGTTCCAATGTAGTACCAGTGTTTCTTCGGGTAGTGTGATCTTGACCCTGTGACGAATTTACGAAGGAAGGGATGTATTTAGGAGGCAAGCGGGCAAGTCAAGGAAACTTTGGCTCTACGAGGGCTTCAGGGGCTTAGAGTTCCTAAAGCTAGATCCTTTTCCCCAAGCCCGAGCCCCTAGGTTTTGTCTCAGTTATTAAGGATTGGGTTTGGGCCACAAACGGAAGGTCAGATTGTATGTCAGCCCGGTCTTCGTACTGTCCCGGCCGGTTCGAAGCCTACAAAGACTACTGTGAGCACTGACAAGCTCGGTCATACTGAGTCGGTTTCTGACGTTCACAGCCCTGAAACCCGAAATGGATAGAAATCACTTAAGGCCCCAGGGGCCCACGGTGAGAACATCGGCATCGAGCCGTGGGATCTCTTCGGAGAGCTCGATGGCGCCGAGGTCCTGTCGAACGGCCGTGATCTGTTGCATGATAGGAGGTAGCTGCATGGCCTTCCCGGTGGCATCTCGTTTGCTTCGTGGTTGGGTGGCTGGAATCGAGTGGCTTCTGGAATGCAAGAGAGTGGGATGGAAGCTGCAGCCAGTGCTGCGACTGGGATGTGCTGCCAGTGTTCCTCGTGAGCTGCATCTTCATAAATCGCCAGAGTTTGCCACCATCATCAATCAGATCGTGTCCGCGGAGTGCGAACTGCAAGTGGTCCACCCGGAGTGCCGTAAGAACCTACAACTCATCGACCCCAAACCCCCATACCCTTTGTACTTGGGAATCTCCTACCATTGCTGACCAGAAGGAAGAAGGGTACCCTTATAATGTAGACCCCGGCTTAGTTAAGCCATTTTGCACATGGCCCTAATGTTAGGCTCCCCACTGTATCCTTCCTGTAGGAGAGGGGTTTGCTAATCAGGGCCCTGCATTGCGTTGTTAATGGGTTGCTGGGAGGCTAAGGCTAGATTCAGGGGTTTCAGGGTGTTGGGATTTGGATCTGAATTTTCAAGTCTGAGTATCATGGGTGCCAATAATCAGCTTGTTTGGGTGTAGGTAGGCTCGTAGAGTTTAGGCTCCAGCGCATGTTTGGGTTTTGAGGCATGTTCAGGGGTCTCTTACCGTGCAGAGAAACCCAGACCGCCTGTGCCGTGTGGGCTGCATTTTTTGCGGCTTCCATCATGCTAGGCAGACTGGGCGAAGCGTAAGCACCGATCGTGATACATGGTGACCTCTGAGATATTTTGGGAGATAGATCCGCATGTGTGTAGTCTTGAAGGCAAAGATAGCGCCTCCACCTTTACAAGCCTAAATGCAAATCTAATCAGAAGGCTCAGGTACTTACACAAATGACCTACACCCCCAAAGACACTACTGTTGCCGGCTTTTTTGACATCCTGAGACTCTGGAGTCTGAAACCGTCGTGGCGTAACATATCAACCCCCTCCAGATGCTAAAGTATCTCAATCCCACCAGGGCTTAGGTATTGTCTGAATCCAAAATGCGGACGCAAGACCCTTAGGCTCATAAAGGAACGACTTTAAGGCGTTTTACGGTTTAGGGTTCGATATATAGGTACATGGAGCGGCGGTAAACCCTGTAAAAGCTCTGGAAAACCTCTGAAGAAATCCTTGAAGGAACCCCTGAAAGCAGCCCTGACGGTGCATGGACCTCGTTGTGATCTATATATATATGTTTGTGTTTGTAAAGCTTATACCCCCTTAAAACGCAAACCGTGCAGAGTTTGGGATCCATATCGTACCTGGAGGTCCGAATTACCACTACAGGTAGGGGCCCTATGCCCTCACACCATGATGAACGCCTATATGGTATATGAACCTTAGGCCCTATTCAGGAACCCTGTAGCAGGGAGGACTCACGCTTTACCAAGTCTCCTGAACCTGAAATCCTGCACCCTAACTTCCTACAGAAACCCTCAACCCTAAATGTATGTCAATACCCTCAACACCCTGAAAGAGCCTACCTTATGGGGTGTCGACTGCAGCCAGAAGCCCTAGACCCAAGACCCGAAACCCCAAACCCTAAGCCCAAAACCTTAAACCCGAAACCCCAAATCCTTAACCCGAAACCCTAACCCTATAGCCCTAAACCCCTAAAGCCCTAAAAACCCCCTCAAAAAACGACCCACGGAGGAGGCTCTGGGTCGCCGCCGCAGCGCCGATGAGTCCGCGCTGCAGCGCGCGGTGTCGCTCCACCGCCGGGGGCAGTGTCTTGACTCTTGACAATAATAACCCAAAGATTCCTATGTACTGTTATGGGGGATACTCCCATAAGTCATAATAGTAATTCCTAATATGGAAACCCTACATTCTACTATATCGGTACATAGGACCCTTTGGGTAAGGGTTTAGGGTTTCATTAGGTCATATAGTTGTAGCCGAAAAACCCTACCTTTGTAGGCTTCCTTGTTATTGTGGTTTGTATGTATAATTCCTTGAAGTGGTAAGTTGTTGGCCACAAGTAGGGATATTATCGGGCTAAGGATTCATGGGTTTAGGGTGCCCAATTCGCGATCTACCTAGAGTCTCCATTGTAGTTCCTTTTTTTGGTTAACCAGCCTTATGGTTAGGATCCTATAATAGAGATTTTGGTTAACCAAAAAATGCAACTACAATGGAAACTATAGGTAGGGTGTGTGGTTGAGAGTTTAGGAGACTTTGAGGGCTTTCTAAGGATTCTGAGGGTCTGATATGCCAGGACATTTGTAGGGTTACGGTGTTTAGATTAGGGGTTCAGGTTTCTGTGTTGTTGTGTTGTGACTGGGAGTTTTTAAACCCCAAACCCTAAACCCAGCATCGCTGGCAGACTGACAAAGAAGGACGTCACCCCAACTTAAAAAAAAACTAAACCCTAAACCCTGATGCGATAGCTAAGTGCGGGTCGGACGGGGCCGTGCCTTGTCTCCAGGGTGTGGGGTTGGGACTTCGAGTGCACTTCCTTATGGGTTTCGTTCAGGTGTCTTAGGGTTTAAGGTTTAGGGTTTAGGGGTTTAGGGGTTGAGGGTTTAGGGGTTTAGTAGGGGTTAGGAGTTTAGGGTTTAGGGTTTTTTTGGGGCTGAGGGTTTAGACTTATTGCGTATACTGTTTGATGAGGATAGTTGATTAGGTTTCAGGGTCGGTTGGGTTCTGCTTCTCATCTTCACGACAAGTTTCTGCACACACCTTCTACAAAGAGGCGGCGCCTCGGTGGTATGCATTCGTAGTTGTTTCGTTTCGGGGCTCCATTTTTCCTTTTAGCAATGGTCATGCTGCAGTCAATTTGTAGCCGCTACTGCCCAAAGGGTCCTAAGTACTTACATGGTAGAAAGCCCCCAAACCGCATAGCTTCAACCATAAACCCTGCAGAAGAGCCCTGAACATACAAGAACCATAGACCCATAACATCCTCAACCCTCAGCCAAACAGCCTAAGCTTCTGATTTCCTTTGCCCCGGGGGCCTTACCTACACCTCTGGTGTGGACGAGTCTACACACACATACACTCTATACCATAAACCCTATATACCCTTAAAACCCTAAACCCTAAACTCTACAATTAAATCCTAAGCCCCTGTAGGTGTCGCAGCGCCGGGCGTCCTTGGCGCCGCCGTGGCACGCCCGCACCTCCTCTCAGGTCAGCAACTCCCAGGCCGACTCTGTGTGTGGTTTTGGGGTGTGAGGGGTTTAGGGGGTTAGGGTGTAGGGGTTTAGGGGTTTAGGGTTTAACTAGGGTTTAGGGGTGTAGGGTTTACGGTTTATGGGTTTAGGTTTTAAGGTTTAGGGGTTTAGGGTTTAAAGGCTTTAGGGGCTGGAGATCTGTAGGGGTTCTATGGGAGCTTTACATAGGATTGGGGAGTGTGGTTGTTCCGTTTAGATCCTGAGTTGCGGTATGTTTGTCTGTGGGAGAATATCTGCGATGATCTCCTTTATGAATGGCATCCGTTCATGAGAGGATTTGGTAGCCACAAGCAGCGTAAACAATCTCAACTCTTTCCCAGGTGTGTTCATATACATAGAAGGAGAGAGCGCATAATTCATGTAGAAGCCTGCATGATTAAGAGTATTATTCCTGAGGGCTATGTACTTATGGCACACCCCAAAACCCTGTTCTATTTATGTCCAACTATGAAGTCTCCAATATTCGGATTTGGGGTATTGGGTAGGATCTAAACTTGCAAAAAGTGGGGTTTCGCTCGAGTCAGGTGTGCGATGCGATGCACCCCACTTCTTGCAGCAATACACTAGCTGCTAGAAGAGGGAGTTGGGGTATGTACGCGGTAAAATATGGTAGTTACAGGACGGCTATGTAATTGACTCCTACGTGCTAAGTTAGAAGCGATTGAGCAGGCCAGAGGAGTGCTGCTCCGCACGAGCCTCGCACGACTTCAGGAAGATGCGCCAGGTCGGCTTAGGGTGTATAGGGTTTAGGGTGTGGGGCTTATAGGGGTTCGTGGGGCTTAGGGTTTATAGGGTGTTGCGTGTAAGGAGTATAGGGTTTAGGCTTTAGGGGTTCAGGGTTTCGGTTTAGGGTGTATCAGGGCTTCTGCTTATGAGGGGTTTATACGGGGCTTCACATGGGTGTATAGGGTTATAGAGTGTCCAAGTACTCAATATTATGGGACTTTTGAGCCTGGTAGGTACCCAAAACCATAAATAAGGCCTACTTGGACCTTTAGGTTTAGAGTGTCTTTATAGTTTTCGGTGGTGTCGAAATATTTATGGTTCAGATTGTAGGATCCCTAATCGTCCACCTCTCGATTGATTATTGCTTGTGGATCTGGGGTTGAGGATGTGGGATGTGGGACTTAAACTTAGGATTCTCCTTATGAGCTGCAGGTTAACGTTGCAAGGCTATTTGTTCATGTGCAGATATTTTCCCAAAGTGCCATTCTAGTAGGTACTTAGTAGGTATTTCGGCCCCAAAAGTATATACTATACCATTACTTGGACCCTTTGGGTTTTTTGTAACCAGGCTAGGTTTTTTTTTCACGTTGAGGAAAAAACCACAAACTTCCAGCCTCAGAGCCTCAGAGCTGAGGGGGTCGCGCGCATCCGGAGCCTAGCCCCCCGAAACCCTTAAAGCATGAAGCCAGGGTTTAGGGTTTAGGGCCCACACCGCCTAAACCCTGACAGCAAGAACCTTGAAGAGAAGTGACGGGTTCAAGGTTTAGAAGCTGTGCAGGATCCCCTGAGACCATGCAAAGAGGCCATGAAGAGAATTAGCATAGTAGTGTTACAGGTTGGTTTTGGGAGTGTATCTTGGAGGAACGCTAGGGAAAGCCTAAATCCTAAACTCTTTGACCACGGCAGGATTTGCCTCGCAAGGAAAGAATCATCGCCGCGAGACGCTCCAAGAAGAAGCAGGCAGGCCTCTTTGTTCTGGGTTTCCCTTTTCACGAATCCTACGTACTGTTTGTGAGGTTGTTCAAAGTGCTACATGGACTCGATGTTTTTGCATCCTAAGCGGTTGTATGTAGTCCTAAATCCCGAATACAAACACTCAAACCTGAGGCCCTAAAGGACTTCGGGTTTGAACAGTCGGGTGGAGAGTATCAGTCCAAGGTTACGGACTCTACCGCCGCACCCAACTTGCATTGCATATAGTGCAACTACCCATAGGCTCCAAAGTAGTTCCTTTTGGGGATTACCTTATAGGATTCTAAATATGAACCCCGAAAAGGAACTACTATGGAGCCTCTAGGTACCCTATAGGCCCTCAGGACGACCGAACCTCCATCAGGAGCATTGTGGACCGGGATAGTTGGACATAGTATTCCCTGGGTGCACGCTCACATGACCCCCCAAAAAACCAGTCTAGTCAGTCTGGCTCCTACTCGTACATGATAAAGGTCTTCTATATTCAAAACACGATTCTGGGACATGCAGCAGCCTACCCGATCCTGAACCCTAGAACGCCGAATCAAAACCCTATTCGCTAAACCCGAAGACCTAACCCACAAAACTAAACCCTAATAAACAAAAACTGAACCCTAAGGCAAAACCCCAACGCATGGTTGTCCTTTTTCGAGGCAATTCAACGCAATCGCATACCTAAGTCCTTGATCAGGAACCCCTTGGGACGTGTACAAGGGACAGCACTAGCCCCCACAAGCTCACCCTCTTATTCCTGTTTTGGCATCGTTGGGAAGGAAGCTCTACGACAGTGTCATCCACGAGTTCCTCCACTGCAAGCACTTCGAAGATCAGGGGACGTGTTGCAGGGGTTCTCGAAGGCTTTAGACGACGGATTTTCTTCATGTGGCTTTAGACGGATTGTTCCCAAACCCTAAACCCTCACAGATAGAGCTTTTTCAGGGGCTTGGGGACTGGGCCCTGTTGCACAATTGGGCCTCGTGACAGCTTCAGGTTATGCCGAAGGGTCCTGGGTACTTCGGCAGTACAAAGTGCGGTGTATACAGCTCGGAATTGCCTTATTATGTTGTGTGCAAGTATCACTCTACACACGTCCTACGAAGCTGGCCATGCTGCAAGTTTACGATCCGTGAGGCCCTGAACCATAAACCCTGATAAGTTTAAATTCGATGGAAAAAGTCGAGGTGTCCGACCTCTCCTTTGGTGTCACTGCCGCTCGGAATGCAACGGACGCCCCTCAGTGCACTACCGTGTCCACTGTACCCATAAGCCATGTTATAAGACCCCCTAAGGGTCCAAAGGATCCAATAATTAGGTACTTGGGTTTAGGATAGTAGTTATGTAGCTCAATATTTAGGAGAGTATATGATTATTAGGTACTCGGACCCTTAGGGACCCTTCAGGGTTCCGTTAAGGGATCCACAAGGGCTCCTTGCTAGGCCATAACCAGACTGAAGTTTAAGTTCAAGGTGTTCCGTGGTGTTCCTAAGTTTGCAAGGTATTCTAAGGGTCTATTTGTTTAGTTTGCTCTCTTCTGCTTCTCCGCGAAGCTGATGAGGAGTTCATGGGTGTTATGACCGAGATGGCAGGCTTTAGTGATGAGGCTTCAGGGCCTACCTTAAGCCCTAAACTCCAAAAAACCTACCATTTCAACATACATGGGAATCATGGGAGTGAACATTTAAGATGTGCATGTTAAACCCTAAACCCACAAAGCCCTAAGTTCAGGTTCAGCGGCGGTTTTCGCATGTCTGCGGCTTCCCTTTGTCAGCTTGTAGGGTTCCCAAGCTACTTGCAGCATACATGCCAGTCGACGATTTTTTAGGGCTTGGCGTTTAGTTCAGGATTTATGGGATTTAGGGTTTAGGATCTATAGGGTTTACTACTAAGTACCTACTATAATGGTACTTGGACCCTGTGGGAGAGGTTGTTCTATTGTTATCATCCTCCAACTGTGCCGTCTGGCTTCCCGGCATCAGGCAGATTCCGGAGCGAGAGTGATGCTTGAAATACCCTGGTGTAGCACCTGGGTTTATGTTTAGCGGTGCAGCTTTGCTACTACTATGATCCCTTTTTTTCAACCCTGAGCCTTAAAAGGCTCCGGGCAAAAACCCGCAGCACTGAACCTTGAACCCACGTTCAAGAACACCCTGAGTTGCAAACCCTACTTCCGCCACCACATCATCCGGTTGAAGAGGGTCTTCAAACCCTCAGATCATATGGTGTACATCTCAATTCCTTGCATAAGCCATATAAGAGTTGCACCGTATGTCACGTTAGGGCTCCCCCTGCTCCCTCCTAAAATCCTTGAACCGGGTCTGGGGTTTATGGCCACCCTGAAACCTAAACCCGAAAACCTAAACCCTAAAACCCTAAAACCCTCAAACCTAAACCCTAGGACCCTAAACCCCTAAATCCCTAAACCCCAGACCCTGGGTGGCTTCTGGAGTTCAGGGAACTTTCGCAGAAGGAAGCCCGGGGACGAACTCCATCCCCGCGGCCATGTCTCCTGGAGAACCGGCCTGTCGGCGACTCGGGCAGGCGGCTTTATTGGGTTTAGGGTTTAGGGTTTTAGGGTTTAGGGCTTAGGGTTTGGGGCTTAGGGTTTATAAGGGTTTAGGGTTTAGGGTTTTAGGGTTTAGGGCTTAGGGTTTGGGGCTTAGGGTTTATAAGGGTTTAGGGAGGGTTTAGGGTTTTAATATCGGAAGATGAGCCCACCAACACCTACTTTGTTGTAGGGTCCCCACAAAACCTGCATTGGGGCTTATACACATTTCACATTTCAGGCGGTTAGCGCTTCCGTATTTGGTTGGGGAAGCGTGGGACCGATGAAGACGCAAGAATGCAAGAACTTGATCTTTCACAAGCCTTCGGTCCTCGGTCTAGGATCTGCGGAGCACTTCTGACACAAAGTAGATGCGAGCTTGTAGTTCGGTCGTCGGCGCTTCCAAATTGAAGATGATCCGCACCACTTCACGAGTTGACAAAGCAGCCGCGTGAGGTCCAGGTAAAGCAGCTCTGCTGCCAGCAGTTCCTGGGCACTCACAGAGGGCATGCGAGACTATAATCAGAATCTACAGACAAGTACGTTTTGGTAGGTTAAAGTAGGGCGCCTTAATGTAAAATCTAAGATGATCTAGCCGAGGGCACTACACTATACTCAAATTCTTAAGGTCTATGTTATCTGTACGGATTGCTATGGTTTAGGGTTTAGGGGTGTAGGGTTTTAGGGTTTAGGGTTAATAACACGGATTCCTGTAGATCGAAATGGTCGAAATGAAGTACTCAAGGAAAACATCGAATCATAAGGAACCCTAAACATGTAACACATGTAGATTCAGCTTAGGATTATATGAACCTATCTGTGCGGGTCTGGTGTTTGGTTGCTGGTTTTGTAGCGTTTGGGGCTCAGTGGTATAGGCGTTTGGTGGTTTGGGTTTGATTGAAATTGAGGATTTCGGGTTTGGGCTACAGTAAGGATCGAAATCGCCCCAGAGTCCACGTGCTGATTGGCGAAATGCTGTATCACCCTGATACGTGGAAATATGATGCGAATGGCATGCTTTTTAAAGTACGGCCGTGTATGTACTCCGTCTTCTAAGGGCGCAGGGTTGATTGAGATGCCCCAAAACACAGGGGTGGCTGTCAAAAATATGGTCCTTTTTTGGGTCCCTATTATAATACGGCACCTAATATTTAGGGTACCCAAGAAGGGACTTTAATTTTGACAACTACCCACATAGCCGCTAGAAGCCACTGCCCTGCTCAACCCCTCAGATATGCCCTCAACCCCTCAAGCCCTGAACCCCCAAAACCCCTAACCCCTAAGCCCTAAGCCCCTAAACCCTCAGGTCGTCTGCAGCCCAGAGGTTGCGGCTTGGCGATCTCCTACACCCTTGGAGCAGCGCCTTATTGAGGATGCGAACGGGGGGCCTTTTTGAGGGTTTAGGGTTTAGGGAGGCGTATGTAATGAGGGCTTAGGGTTTAGAGTTGAAGGTTTGGGTTTGGGGTTTAGGCTTTAAGGTTTAGGGTTTAGGGGAGATTATTGAGGGTTTAGGCTTTAAGGTTTAGGGTTTTGGGGGGGCTTATTGAGGGTTTAGGGTCTTTGTATGATTTAGGTTCAGGGTTCGGGGTTTAGGGTGTTTGTATGATTCAGGTTCAGGGTTCAGGGTAGGGTGTTTGTATGATTTAGGTTCAGGGTTCAGGGTTTGGGGCTTACGGGTTTAGGGATTTCAGGGTTTACAGGCGGTTTGATAAGATGCTCAGAGGGTTTGTAGGGGTTCCAGGAGGAGCTTCGAGGGCTGGTAGGTTGAGGATGTAGGACTTTGGTTTGGGGTTTAGGGTTGTCGGTGTTCAACAAGAATTCTTTGATGAGCTCTATCAGGCTCGTATAAATATTTGTCCTTATGCACCCGAATCCCTGCCAACCTGAAGCCTGAACCTTAAAACCCCAAACCCCGCAAAAGCCTAGAACGAACCCTTATAGAACCCATGCCAAAAAAAGCAAGAACCTTGCAGGAATCCTCAAAGGAAGCTTGTAGGGAAACCCGTGGTTTCTTGTAATACCTTTCTTCAGGCTACCATGAAGGGTTCACAAGGGTTTTCTGATTTACAGGTTTAAGCATTTCTGAACACTTTGGTGTGGTTTTCGAAGGCCGTCAGATCGTCAGTCTTTGGGTGCAAGGTTTGATTGAGTTCAGGGCAATTGAGAGTTTCCGAAAATTAGGGGTACCTTATTTCGGGGTCGTTATAATCAGGATCCTACTACGTAGGGCATTATATTAGGGTCCCCCATTTTCGGAAACTCCCTTTTCCCGCCAGGAGCCCAATGTCGTGGCAGGCCGGCGTGCACGAATGGCATGGCATGTATGCATGTATCTCAGTCTCATGTAGCCTAAGATATTGCAGTGTGATGTATTGATATGTGATCGATGTAACGTATTGCAATGTAAACAACATAACGAATCACCTTGTATGTCTACAACAACTTAACACCCCTAAACCCTAAACCCTAACACCCTAAACCCTAAACCCTAGCACCCTGGGACTAGAGTTTAGAGCTTAAGGCTTAAGAAGGTCTGGGGCCTAGGGTTGACCCGTTTCGGATGTTGGCCTTGGGGTGGGATTGCGGATTAGGATTTGGGGTTCCTAGCTAGTTGTCGGGTTAAGCTAATTCTGTTCTTCGAAAGCCCTTAAGTCCCTTATCTGGAAGGGTCATGCCGCAGGGAGGCTTGACCGTTTTCGTCGCGAGCGCCGATGCAGAGACTATGGAGGTGTAGGTCTGCTCACCTCTGTATTTTACATCGCCGTGCCGGTAGTTCTACGTCAACGGTGAAAGTATGTGTAAACTCAGCCGTGATAGGAACCCTAGGCTGCCTCATCATCATCATCATCATCAGCACTAGTAGCATCAGCAGCATCAGCATCAGAACCAGCAGCATCATCTCAGTCATGTTACATGTTCGTCATCGTCACAATCATCTTCGCCATTGTCATCGTCATCATCGTCATCAGCATGAGCAGGAGCTGTTTTCCTCGACATCGTCAGTATCTACATCATCATAATCATCATCACCATCACCATCGTTATTAATATTGTCATCGCCATCATCTTCTTCATCATCAGCAGCAAGCCCTGCATTTACGACAGCCATCAACTAAGCCCGAAACCTCCAAAGCCTCGAACCCGACCCTAAACCCCTAAACCCTTAAGCCCCAAACCCTAAACCCTAAACCCCTAAACCCTTAAGCCCCAAACCCTAAACCCTAAACCCCTAAGCCCCAAACCCCTAAACCCTAAACCCTAAACCCCTAAGCCCCAACCCCTAAACCCTAAACCCGAACCCTGGCCACCTAGAACCCGAGCCTGAACTCGCAGTCCAGTGGCTTACTTGAAGACCGGGCTATCCCTAAACTAAGAGCTCAGTGAGTACAGTTTGGGTTTAGGGTTTAGGGTCTTAATAACACTTTAGGGTTTGATAATTATGAGTTTTCTTTATAAGCTGAAAGTTTACACTTGTTGGGGCTTGTGAACTCAGCAACTAAGTTTATCGACCCCCTTATCAGAACACGATACTAAAATCTATATATCCACAAGGCGTACTGCGTGGGTTTGTGCCAGAAGTATTTGTCAAGTCTGCACATATCACATACCTATATATATATACCTCACACCATAAACCCTTCAGCCTAAAATTCGAAGCTCTCGATGGACTGGGGTTCTCGCCATGATTCCAGTTGAAGCTTTCTTTACGTGTGACACTAGTCAAAGCAAGCATCAAAGAAGGGCCGGAGTGTTTGCAACTCCCAACACCCATGCAGCACTGTCCGACAAAAAACCATCAGCAGATGATTCCGCGTTTCCATTCCCGAACCTAGATCGTAAAAAGGTGAGGGATTGGATATTGTCGCTGCGCAACATGTCGATTGACGTGGAAGTGGGACTGATCAGTGGCAAGAAAGCAACTGTGCAAGCAGCCTTGGACGAGACGGTTGGAACGTTGAAACGACGGGCACAGGTTGCACTGGGGGCCCGGACAGGGCGTCTCCTGGACTCGTCTGGATGCGTCCTGGAAGGATGTGCGCTGATCAAGAAAGCTGGGGTGCAGACTGGTGACTCCCTGACCTTGCTGCGCAGTAACACGGTTCAAGTTCAAGCCACTAGTTCCGCTTTTGCTGCCATTCTGGACGATGGATCCGTTGTTACCTGGGGTGCCGGCCCGGCTGGCGACAGTGCTGCTGTGCAGACTCAGCTGAAGACTGTCCAGCAGATAAGCGCCTGTCGTCACGGCGCTTTGGCAGCCATTCTGGACGATGGATCCGTCGTGACCTGGGGTCATGCTGAGTTTGGTGGCGACAGCAGCGCTGTGCAGACACAGCTGAAGAATGTGCAGCAGATCCAAGCGTCTCACAGCGCTTTTGCTGCCATTCTTGCAGATGGATCCGTCGTGACCTGGGGTGATGCTGGCTATGGTGCCGACAGCAGAGACTCAGCTGAAGAATGTGCAGCAGATTCAAGCCTCCCTCGCTGCTTTTGCTGCCATTCTCGACGACGGATCCGTCGTGACTTGGGGTGATGTTGAATTCGGTGCTGACAGCAGCGCTGTACAGACTCAGCTGAAGAATGTGCAGCAGATCCAAGCCGGTTTGGGCGCTTTCGCTGCTATTCTTGACGATGGATCCGTTGTGACCTGGGGAAATGCTGCTTCTTCTGGTGGTGACAGTAGTGCTGCGCAACATCAGCTCAAAAATGTAAAGCAGATACAAGCCACAGCCAGTGCTTTTGCTGCCATTCTGGCAGATGGATCCGTCGTGACCTGGGGTGATGCTGAGTTCGGCGCCGACAGCATTGCTGTGCAGACTCAGCTGAAGAATGTGCAGCAGATCCATGCCGGTTGGGGCGCTTTCGCTGCCATTCTTCACGATGGATCCGTCGTGACCTGGGGTGATGCTGAGTTCGGTGGCGACAGCAGCGCTGTACAGACTCGGCTGAAGAATGTGCAGCAGATCCAGGCGTCTCAAGGCGCTTTTGCTGCCATTCTTGCAGATGGATCCGTCGTGACCTGGGGTTGTCATAAATATGGTGCCGACAGCAGCGCTGTGCAGACTCAGCTGACGAATGTGCAGCAGATTCAAGCTGCTGACAAGGCTTTTGCTGCCATTCTCGAAGACGGATCTGTCGTGAAGTGGGGTCGATAATGGTGGTGACAGACTTCTGGTCAGGAGAACCAGCTCCCGAATAGACAGCAACTATGCCATCAGTGCACGCAGCAGTGCACAGGGGTTGCACAAGCATCTCGACGACACGGCCTTGACGTGCAGAATCCTTCATACCTCAATCAAAAAAATGCGAACCTGTTGCACATGCATGCTTCCTAAGACCCCACTGGCTTACGAGATACATGAATTTTGTTTACCATGCTTGCAGGACTCTTCCCCGACAAAACCATTCCTAGTCTGACTGGACGGAAAAACACCTGATTTCGTGACCGTCCGGCACGACGGGCTAAACTCACATAGGGCCCTAAAACGTAGTGTAAACCTCATGTAAGGTCTCGCACACAATTCTCAACAGATCAATATGTCCACGACGCTAAGCTCGCCTGACGGATTCCCGTAAAGGAGTCCTTCAAGGCTGCGCCTAGCATCACTGGAAACTGCGAAGCTTGAACCCCTGGCTTTAGAGTTTAGGGTTTCGGATTCAGGGTGTGGGATTCAGGGTTTAGGGTCCGTTCGGATTCAAGGTTTCGGTTTTTGATGAGCCTATTTTGCGATGGATCATCATCGAATCGTCTAAAAATATCCTGAACCCATGTGCATAACTATTGGGTTCCGTGGGACCCGTAGGGTGAAGACCTCGTGTCGGCTGGTATAACCATAGAACGCCCCTTTCCCCGCCCCCTCCCGTCCGAACCATGCCAGTAAGCTGAAGGTCAGGGTCTTACACGGGGATCTTGATTCATGGCTTCCCCCAAACCCTAAACCCTAAACCTAAAAAAACTAAACCGCTAAACACCAAACCATAACTCTAAAGCCTTAAACCCGCCATGGGGAGAGTCGAACTGCCAGGCAGCCAGTGGCGAGAGTTTCTTGAGGCGACCCACTCGTCCGAGCCGGTTTAGGGTTTAGGGGAATTTGGGGATTAGGGTTTAACACTTCGTGAGTAAACTTTGCATAGAGTGTATTTGGGAATCAGTGAATCAGGGATTGAAAGTTAAGATACTGGTAGGTTCCAGAGTGAATGTTTAGGGAATCAGGGTTTTTGAAATTAGGGACAAAACGCATGTTGAGGAAAAAATATTTTTCCAAAATGTTTAGGGTTTTTGAAATTAGGGCTTAAAGTCTCAGGCTTTGAGAGTAGGGTTTAGGGACTTAGGCTTTGGCGGTATCGGGAGTATAATCTGTAGAGACTGAGGTTTAGGATGCAGTCCAAATCGTGTGGGGGATGGGGGGTTTAGCTTTCAGGGTTTGCTGTGAGGCTTGGGGCTTAGGCTTGGACTATAGTCGTGAACTCAAATCTTAACCTAGGACTACCCAGAGGCTCCATAGTAGTTCCTTGTTGGGGTTCATATATAGAATCCTATAAGGTAACCCCCAAAAGGAACTAATTTGGGGCCTCTGGGTAGTCATGACAAGTCGTCAACTCAAATCTCAGCCCAGCTGAGGACTATACGCACAACCTTCGAGCTTGGCGACCGTGCCTGGACCGCCCAACCACCCTCTAATATACCCCATATACCCACTGTTAAGGACCAAAAGGGCTCCATTACCGGGCACTTGGGGGTTCTGGTGTGGCATGAAGCTTGTCACCCTCAACGCTAAACCCTAAGCTGAGGCTTTTGTCAATCTGGGCCTTGCCATGAACTCACGGATCGCGATACGGAAGCCAGTCTAAGAAGCATGGTATAAGGCCAGAGCAATGAATCGAATAATGAGTAACACATAAGGAGAAGAACAGCACCACTAGTACTTACAACTAAAATGATCAGGACAGCGGTTTATCCATATGAAGAAAGCCCCAGCCTTGGAACATCGCAAGACGGATGCACTGAAGGTTCAGAGGCATGGGGAATAGATCAGTATCTGATTCTTGCTCCAGTTTGTAGCATGAGAGCTATAGAGCTCCAGAAACAGAGCCCCATGCACTATGCCCAAGCTGCAAACCCCTAACCTTAAACTGCAAACCTGCCGAAACCATATCCTCAACCGCAAAGCCAAACACATAGCGACGCCAGCAGCCATTTAAGAGTTCCTTCAAAGATTAGTATAAGGGCTGCATAAAGTTATTACTTGTAGGGGCCTCGATAGTTACCTATACTATTTGGGGTGTGCCTTGTTATCATGTATAATTACAGTATAGTGAGCCTCAAAACTCTGTAGGCCCCTACATTAATTATAAGGAGTTTAGTGTGCCGGGTTCCGATTGCCATCGCCAGGGCATCCGCTTTGGGCGCATGGGGGCCCAGTCAGCCAAGAGGCCAGAGAAGGTTTCGAATTTTGCCTTGCTATTTTGGTTTATGGCTTCGGGGTTTAGGGGTTTCGCGGTTGAGGGGTTTAGGGTTTAGGGGTTAAGGGCTTAGGGTTTAAGGGCTTAGGGGTTTGTGTCGGATCTATATAGGTTTGTGATTGGATGTTCGTACAGCATGTCTTTAAGTAGGTTGTTCACGGTATGTTTTGTTAGGTTTTCTTTTCCAGGTTCCGAAAACAAAACCGTAAACCCCTGCTCAGAGTATTACATAAGAGGATAATGGGGGGGGGGGGGGGCGGGGAGGTTTTTGGGGGGAGAATTTTTTTCGTGGTTCTTGGCAGCACAGGCTTGGAGGGGGGGGCGTAAAAAGGGACACAAAGGGAATAAGAAGGNAAACCCCTGCTCAGAGTATTACATAAGAGGATAATGGGGGGGGGGGGGCGCAGCGAAGTTTCTGTGTGGAAGAATTCTGTCGCTGCTCCTTGCCGCCAATGCCTGGCAGGCGGGAGCCTAAACCGACATCCAGAGACACGACGAAGGACTTCTTGGGTCTAAACCCTAAACCCTAAACCCTAATTGGGCCGTAGGGCTTGGGTTGATGGGTGATAGGGGCGGATACTGTGTCAGGGTCCTAGGCTCCTACTATCCCAGAGGGTTCATGTACACTACAATTATGGAACTAGATCCCGAAAACCATAGTAGGGATGGTCTTTCCTGACCTGATTCCATAATGGTAGTGTACATGGGCCCCTTGGGAATGTAGGATTCCAGAGCTGGGTCTCCCGGGGCCCACATGGGAGTTTCCGAAAATAGGGGACCCTCATACAGTACCCTAAATAGTAGGATCCTTATTTTAGGGACCCCAAAAAAGGTACCCCTAATTTTCGGAAACTCCCATGCCTAAACCCTAAACCCTATAGGACCCTTAAAGGAACCCTGATAGGATCTCTTTAAAGGGGCCCTAGTTTTCGGAAACTCCCACATCTTTTCCGAGATGAGCAAGGGCCTAAGGGGCAGGCCCGAACCCTAACGCCACAACTCTGCACCGGTCCCATGAACCAACGTACCGACATACTTTAGGTTCCTCACAATTTTAGTTGTTCATACGATATTACTAAGAATACGAATATTACGAATAATGGTAAAGCAAAATCATAGTAGTCATATTAATCCCCATGTTTTCGGAGAGTTTAGGGTTTAGGGGGAGGAAAGTTTGAGAACACACCTGCTATAGGGTTGGAACATGGATTGAAGATGATTCGTAGTGTTTGCATTCCCACTTATTAGGGTTTGGGTTGTAGGGTTTAAGGTTTAGGTTTTAGGGTTTAGGGTCATTATTTCATCTTCGGAGCATGAGAAAATGATGCTCCAGCTTTCTGACGTCTGCTCCAGCCCGAAACCCTAGAACCCAATATAGGGGCCTTAATAATTACCTATACTATTTTGGGGGTGCCTTAGTTTTATGATAGTAGAATGGCCCCAAAAACTTCTTCTAATTATGAAGGCCCCGATATTAAACCCAAAGCCCCGATCACCATAGCATCATCTGGGTATTGAGGCCCCTACAACTAACCGTACCAAACCCTGCAATAGAAACTCTCGAAGGTACCCTTCAAGGAACCTATTCTCGTTTTTTCAGTCCCCTACATAAAACGCATGAAACCCCATAAGCCCCTTAGAGGGACCCTAAACCCTAAACCGTGGAACCCTAGCAGGAATGCAAGCCCCTCTTAAGAGGGCTCGGGCCCTCAACCTCTCCCTCAGCCCCAAGGGTCCAAAGGACCCAACATCAGGTACTCGGTTTTAGGATAGTAGGTATGTAGGTTAGGATTTTGCAGAGTAAGCCCTAAGCCCTAATCTCTCTTCCTCAGCCTTTCGCTAGACCATTGAGCCTCTCCCAAAGCCCGCTAATATTCCTAAACCCTCGTCCTAAGCCTTATTCATCCTACCCTCATCCCCATAACCCTGAAACCCTCAACTCTGAAAGCCCTATAAACCCCAAATCCATGCCCGAAACCCTGAAATCTGGGCCTCGTCTTCTCCAAGTCAACCCTGTTCCTAAGCCCTCAGCCCTTGCGAAACTTCGCAGGAGCCGAGCCAGGAGCGACTTGCTGACCTCGAGAAGACGAGGTTCAGGGTTTAGGGTTTAGGGCCCAGATTTCAGGGTTTCGGGTTTGGATTTGGGTTTTACACGGCTTTCTGAGTTTAGGGTTTCAGGGTTTTGGGGATTAGGGTTTACGCGGGTTTAGAGTTTAGGGTTGCGGGGGTTAGGGTTTACAAGGGTTTAGGGTTTCAGCATTGTGGGGGTTTGGGTTTACAAGGGTGTAGGATTTGAGGATTATGCGGATTCGGGTTTAGAGGGTTATTTGGATTCGGGTTTATGAGGGTTAGGGTTGTTGGGGTTGTGTGGTTGGAGTTTGAAAGGGTCTGAGGCCTAGGGTTTGGTTTTATGTGGTTTAGGGTTTAGACAGGTTTAGCGCTGAGGGTTAGGTTTATGGGGTTTAGGGCTTAAGACGGTTATGGGGTTCGAGCATTCAATTGCATTGGGCTGCGGGGTTTGGGGTTCAGGATTATGGGGTTTAGGGTTTAAGGGTCGTGAGATTGAAAGGGTCTAAAATTTCTGATGGTTTAGGGTTAGCAGCAGACTGCAGGTTAAAGGCTTAAGGTTACGGTTTGAGGGTTCAGGGATTAAGGGGTCCAGGGTGCACGGATGTTATTGGAGTTTCCAGGATTCCACCTCGTTTTGTGGGCTTCTTGTTTGCGAGTTTATAGAAAATGATGTGACCCCACAGGATGGGGGTAGAGGTGGTTGATATGGGCGCTTGAGGTATTTACAGTGGGGTGTTATAGAATGTTCCCGTTGCTTACAGGGGACTAGGGAGTCATTTGATTTAGTTGTTGTTTGTGTTGTTTTATGGGTTTGGGGTTTAGGGGTTGAGTCGTTTAGTGGTTTAGGGTTTAGAAGTTTGGGGCTTAGGGTTTAGGGTTTAGGGAGCCTTGTAAACCCTCAAAAACCCTCACCCTAAACCCTAAATCCTACACCCCAAACCATTTCCCAAAGATTTCATCTTACACCCTCAACCCTCCATTTTCCCCAAAGTGTCTTGCTTACTGTAAACCCTAAACCCTAAGCCTAAGCCCTACCTTTGGGTTCCTCACCCTTCGAAAATCGCTCCGAAATAACTTTAGACCCTATAATCAGAAGCCCTAAACCTATAAACCCTACCTTTGGGTTTGTTAAACTCTAAAGCCCTAAACCCTAACCCTAAACCCCAAACCCTAAGCCCTAAACCACAAACCCTAACAAAGCAGTGCACCGAAAGGAACCTCATCGACACGGGCAAGGTCTCCGACTGCCCCGACGCACATGCGCCACTTGGGGCCAAAGAAAGGAATTCCCCAAAGGGCCCTAAGTACCTAAGTACAGTTTAGGGTTTAGGGTTTAGGGGCCGAAGAAAGGACTTCTCCAAAGGGCCCTGAGTACTGGTACCTATATAGGTTTCTTTAAGGGTTCCTTCAGGGTTCAGGGTTTAAGACTATCTTTAAGGTTCCCAAGTACCTATAGTAATAGAATGAAGGGTTTAGGGTGTAGGTGTAGGGTTTCTATGTTAGGAATTGCAATTATGGTTGGAGAAGTATCTCCCGCTCCACTACAGTAATCTTTAGATTCGAACCGTTTTTCTGGGGGTTTTGGGGGATCAAGCCAGAACGTAAGGGCTCGAAGATCATTGAGCACTGGCGGTCCACCTGGCGTGCTCAAAGACACGCGGACAAGCCAAACCCTGCCCCAGTCACGAAGAGGCTCGTTGAAGACTTTGGCCCGGTGAGGTCCGCGGTTTAGGGTCTACCTAGAGTCTCCATTGTAGTTCCTTTTTTTGGTTAACCAGGTTCATGGTTAGGGTCCTCCAATAGAGATTTTGGTTAACCACAACAAGGAACTACAATGGAGACTATAGGTAAGGGGTTTAGGGTCTAGGGTTTAGGGTTTAGCGGCAGAGCTTGGCCAGGCGGTCAGGGCTGCTACTGGGAGTGCGGGCCCAGACCATTGGAGCGCGGAGGAGCTTCGCTTCTTCCCGGAGAAATCAATTGAGCTCTAGCATTCACTCAGCAGTACGTGGCTGGGGAAGGGTGAGCTTTCCATGCAGTTTCGGGAAACCAAGATGATCAACCTGGTCAAGCCGAGCAAGGTTGAAAGTAACCGGAGACTGCATGTGGCCAACACGCGTCCCATAAGTGTCATGAGCGCATTCTGGCGCATCTTCGCTTCGGCTTGTAATGCAAGCATCCCGGAGCAAGTTGGGGCAAAGCCAGGGAGTGCTGGGCCGGAGGAGCTGGCCTTTGTACTATATTATACTATATGAGCCCGCCCACACTACTAGTCCACAAAGCGCATTTAGAGCAATCACACACGAAAGAATAGGCGCCTACCTGATCCAACTCGCCTCAGCGCCACCCAGCACCCAGCACACCACCCATCGCACCGCCCCGAAGCAGCCTGCTGCCGTGCAGCCAGAGACCGCAACAAAACCACNCCTACCCACCACACCCACCAGCTCCTCCACACCGACCACACCCACCAGCTCACCACAGGACCACACCAACCACACCACACCCACCACACCACACCCACCGCCACCACACCGACCACTCCACCACATCCGCCACCCCCACCAAAGTAGCCTGGGAGGCTGCAGGCGAGCTTTCGCGTGACGGTTTCTTGGCAGCAAGGCAGCGACGGACACTGCATGCTACAGTTTCGCCAGGCCAAAGTAGCCTGAGAGGCTGCAGGCGAGCTGTGGCTGCATGCTAGCACCAGGGTCATTCTCTCTGGAATTGGCGAGCAACGTGTGAGTCATGCGACTCATGTCAATCATGAGCACAAAATTTAGCACCAGCAAAAAAGCACAATCATGAGCACAAAATTTAGCACCAGCGAAAGCCAATCATGAGCACAAAATCTAGCACCAGCAAAAGCACAATCATGAGCACAAAATTTAGCACCAGCAGATGCACAATCATGAGCACAAAATTTAGCACCAGCAAAAGCATTAATGGCAAAAATTTTAGCACCGGGAAAAGCACAAGAATTCCTATAATTGGAAAAGAAATAGCACCAGCTTGAGCAAAAAACTAAAGATCCAGGGCTTCCCTTTTAAATTGACCAGGCAGTCCAGTGAGGCCAGTAGCTCAGCACGCCATGGCACGGCGGCCTGCAAAAAAAACGTTAGTATAGCCTGCCCCGCCCCACCCCTTCCCCCCAAAAAAAAAGCTGTGCGAAGGGCTGTTGTCTCCAAGACCCTGGATCATCATCCTGATTCAGCCTAGAAAGTCTCAGTGTAAACTCTTCACACGCAGCATTATCAATGTTTCTTCAGTTTTCTATGTCGGCGGTACCTGTGTTTATTTAATTTCCATGCTTTTAAGTTCTTTGAAGTTTGAGCTGTTATTTCCCGAAAAAGGCTGTCTCCCACTCCTAGCAAGGATAGTTTCCCCAGTCCCAGGCCCCACGTAAGTATGCGCAGATTGCCATGGCCACCGATCATCATGTTGCAAGAAATCTAGAAGCATGATCATGGGAAGTCTATTTCAGCACTTCTCTCGTGCTACTTTTTGTGCTTGTGGTTGTGCTCACTATTAGTATGGCCGGGCTCGTCGTAATATATTATACTATACTACCCGACTCAGACCTAAACAAATCTTAGCTGCTAAGATTTGTTTAGGTCTGAGTGGGGGACAATTCAAGCCGCAGGAGACTTTTACAGTCTCGACCATTTTTTCCGCGCGAACTCCGGGCTTGGTTGTCTGCGTCTCCGAGCCCGTGCTTGTTTTATTTTTGTTGTTTACCTGGACCCTAAGAGTATGTAGAATATCAGACTTTTACAGGTATTGGGCATTATTTTGCCTACTTTTGGGGGTTTATTTTAAGTAATTTCCCTCCGAATCTGCCTTATGGTTGATTTTGTAGAACTTCTCCAAATATAGAGAAATTGGTAGCAGGTGGAGATGTATTCAGCAGCCCTCTTAATACAGGCTCCTAAGACTTACTTATCGTGTTGCCGCGCAGTCCGTCTATTCCCAAAAAATTTAGATTAAACTACATAGAGTTTTCCACACAACCTACATATTCGATTCCTTTAAGTCCCTCAAGGCCTGTGCTACAAACTGTTCGTCCGTCTAAATATGCCCTGAGCCCTCCACCAGTGCGTGCCAAGGGCCCACCTGCTGCGCCAGGGCAACGTCCAGGCAGGCCTGTGGGTACATATGTAGTATATTTTCCCTTGTTGGCTTCAAGGGGCGACCAGGATTTGGTGTGGGGCCTTAATTGCTGGTATTCCCAGACAACACCCAAAATGTGAAATCTCTAAGACTCCAACTGATCCCTCATGCACATACCATAATTCCGAAAACAACATATGAGCGTCAGACTGAGCAATATACATTCAACACTACAGGATGAGTCCCGTAGGATCTAGAATTACAACGGCACTCTTCCTTCAGGCATATTATGGTGCTTGCGGGTAGTAACCCTAAGCCCTGCACCCCTAAACCCTCGACCCTAAACCTTAAACCCTAAATTCTAAACCCTACACCTCTAAACCCTGAACCCTAAACTCTTCACCTCTAAACCCAAGACACGAAACCCTCAACCCTAAGCCCTACACCTCTAAACCCTACACTTCTAAACCCAAGTATCGGGATTTGGGGTACTCGAACCCTTAGAGTCTTTGGAAGGTTTGGGGTGATTTTAGGGGCAGAGGCGGTTTCAGTTTGAGGGGTCTGTAGTTGTTGGTGATCCGATTGGGTTGAGGACTTCAGATTTAGGGTTCAGGGTTGAGTGTTTAGGGTTGAGGGTTTAGGACTTCAGATCTAGGGTTAAGGGTTGAGGGTTTAGGACTTCAGATCTAGGGTTGAGGGTTTACGGTTGAGGACTTCAGATCTAGGGGGTTTAAGTCCTTGGTTAAGAGCTTGGGTGTTACAGTGGGACTTGCGTCAGCGTTTTCATGTGAGTTGTTGCTTAACTTAGCGGCTTAGCGCATACTATAGGGGCCTAAATGATTACCTATACTATTTTGGGGGTTCCTTATTATTATTATAGTACAATATACCCCAAAGGCCCTGTTCTAATTATAAAGGCCCCTACATTAGGGGTCGAGATCGTTAAGTCTCAGGTGTCGGTTTGCTTGGGTGAGAGGCATTTTGGATTTCAGGGTTGAGAGCTGGGGATTTGGGGGTTCATGACATCACAGACACCAGTCGGAAGGGCTGCAGCTGGATGAACTTTGTTTAGGTCTGTTAGGGCTAAGCTTCAGGACTGTTACTGTTCCGTGACTGTAGACGGCGCTTCCATGACGGCAGGTTTGTGTGGAACTCCAGCCATGCGATTTTGTTCGACGGGCGAGCTGGCGGGTAAGGGGATGGCAGGTGCCTGTAGGGTCGCAGCAGCAGAAGACCCCGCAACCCCAGAGGCCAGCACGGCAATTCCTGAGCCGGCACAGTCAACACCTCTTCTATCCCCAGAGCAGTGCCATTTTGCTGCGAAAAGGAAGGCCACAGAGCCTACAACTGTGAAAAGATGATGAGCAAGGCTAGAGCTTTGGGATCCACGATTCCAAGCGAGGACGTGCACAAGAACCGCAAACGCGGACTTTTCTGCGAATACTGGCTTCCTTGCTGTTATGCGGTTGTTCTACCTTCACAATCTCCCAGCCCCAAACCAACAGTTTGGAGCTACAGGTAAACCCTGAACACTTCTTCATGGCTTAGGGCTAAATGAAGTGGCCGGAACTATTCTCAAGTTCTATGTGCTTCTCACATAATCTGTCGTTAATTAAAATTGACAAGGGGGTATAGGAGGAAGAAGCCTCAACTTTACACGTTGGCCCTGGATCCTGACAGAACTGTTGACGGGGGTGCAACCAGCTCCTCCCGTCCGCTGACCGCCTCCAAGATCGTCGCTCCTCGTAAGGGAGTGTCCGGCTCTTCCAGAAGACCCTTCAGGCTCAGTCCAGGCCCAGATCGCCAAAGCGAGCGTCCGAGGAGGAGAGGAAACATTCCGGATCCAAGCAATGGCTACCGTTTGGGATTCTTTCATCTGTCTTTGCTTCAGCAGGGCCATCCTGCTTCTCCTTTGTGTCCCTTGATTCCTTTGGTCGGAACCAGCACTCTTGCCATGTGTGGGCTGCCCCAAGCCCCGAAAACCTACACTGCGGCCCCTCGACACGCAGGGTCAAAGCTTAGACAATCCCAAACCCATCCAAACCCTCAAACTTCTAAAACTCCAAGGATTTAAAAGCCTTTAACCACACATCCCACAACCCCGAACTCTAGCTTTGGGATCCTTGTCTTGGTATAGAGCCTACACCGTTAAACCCTACTTAATCACACCCTCAACCCCAAACCCTAACATCCTAAGGCCCTTAACCCTTTAACCTTTATCCCGTATGCACTAAAGCCCCAAGACACGGCTGGCACCTTTGGCAATTCGCCGCATCCGTGATGTGGCAGGCCTAGCACCCGCGTATGTCGCGAATATTCTAATGCAGCCGGATTCCGGCAGGCTCCGTTCGAGGTCTATGAGGCTCCGTTTGCAGTCTTACAAATGCTCGTTCAAAACACGTCACGTGCTTCACTAGATCAGGTGGAGTCGTGTTGCTCTGCCAGGCGATGGCCCCACACTTCGACGGCCGCCATCATGGCCTCCAGGCTCTGTTGGACGAATGCCAGAAGGGTGGCACCCTCGGGTACCACACCAACCTTTCTGGCTTCGCCCAGCTGCTGCCGCATGTCCAGGCGATCTTGGAGGACCGGCTTCATGAACGACATCATCTTTGAGCCTTGTCATCTTAAACCCGACCGACAGGAGAGTGGTGCCGTGGTCGTTGTCTCCGACTCGTGTCTTTGCCCCGTACAGGCGATCATTCGAAGCAAACATGTCATTCGAGACCGGCGAACAAGTGCACGTGTCGATCAGGGGACCTGGGAAGACAAAGAAGGGAGAATGGCCCGGCTCTGTATCCCCCGGGCTCATCCGGCCTGGGGGCACTCCTTCGCAAGCGCGTGGAAGAGCTTCGACGCTCACTTCCGTGTCTCGTGAGCAGAGATAACGGCGTCTTGTATGGGGGTCTTCTCATGTCAGCCTCTGATTGGATCTAACGCGTAGTACGTGTGCCGCCTGCTGTTCTAGGCAAGCTATGGCGTTGGTGGCAACACCGTCGTCATCGTTTGTGCAGGCTCGCAGCAGAGCTGCGTTTCGCGCGCCTCATATGCCGCGGCCTTAGGTTGGACGCGAATGTTCCATGACGTAGGCAACGACCTGTACAACGGTGACGCAGATGCCACCGTGGCAGCCATGATGAAACTGAAGGAGGACCTCGTCTTCTGCACCATTGCGTCTGCGCAATCACAGCTTCGCTCTTTTCGCAACACGCAGGAGTGGGCGGCCTGGGGCATCCGTGTCCTCGTGTGGGACGTCGTCCCCGCAACCCTAAAACCCTAACCTTCAAACCCTACAGCCCTCAAATCCCCAAAGCCCAGAAAACCCTGAGACCCTGTAGATGCCTAAAACCCACAAATCCCTGCGACCCTACTTCCCCAAAACCCATGGAAAACCCTGAGACCCTCAATACCTAAAGCCCACAAAACCCTGCGACCCTGCTTCCCCAAAACCCATGAAACCCTGAGACCCTTAATACCTATAGAGCCCATCAAACCCTGCGACCCTACTTCCCCAAAGCCCATGAAACCCTGAGACCCTGACTACCTAAAGCCCACAAAACCCTGCGACCCTACTTCCCCAAAGCGCATGAAACCCGGAGACCCGTAAATCCCTGCGACCCTACTTCCCCAAGGCCCATGAAACCCTGAGACCCTGACAACCTAAAGCCCACAAAACCCTGCGACCCTACTTCCCCAAAGCCCATGAAACCCTGAGACCCGTAAATCCTGCGACCCTACTTCCCGAAAGCCCATGAAACCCTGAGACCCTGACTACCTAAAGCCCACAAAACCCTGCGACCCTACTTCCCCAAAGCCCATGAAACCCTGAGACCCGTAAATCCCTGCGACCCTACTTCCCCAACGACGAGGCCTTGGAGCGATGGGGCGGACTCCGGTTCGCTCGAGCACACGTCTTAAGCCCGGGCCTTCAAATCTCTTGGGCTTCGGGGGGTTTAGGGTTTTTAGGGTTTAGGGTTGAGGGCTGGGTTTGGGGTTTTAGCGGTTTAGGGCTTAGGGAAGGGGTGGAAAATGGGGTTCTTTCAGGTTGGGTTTCAGGTTTAGGGAGTTTAGGGATGTTTGGAGTGTAGGTTTTTGGGGAGCTTCTTTGGGGTTTTGTGAAGTTTTTCGGTGATAAGGGGTCAGAGCCCCTCAGAGAAGGGGCGTCAAGTGGGGTTTCTGGGGGACTTAGGGGTATAGAGGCCGGAAACATAAGTAGTCGCACATATACCCCGAGGTTCACAGTTATTTTGGCTAGTATAGCAGCATCAACCGCTGGCGTAATGATTATGGCTTCATTGCTGCCCTGAGGGTCCATGTACCCCTATATAGCATATGCTTGGGCTTCGGGGCTACTGTATTGAAGCACGTTTGAAGGCCCCGGTTTCGTTCGTTTGCTTGGCTGTTGCGTTTCACTTGAACAACCGGAAAGAAGGGAATACGTGTTTTTCGGTAGGGTTGGGGCTGGGGTACTAGAAAAAACAAAGACGTTTGCATCCATGCAACACTCCTCCCTAGACCCAACCACAACCGTAAACCCAAAACCCTCAGACCCTAGTTCTAGTTCTCCAGCACAGTCGGTACTGTAGCATATGACGAACCCTGGTGGGAACAAGGGGTTCCTTAAGCTTTATCAGATTCGACCTAACGCGATAAACCCAGAACCTCACCGCCAAAACAGACCAATGGCCGCCTACAGGCCTGGACCCCCTAACTCACAACCACTCACGGCAGCAAGTCCCCAAACCCCAACCCCCGAAACAGCAAGCGCCACAGCCGCACGTGAAACCCCTCACCCACTGACAAAGACCACAACACCCAATGAACCCTGGAAGTATTTATTCAAGTTTCTTTGGCAAACAACGCGATGAGCTATCGAGGTGCCATGCCGACGCCACGACAGCCTAAAGCCTTAGACCCTGTCCTTCTGATACCTTCGCTGCCCCCCCCCCAAAAAAATTATGCTAAACCGTGGAAGTTTGAAAGAAAGTCTTGCAGGAACCCTTAATATGGACAATTAGAATCTTTGAAGGAAGCCTGAAACGAGCTGTGCACTCCAGGCCGCGAGATGGAGGGAATAAGGCCTTATGCTTTCGAAGCCTAATCCAGGAACCTGATTAAGAAACCCTGGTCCAAAAGCCAAACACCCCAAAATAGTAGGATTCATATAAGGAACCCCAAGAAAGGCCCAAGGTTCCATAATCAGGTTCCTACATTAGTTACCCTGCTTCTATCCATGGCCATGCCTGCTACGTCCTTTGTTCCTAATTCAAATAAAATGCAAACCTTCAAACCCCAAACCCCTAAACCCTCAACCCCTAAACCCCCAAACCCCCAAACCCAACTTACTGAGTACACCAGGCCAAGGGCTTTTCCGAGCCGCAAGAACTGGGCAGCTGGAGTTGCTTAGCTGGCTGTTGGAGGAGATGGGAGGCTTTCTCGCGAATTATTGCTTAAGGTATAGGGATTCAGAGTATAGGGGTTTAGGATCCACGGTTTGGGGGCCTGTTCAGAGTTTAGGGCTTTTCCAGAAGGCGTATGAGGTTTGAATAGATGTCACGGTCTAGCTTTCGGTGGCTCATGCGCCGCAAGCTGATACATGAATCATGCAACTCGTCTAAATGAGGGTAGGAAGCTTCGGCAAACAAGTCTGACCGATGGTAAGATCGATGCTCTTGTTGTCATGAAGCAAAGCTTTCAATGTGCAGAACTTCAGACCATGACCCCAAACCTTAAAGCCCTAAACCCCTGAACTCTAAACGTGCTGCTATATGCCTAAACGGCCAGCCCTAGACTCTAAACGCGAAGGCTTAAACCTTAGTTTGGGGTTTAGGGTTTAGGGGTAATACTCTCTATAAGGGTTGCATGAGGGTTCAAGGTCGGATCGGGGGTCTTGGATTCCATATTCTGCGCTCCGGGGTTTGGCTAGTATAGGTAAGGGTTTAGGGTTTAGGGTTTAGGCTCAAATAATTACCAATACCATTTTGGGGGTTCCTTCTTATAGTTATAGTATAATGGGCCCCAAAACCCTATTCTAATTATTAAGGCCCCTAAACTTTCTTGTGACTTCGGGTCCAGGGCAGTCTTAGTTGTGGGGTCTAGGCTATTCAGTCTCAGAGGGTCTAGCCGGGTTTGGGGTAAGGATTTTCGGGGATGTAGGACATTTTGGGGTTGAGGGTGTGTGATACTGAACACCGTGCCAGGAAAATATGAAATGGAAGGTTCTTGGGCTTATAATCGGTTCATCCTTGTGCAGTGCTCTGCATTATCAAGTGTTGACTTCAGTCGGTCGTTAGGTCTTGAGTTTTAGGGCGTAGAGTCTGAGCGTCTGACAAGAGAACAACAGACGACGAACAATCCGCATCATATCCCTGCCAGGAATCTACCTGTCGAACGAAGCCGTGCATTGGCGGGAGAAGGTGGGATTCAAAGCACCCAGCCTAGGGTAACCGGAATCACGGATGAATCCGCAGCCCTAAACCGAAACTCCACACGGCTTCGTGGCTCAACTTAAATTGGCACGTTTACAGAAACACAACGAAGTAGGCTCAGAATCAATAGTGATAGCATCCCCTTAGACTCGTTATATAAGTATATTCCAATACACCCCAAAAACCAGTATTTCCCCTGCACAGCAGCCCACAACCTGAACCCTGGATCTATTACCCGGAAGCCTTGAACCCTAAACCCCGGGGCTCAAAGTACCGCAGAAGTTCAACAGACTTACACTGTTTGTTCAATGGGCTCAAAAACCTTGCAACATAAACCTTTAGAGATGTACTGGGATCCCTAACACCCTGAATGCCTACTAGACCCTGCCCCGTAAACCCTGATCCCTAACGAGCCTGTTCCCTGAATGCCTTACAATCCTAAAACTAGGCCTGTGAATCAAACAACCACACGAGAACAACCTTCACTAGTTGAACAAAGTCGTCATAAATCCTTTAAACAACCCACAAACTCAAATAAGCCCTTTCAGTGTATTTACACATCCACCCTCAACCCCAAACCCTAAAGCCCTGAAGTACCTAACTTCATATCTTGTCTTCAAAACCCGGTAGGGCGGAGCTCGACCAAGTCTTCTCCATGTGGCAGCGGAGGTGGGTTAAAGATGCTGTTGCCTGCTAAGTCCCGCAAAGTACGTATATAGGACAGGTTCAGGGTTTTTGGGGTTCAGGGCTTCAGCGTAAATGCGCAACCTTCAGGGTTCCGCTCCTATATTTTCGGTGGTCCTGGTGAAGACTTAGCCTCGGCCTTCAGGGCCCGCAGTATCATTTTGTCTCGTTGGGCTGAGCGCTAGAGGGTTCACATAGGATCCCAGACCTACAGGTGTGGAATCAAGGTCTACCGCCAAGGATTTCAGGCATGAGGGTGTCGGTTTTGGGGTCCAAGTCTCGAAAGTTGCTGGTTCACGGTCAGGGGCAGGGTTTTCGAAGGCACATGAATGCAGCGGGATTCGCATCTGCCAGGTTGGGGCTCCATATCGCCCGAAACCAGGGACCTTAGGAATCAGAATCGGGCTTGGGGTATATGAATGTATATGTTACATGATTATCACCAGGCATTGAACAATGAATGTAGGTCATGGGGTTCCGTGGACCATGGAGTTTAGGGTCTATAGGGTTCAGGGAGGTTTCTTGGGTGTCTCCTGAGTTTGAGCATGCCGAGCTTGTTCACTGCTGCGAGCAAGTTTGCCCTTGCAGTCGTTTCGGCTATCGCTACAACTCCAAGCAGGAAGCATCCCTCGAACTCATACCTGGCAGAAATCTGGAGTTTAGAGTTTAGGATTCGGCCTGATTAAGAAACCTTGGGCCTTTATTAGGGTTCACTATTTTGGGGTAAAAGGCCCAGGGTTTCTTGATCAAATTCCTACACTAGGGCATCGAGCCTGCAGCAGTTGAGGATTCCAGCTTTTCTAATCAGATGCGACTTAAATCTGAATGCCGATTTAGGGTTTAGGGTCTATAAGGTTTAGTATCGGGTTTAGGGTTTATAAGATTTAGTATAGGGTTTAGGGTCTAGGGTCTATATAAGGTTTAGAAAAGCGTTTAGGGTTTATAAGATTTAGTATAGGGTTTAGGGTTTAGGGTCTATAAGGTTTAGTATAGGGTTCAGGCGCAGGCTTTCCTCACCCAGGCGCCTCCGACCTACAAGACATCCACAGGGAGCTTACGTAGCAGTTTTACACATGCCGAGCCATCTGGCCACGTCTTGCGAGTAGACGTGCCAGCTGTTGCAGATGGCTGCCATGCTGATTTGGTTCGAGCTCCTCTAAAGCATCTTGTGGAGGGTAGGGAAACTGCACAAGCCACCGAGGGTAGCAGGAAGAAAACTCGGCTATGTTAAGGATTAAGGAGGGGCAGTCGGAAATGCCGGGACTCCTCATCATACGTAATGACCGAGATGATTACCAAAATGATTCCTAAGGGCCCCTTGTTGTGAATTTGCGATACTATACTATAGTATACTATGGTATACCCTCGAGACCTTACTATGATGATCGAAGCACTTACATAGCCCAGCAGTCTTCGCAGCAGTCAACCCTCCGCTGCAGACGCTTCAATACTTAGAGCCAATTGATCTTTGCTAGGATGCCTCGAAACCACCCTCTTTTCGGGTTCAGGGTTTATAGGGTTTATAGGGTCTAGGTTTATAGGGTTTATGGGGTTTAGGTTTATAGGGTTTATAGGGTTTAGGGTTTAGGGTTTAGGTTTAGGCCCCCCCACGAACAAACTCCTGAACCCCCCGAAAGCTAAATCCGGCACCGTAAACAACCTAAATAAACCCTGTACATCCAGAAACCCGAAATGGACACATAAGAATAGCAACACAAGCTCCGGGGTCTGATCTGCACGAGTCAGAGCTTCGAGTTTTGGGGCACTTAGGGCTCGAAGTGTGAATCAAGGCGCTCTAGACTTAATGGTTGTGGGTTGAAGTCTAGGCGTCAGCGTTTCAGCGTTTGGGGCCCATAATACCCAAACCACAAGGGATCGAGAAAAAAAACAAAGCACTAAACTAGGAAATAAATTCAAAATTCCTAAAACCTTCAATTAAAGTCAATCTGTAGAAGCTGTAAGCCCCTAAAGCCCTAATCCTCAAAGCCCTAAACCCCAAGAAACCCGCTAAGCCCTAGAATCCTTAAGACTCTATGCCAAGGATCTTCGGCCTCTACTTTCTTCTTCGAGTGCTGCGATTTTCCCTTGAAGCCCTTGTGGGCATCTTCCCTGTGACGCTGGGCCGAAGGATTATAGGTTCGGGGCTTAGCGTTTTGGTGTTAAGGTTTAGGATTTATAGGGTGCGTAAGCTTACGTTTCTTTTTGTTGAACTACTTTTCCCCTGACTCAAGCTTAGTGTTTGGGTGTTGAATTTTAGGGTTCAGGTTTCGGTTTGGGTTTACAGTCTTTTGGTCTAGGATTTAAGTAGGGTTTAGGATGTGGGTCGTCGGAAAGGCTCAGAACAGTCGGTATTTCATGTATCCATGCATAAGCCCCAAAAACTGAACCGCGAACCCTAACCGCAAACCCCCTAAAGACCCGTCCAAGACCACATACACGCCTGCAAGCTCTTCCCAAAGTCTCGGAGGCCACCCCAGAAATAAGCCCATGGACGGCCTTCGCAGCCTTACCCTAGGCCTCCAGTAGCCTGAATGATGGGGTGCATGTGCAAGGGTCTGATTCAGACCTCCGCGCTGATCTCAGGCATTTTTCAGAGAAAGCGCCGAAGAAGAAAAAGAAGGCCGGCAGAGCATTGGGCTTAGGGCTTATAGGGTTTAGGGCTTTGGGGCAGAGGGTTTGGGGTTTAGGCATGTACCCCACACCCCACAGACCCGAAGGGTGCTGGGTCCTTATTTAGGTCCCAAATGTTGACATTTCGGTGTAAAGGTTTTGGGTCAGGGTGCAGGTTTTTCACTGTTGGGGGGTAAGTTTAAGGCTTCAGGGTTTAGGCGTACATGGTCCAGGGTGCGGTGTCTGGGGGTGAAGGGGTCTAACTGAATTGCCGAGCATCGTTTCGACGATGTACGTAGGCCTTATCAGACTCGTGGGAGTGCGGGTGGTTCAAAAATTCGGTTACGGAGCTTAAACCCTACAAATGATTTTCTGAGAGTTGAGGTTTGCACGATTCCTGAGCTTGAACAAAAAACCACCATACCCCACTCAATCGCAAGCTCGGTGATGCAACCCAAAGGGTCAAAAGTACTTATGTGCGGGATGCCTACCCAAACTATAATGGTAACGCCTACGACAGAAATCTTATTTTTCTACTTTGCAGGCACTTAGGACTTTCTGAGTAATAAATCCAAAACACTCCAAACCTAGGCCTATCCAAACCTCACCCCATGCAGCAGACATTAATATACGGAATACTTTATATATGGCCAAGGTATATACCATATGGGCGACGACCTCGAGTCGCGAATTTTCCAGGCCCCGACAGCCCCGTGCTCCCACGCTGCCAAAGCCGACGTCGGCACAGGAGGCGCTGACAGGCTTAAAGTTTATGGTTTCGGGTTGCCGCAATGCTTGGGTCCCCTCGCCACAGGTGTTACTCGCCCTCCAGGCACCCTAAACCCTAAACCCTAACGTTGTCTTCGGGGTTGTAGGATTCAGGGCTAGGACTACGGCTTTATGGTGTAGGATTTCAGGGTATGACTGAAGGTTTCCGGAGTTGAGAGGCAAACCAAGGTCGAAATTCCAGGAAGTGCAGGTTTGGGAAGTCGAGGATGCAGGGCTCGATGTTCTTGCCAGGGTTTTGCAGTCGATGCAGCTGATGATCCAGATCTGTCATGCCTTTGGCGACAATGAAGGATTTTGTCCCTTGCCGCAGGTGCAGTCCCAGCCGGCGCGGATCGCAGCAACCGGAGCCCGCAGCTGTCTCTCCATGCCCCCTGGATGCGATATCAGGGTTGAGGGTTCAGCGCTTGGCTTAGGGCTCAGCTTAATTAGGCGGTATTGGTGTGTTGACTTGACGGTTCAAACTGGTGCACATGTTCTGCTACATCACATGCAATAGTATGTATTCATGAGTGTAAAGCACAAGCTTGAGTTTCAGGAAATGTTGGTATGGCGTGCCAGACATTAGCAGCACGGTTTGGAGCAGAAGTCTCTTCCAAACGGTTCCGAAAGGATCCTAAGTACCTATATGGGGGATAATTCCCCGAACCATACTAGTAACTCGTAACTCCTCGTATAGAAGCCCTACTTCCTATTTTGTGGCTACTTAGGACCCTTTTGGAGTGTACCAGGCCATCCCCGCGCATGTAGTTTTGTCGGTTGAAGCCCTTGTCCGTAATCTTACAGCTTTAAACTCGCAAAGCTCTTCCGAACAAGTTATTTCCTTTTTTTGGTTAACCAGGCTTATGATTAGGATCCTATACATTATTCAAAATTTTGGTTAACCAAAAAAGGGAACTACAATGAATAATATAGGTACTTCGCACCTCTGAGCGAGCTTGAGATCCCCGACAGGCAACCCAAACGGTCCTAGGTACTGGTAGGGCGTACACTTCCCCAAATCATAATGGTAATTCCCAAAACAGAAAGGCTACATCATGGAGCTCTTGATGTGGCTAGCTGGGTCGACTACGAGAGTATCATCAGCATCTCAAGCTCCAAGATCTCAACCCTTATGAGCCCTAGAGCTCCTCATGAGGGTTTAGGGGTTTAGGGGTTTAGGGTTTTTAAGTTTTTAGGGTTTAGGGGAACCATCATCGAGTCCCCCGTACTCCATCATTCCAAAGAGGTGATTTCCGAAGTCTCTACACGCACTGTTGACTCCGAGACTGCATGGAACTTACCCCAAGGGTCCAAAGGACCCAATAATTGGGTACTCGGTTTTCGGATACTAGTTATGATAGGTTAGGATTTTGGAGAGTATATGATTACTAGGTACTTGCACCCGTAGGGTTACTTAGAAAAGCCCCCCGGGAACAAAACAAAAACTTGCCCGACAACTGTCAACCCCACAACCATCCCGAAGCCCTATACCCCAAACCCTCAGCCATAAACCCTACGCCCTGCAAGCTCTATAAACCCTACTATGGGGGCATAAATAATTACTACTACTATTTTGGGGGGTTCCTTCTTTCCTTAATAGTATAATGGGCCCCCAAACCCTATTCCCAATTATTAAGACCCTCATATTAAGCCCTCAACTCTAAGCCCTAAACCCTAGACCCTAAACCTTAAACCCTAGACCCTAAACCCTATAAACCCCATAAACCCTCAACTCCAGGTTTGCCTCGTCAGCGGCCGCAGTCTGGACCTCCGGCTGCCTGCCAACGCCGGCTTAGCCGAGCTTCGCTGGAGAGTGGAGAAGGCATCGAGGGGTCCTTTACTTTCCCAAAGGGTCCTATGTACTGTTATGGGGGATACCTTCCCAAATCATAATATGAATTCCTACTATAGAAACCCCACATTCTACTATATAGGTACTTGGGACCCTTTGGGTTTAAGGGTTCCTTCTAGGTTTCCTTTTAAGGGTCGAGGGTGTCATTTGGGGCTCCATGTGGAGAAGGCATCGGGAGCTTAGGGCTGTGAGGTTCCTTCAAGGGTTCCTTCCAGGGTTTAGAGGCTTAGGGTTCGGGCTTTTGGGTGCAACCGTAAACCCTAAACCGTCCAAGAGAAGGCATCGAGAGCTTAGGGCTCTAGGGCATTAGGGTTCCCAAGGGGATCCTTTACTTTAAGGGTTTCGGCTACAGGAAGGTTTCCTTAAATGGTTTAGGGTTCCTTTAAAGGGGCTTCAGAGTTTTAGGGCTTTTGGGCTTGGGGGCTTCACTCTTCAGGGTTTAAGGATCCACGTGCGCAGATGTAACCCAAAGGGTCCTGTAGGAACTCTTATGGGGGATACCTCCCCAAATCATAATCGTAATTCCTAATATAGAAGCCCTACATTCTACGATATAGGTACTTTGGACCCTTTGGGTAGGGCTTTAGGATGCTTCAGGTATCAGAAACGGTTAGATGAACCCTGCATCTTTGGGCACCATTCATTAAGGCATGAGCTACCCGCCAGGGCCAAGAGTTTGGAGTTGGAAGCTCGAAAGGCGTGCGCCGTTCGGAAGTTACTTTCTGCTCTAAGAACTCAGCACCCCTCGCCCGAAGCCCTGTACACCCCCAAAAAACAAAGCCCCCTTAAATCAGGGGTTGCTAGAAATCTCGAGTATATTTTGGGTAGCGCTATAAGCTAAAAGCCTGAACCCTGAAGCCCGAAACCCTGAAACCCTAAACCCCAAAACCTAAACCCTAAACCCCTAAACCCCAAACCCTGAAACCCCGAAGCCCTAAACCCCCTAAACCCGAAACTTCTCGCCGACCTCCAGGAGCTCAGCGCGGGCAGCGTGGAGCTCATCAAGTCCTCGGGGGACGTCCTTCAGGGAAACGGCCCATTAAAGGCGCCAAGTCTAGGGCCCCTTTAAGGGGATCCTATAAGGGTTCCTTTAAGGGTCCTTAAAGGGATCTATAGGGTTTAGGGTTTAGGCACATGGGAGTTTCCGAAAATTGAGGGGGTACCTGATTTTGGGCTCCTTATAAGGATCCTACTATTTAGGGTACTCTATTAGGGTCCCCTATTTTCGGAAACTCCTATATCATCGGCTTTAGGCTTTAGGTTCGGCTGTAGGGCTTATATAATCGGCTGTAGGCTTTGGGGTTTATACAATCGGCTTTGGGCTTTGGGGTTTATATAAATCCTACACCCTAAGCCTAATTGGGGTTTATGGTTGAGGCTTTAGGGCTTAGGTTTAAACCCTATATCCTAAGCTCAAGGGGGGGGGGCAGGGTTTCAGCTTTGGGGTTCGGGGCTTAGAATTTGGGGTGGGGTTGGGGGTTCATGGTTTGGAGCTAGTAGCTGAGTGGATACACTTTACACTTTTTGGGATAATATTGCCCACTATGAAACTGAAAGTGCACACTTTTGGGGGCTTATGAACTCAGCAACTAAGGGAGTTTAGGGTTTAAGGTTTCGGTCGTGGGTCTGGGATTCTAGCTTTTGGGATTTCGCAGGGCTCAGAACCCAGCCGCTCGGGTCTCAGATGCATAGACTGAAGTGTAGAAGCCAAAACCCAAGACCCGAATTCCAAACCCCCAGCGCTTTAAGCCCGTAATGTATGGGCCTGAATGAATCGTGTGTTCTGCTGGTGTTCCCCGATAGAGCTTTTCTCAAATCCCAGATAGCAGTAGGCTAGTTACTCCGGCTCCTGTGCTTCAGACTATGGCCCGAGTTCTTTGAAGCCTATTGCCGCAATTCCAAAAACCCCATATCAAGCTGGGTGTATGGGTTCAGACACCCAAAACTCAAAACCCCTTGGTTACACATAGTCACATAGTCTTTGGCTTCAGCCTTTAATGGAGCCCTTATTATGGTGCCTACTAGGGGGGAAATTTACGGTATACTAGGGGGTCGTTGGGCGGTCTAGGTACGGTTTCGGCAATTTAAATAAGGGACCCTCCTTCTGCGCCCGGCCAAAAGCTCTTTCTGCCCTGAGGGCTTTGGTCTGCAAGTGGCTTGGACTCAAGAGGCTTCACTTTAGGGTTAAAGGTTTAGGGTTTAGGGTTCAGGGTTTACGGATGTTTACGGTTTAGGGTCTAGGGTTTAGGGTTGTTGTTGTTTCGGGGATTAGGCTCTAAGAAGCTCTATGGTTTGTCAAGGCTCAAGGTTTTCACCCTAAACCCCGAAACCCCTCTAAACCCTAAACGTATAAACCGGGCGATTAAGTTGCAGTCTTTGCCCCGGGGCTTTGGGCTGCAAGAGTCAAGTTTCCCACGGGAAGCTAAACCTATAATATAGGGCCCTAAAAAATTACCAATACTATTGTGTGGGTTCCTTATTATGATTGTGTAATATGCACCAGAACCCTATTCTAATGATTAAGGCGCCCCATATTAGAGCTTCCAGAACCCCCCAACTGCGTCGAGTATGTGGAGTATTTAATAGAGGGTAGTTGGTGGTCCAGGGTAAGCCTCAAACCTGGCTGCACACTCAGAGAAGTCTGTGTGTCATCCTTGAAGGCCTTGAAACACACTCTGTGAGCTCGTGACCCTTGCTTGAACTTTCATGGGTACTTAGGACTGAGGTTCTATGTAACTTATGGAATATACGTAGCTGTAGCTGCAGCTTTCATGCTTCTGACTATCGTTGCTAAGCCCCTGGTCCTGTAAGCAATGTGCCATAGCTCTATTCTTGTCCGTTGGAGGTTAGTATCAATTCCGTGTTAGGTGCATCCATGGAACCCTGGCCCCCCCCGCGTTTTGTTATGGTTTGGTTTGAGGGCCCAGGAGTTCTAGTGCCGGCCCGGGTTCTGAACCCGACATAGTCGTGCGTTCAGGGTTCAGGGGTAGGGTGTGCAGTTCGGGTTCAGAGTGCAGGGGTTTAGGGTTTTTTCGCTTAGGGTTACCATTATGAGCTGGGCGACCACGTCAGAGTATTCCTCCATTTATTCCGAGAGCATTTTCTATAAACCCTGTCGATGCCTGACAAAAGTCCAAAAGTTCCTGACTGCACATATTCCTATCTTCTTCCCTTGTGGTTTGCCTCTAAAATATACAGGCGTAAATAATTACCCATACTATTGTTGGGGTTCCTTATTGTGATCATAATATAGTATGCCGCATGCCCCAAAACCCTATTCCAATTATTAAGGCCCCTATACTACATCCTTAGAATAGCCCTTATAGTAGTCCTTATAGTCCTCTTTAAAGGAACCCTATTGTAATTATTAAGGCCCCTATATTGCACTCGCCCAGGACGGCGATTTACTGCAACTTCGGCTCCAAAGCGTGGGTGTTGCAGGGTTTGCACCCTCGAGGCTACATCCGAACGCCCTGACCCTTCCAGGACCTCCACAGTACCCCTTAATATAGCCCTTATTGTCTTTAGTAGTGGGTATTTAGGGTATTTTGGAGCCCCCTTTAATACAGCCTTCATGGTCTTTAATAGTGGGTATTTATAGGGTAGAATAGAGGGTAGTTGGGGGGTCTAGTTTCACCCTTAAACCCTCAGCCCGGATGGCACTTCCACAATCAGCCACTCGCCCGAAACTTCCAAGTCAACAGCCTTACAAGCCTGCACCCTGCAGCCCAGCCCGCTTAACCTGTAGGCATAACTGAGCACAAGCGCACTCCCAGCCGCCAAAATCGAGCAAGGGTATCTTCTACCCACAGGCTCCATAGTAGTTCCTTTTTTGGGGTTCATATTTAGAATCCTATAAGGTAATCCCAAAACGGAACTACTATGGAGCCTATGGGTAGGGTCTGCCGACAGCGTCTTCCTTGCGAGTCAGATGGTTTCACGTGCACAGGATTGGTCGCAGGTCGGTCGCCGGGTTCGGATTAAGGTGCCCTAGGAAACGTTCTACAGCTATCAGGGGGTATTGGGTTTAGGGTTTAGGGTTTGGATTAAGGCTCCCTAGGAAACGTTCTACCGCTATCAGGGGGTATTGGGTTTAGGGTCTTAAGATTGAGGGTGTAGGGTTTACAGTTATTCTTTACTGTTCTATATCGGCATCCTGTCGCGCGAAGGTATGCCACCGTCCGGAATCGGCCGATCCTGGCCACAAGTTCCCATTGCAATGCTCTGATCCTGATTGATCAGGAGGGCTCTGTCAAGGTGCCTCAGGGCATGCCGGATCTGCCAGGAGACGTGATTCCTCTACGACTCCGATTAGTATCTTCAAGTATGCATGATTGATGTACCGAAATCTTGCTGGTACGCTTGGATTGTTCTTCAGGTTGCTGAGAATTTCAATGAACAAAGCATCCGAAGAGTACTGGTTCGAAATGGCACTATTCGAGCAGTTCCTAAACTATTGAGACTTACTTACTCGAAGGAGAAACCTTGACTTCGTGGGTTTCGGTATTTGATATTCCCTTTGCCAGGCTTGATTGCTTTTCGATTTTGTGGCCTGCTTGTGGAAGACTACGGAAACTAGTAGTTGCAATATTCAGAACCCATCGTACTTCTTTTGTGCAGGATTGTATTAGGGTTTCCTAACCCTAAACCCTATAAATACTAAGAATAAGCCTTTTGTGGAAGGCCCTGGAGCGTTCACGACAGGCCTGGGGCGAGAATGTGCCGCCCAGCAAGATGTTGCTGAAGGCCTTGGTTCAGAGGGTTTAGGGCGGATTTGCAGGGTTTAGGGTTTAGGGTTTAGGGGTTTAGGGGTTTAGGGTTTAGGGTTTAGGGTTTAGGAGTTTAGGGGTTTAGGGGTTTAGGGTTTAGGGTTTAGGGTTTAGGGGTTTAGGGTTTAGGAGTTTAGGAGTTTAGGGGTTTAGGGGTTTAGGGTTTAGGGTTTAGGGTTTAGGGGTTTAGGGTTTAGGGTTGGGGAAGTAACTTGGCTGGTTGAAGCTTAGAACTATGACGGCTTGGTGATCGGCTTCGTGTATAGGAAATGCCGGAAATGCATGATGGTTTGCGGGCTCAGTATATCTATCAGGGTCTGGGGTTTGTAGGATCTAGGTGATTTGAAGGGTTTGAGGTTTAGTGCTGTGTGTCAGGGTTTTTTGCACAGGTTTACCGAGTATCAACCGGCGTTAAAGCTCCCGGTTTTGACAAGGTCTTCTGTTTATATCTTTGCGCGCGGCTGTGCAGCCTCAACAGGCGATGTGAGTCTGTAGCATGCAAGAAGCTTCCTTCAGGCACCGGAAAGCTAGGAAAGCCCTGCAGCATTCCCGAAGCCTTCAGCCGAGCCTGCAATCTCTAAACCCAAAACTCCGCCCCAAATCATGGGCCCCTATTACCGAAACGGTCCTCAAAGCTATGTAAACCCTCAGTCGCTTAGTTCGAAACCTTGAGTCCCAAGTCGATGAAAATCGGGGTTTCCGAAAATTAGGGGACCCTTTAAAGGGATCCTTTAGGGGTTCCTTAAAGGGATCTATAAGGATTCTATAAAGGGTTTCGGGTTAAGGGTTTCGAGTTTAGAGTTTCCGAAAATTAGGGGGTACCTTGTTTTGGGGTCCTTAGAATAATAAGGATCCTACTATTTAGGACATTGTAGTAGGGTCCGCTATTTTCGGCGGAGTGCAACAGGGGCAGGGCTTGGTTTTCGGCTTGTAGGTTTTATGGTTGAAGGCGTGGGCTCAGGGTTTATTTTAAGGTTTTTTGGTTTAATTGTGGGTTAGGTTGTAAGGGATTTGTTGGAGAGTTCCCGGCGGCATGTCGATTACCGTGGAAGTTTCACTGCTCAGTGGCAAGACAACTACTGTGCAAGTTGGCCTGGACGAAACTGTAGGCACGCTGACACAACGAGCACAGATCGCACTGGGAGTCGGGAAAGGGCTGCTGCTGGACTCGTCTGGAGTCGTTCTGGACGGACGTACACTGACCGAGAAAGCCACGGTACAAAACGGTGACTCGCTGACCTTTCATGCAATCGGAGTTCAAATCCAGTCCACTGGATGTGCTTTTGCTGCTATTCTTGGTGATGGCTCGGTTGTGACGTGGGGTGATGCCGACCGCGGCGGCGACAGCAGCGCTGTGCAGAGTCAGCTGAGGAATGTGCAGCAGATCCAAGCCTCTAGCTCGGCGTTTGCTGCCATTCTTGTCGATGGATCCGTGGTAACTTGGGGCATTGCTGCCTACGGTGGCAACAGTCGTGCCGTGCAGGGTCAGCTGAACAATGTGCAGCAGATTCAAGCCTGTGGCGGCGCTTTTGCTGCCATTCTTGGTGATGGATCGGTCGTGACCTGGGGTCATGCCGGCTGGGGTGGCGACAGTAGTGCTGTGCAGGGTCAGTTGAAGAATGTGCAGCAGATCCAAGCATCTTCACAGGCGTTTGCTGCCATTCTTGGTGATGGATCGGTTGTGACTTGGGGTCATGCTGACTTTGGTGGCGACAGCAGTGCTGTGCAGGGTGAGTTGAAGCATGTGCAGCAGATCCAAGCCTCTCCGAGGGCTTTTGCTGCCATTCTCGTCGATGGATCGGCTGTGACCTGGGGCAATGCTGATTTTGGTGCTAACAGGAGCACTTTCGCTACCCTTCTTGGCGATGGATCCGTCATGACCTGGGGTCGTGCTGTGCAGAGTCAGCTGAAGAATGTGCAACAGATCCAAGCCTCTGGCTCTGCATTTGCTGCCATTCTTGTCGATGGATCCGTGGTGACCTGGGGCACTGCTGCCTACGGTGGCAACAGTCGTGCCGTGCAGGGTCAGCTGAACAATGTGCAGCAGATCCAAGCCTGTGGCGGCGCTTTTGCTGCCATTCTCGCCGATGGATCGGTCGTGACCTGGGGTCATGCCGGCTGGGGTGGCGACAGTAGTGCTGTGCAGGGTCAGCTGAGGAATGTGCAGCAGATCCAAGCATCTTCACAGGCCTTTGCTGCCATTCTTGGTGATGGATCCGTGGTGACCTGGGGCAGTGCTTTCTTCGGCGGTGACAGCAGTGCTGCCCAGGATCAGCTAAAACATGTGAAGCAGATCCATGCATCTCGCGGCGCTTTTGCTGCCATTCTTGGCGATGGATCTGTCGTTACCTGGGGTCATGCTGCTTTTGGCGGTAACAGCAGCGCCGTACAGAGCAAGCTGACGAATGTGCAGCAGATCCAAGCATCTTCACAGGCTTTTGCTGCCATTGTTCGTGATGGATCTGTTTTGACTTGGGGTAATGCTGACAATGGCGGTGACAGTAGTTCTGTGCAGGGTCAGCTGAAGAATGTGTAGCCGCGTAGCAGATCTCAGCCTCTCGCAAGCCTTCGGCTGGAATTCTTGGCGATGGATCCGTAGTGATCCCGGGCAATGCTGACTCCGCTCGTGACAGTTTGCCGGACCAGCTAAACACTGTTCGATAGATCCAAGATGGTCGATTGTTGCTTGTGATTCGTTGGGCTTCTAGGTGGTGTTGGCAAGCTGCACTGAATCACTTGCACCAGGGCAACACATCATGTTCAGAGTCTAATGTACTAGACTATACTATATTATACTATACTCCACTATACTAGACTATACTACACTCTACCATACTAACAAGAGGAGTGCATCTGCAAAGACACGGCATCAAAGTTCCGACCTGGCACGGGCAGCATGTGGCAGCCTTGAGCCAACCCGAAACTTCGCACAGCCGAAGCTCTACAAGACCCGAGGCCAGAAGCCCGACTATAGGGGCTTGAATAATTACCTAGACTACTTTTTTTTTTTTGGGGGGGGGGTTCGTTATTATAAGTATAGTATAGTGGGCCCCCATGAAGGCCCCTATAATTAATTATACACCCTACCAAAGCTTTGAAGTGTAAAAGCCTTAAACCCCAAACCCTACAAACCCTAATTATAACTAGCCCTAAACTCAAAAGACCCAACAAAATCCCCGAAACCTTCAACTCAAGGGCTTTTTTCAATCCCTAGACTCTGTGCTGAATGAGCCCTACACCCTTACAGTAGGGTTTAGTGGTTCAGGGTTTAGTGGTTCACGGTTTAGGAGCACATGTAACTGGACGAATGACCCGGCGCCTTGAAGGCTTTGGTGTTAGGTTTGAGGGCTTCTGCATGCCCAAAAAGACTATGCCAAGGATGGCCACATAAGGGGTTGTGCACATCGCAGGCCCTGATGTATCTAGTGCAGATTAGAGAATGCTGAGGCGAACTGTAGCCCTGAACCCCCAACTTGCTCCCCTAAAGCATAAATCCTAGATACTAAACCCTAAGCCCTGCCTAAGCTAGCACTACTGCCCTGGAGTCTGTGCATCAGGTGTCCTCGTGAAATCATTACCTGGGGATCCAAAACATCATTGAGCTTGATGTACAGACAAGTTCAAACGATCCTTAAGATATGTACTACTCATAAGGATACCCCAAAAACCTAAAGCCCTCAACCCCGAGGATGGCCCCAAATACTCAACATTTGGGTGGTTGTCAAAATTAGGGTCCCTGTTTGGGTACCCTAAATAATAGGTGCCGTATTATAATAGGGACCCAAAAAGGGACCATAATTTTGACAACCACCCATCTGTGTGCCAGGACATTCGACGCCTTCAGATCTCTGCCGGAGCAGCAGCCGCCATCCTACCAGATGGCTCTGTGGCGCACCATGGGCTGCAGAACCTGTAAGATTTACCTTAACCGAACAAACCTTACCTTTTGAGGGGTCATCTTTCCTTTAAGTATTACTCAGAGGCCGACATCACCTGCAAGCCAACTACCAGGTGTTGATGTTGATGGCGTCTCACCTTGAGGGACCATGAGCCTTCATTTACCGATTGCTGAGCTGTTTGTCGCTTTAAATTCTGACATCATTTAGGGTTTAGTGTTTGGCGTTTAGGGTGTACCTGAACCCCAAATAACTTACCTTTTTAAGGACTTATATAAAGAAATCATATTAGGGAACCCTAAAAAGGTAGGTTATTTGGGGTCCAGGTAGGGTTTAAGGTGCAGGGGGGATCTATAGACCTCCCAAGTACTTCCTTTTCTGGAGCCGACCTGCCTATCAGCATGTGACAGGAGGTTTCAGGCAACGTAGGGTACGTTATTTAGAGCTTCCTACAATAGGGATCCTCGTATTCTGGTTCTCCTAGTAGAGGATCTCATTTCAGAATTTGTCTGGTTGCAGGAACCGTGAAGCGGGAGAAGGGGGTTTTAGCTTGGGGCGGGGGCACCTCGAGCCCGGGGACCCGAAACCTTCAGTCCCCACCACCAAATCCTCCAGCAACGAAAAGAGGAACAACATCTCAAAAAATCGAAAACGCTTGCAGCCCCTTACTAAACCCTAAACCCTATAAACCCTAAACCCTATAAACCCTATAAGCCCTAAACCCTATGAAGTCCCGCATCCCCCCCAAGGGCCTGGGGTGCTCCAGAGTATGGGGGCGACGTGGGGACGCAGCTTCCAAAGGCTCTTGTTTTTGGGGGGTTTGAGGGTTGAGGGCTTGAGGCTTTTTTAGGGTTTTGGGGCTTTGGGGCTTTAGGGTTTTAAGGTTTAGGGTTTAGGGTTCAGGGGTTTAGGGTTTCAGGGTTTCAGGGCTTGGGGTTTATGGTGGAGGGTTGTGTTTTGTCTAACTGGTTGGGTGAGTTGGGGACTTTTGGGTGGGGAGTTAGCAAACAAGCCCTTGAACGCCTTAAGCCTTAAACCGCGAAGACCTGAACCCCCAAAGCTTAAGCACCAAACAGAGCGCCCTAAATCTGAGACCCCCCAGCCTTCAAGCCCTAAACTCGCTTGAACTCCTAAACCCCAAAGCCCCGCCTTGAATCAACCCTTCATCGAATCGTTCAAGAAGCCCGTAAAGCAAAACTCCCAAACCGTATGTCCTTGCCTCGCAAGCCCCTTTCACCCTCAGAAAATCCTTGAATAACCCTTCCAGGAACTTGAAGAAACCTTTCAATCCTAAAACCCTAAGTGCCAAACCCCGAAATCCCAAATCCAAACCCGTATCATAACCCTAAGCCCCTCAAATCCAAAACGGGTCCAAAAACCCCCTACACACTAAAGCCCTAAAGTCAAAACCAAGGAACAGAAAGGGGAACCCTTACTAAACCCTGAACCCTAAACCCTAAACCCTGTACCCTAAACCCTAAACCTTGAAGCCTTGTAACCTGGAAACCCCCTAGTCTTAAAAGCGTGAACGCATTGCCAGGTCCTTGACCTGGAATCCACACAGCGGGCTTTCGCAGCACTCTGCGAGGCTTTTCGAGTTGAGGGTCAAGGGTTCAGGGTTTACATCGATGAGACCAAACACAAACTTGAACCTTTAAATACCTATCAAACACGAAGCTGCTGAACTCTACATGTACTACCCTGTGCAGGTTTTTGAGGGGCTTGCCAGCTTCATGCTTTCTACATCAAAAGTAACAGCACAACCTTCCCCCTATGGATCCATGTGGATCCTTGTACTTGTATACTATGCCCTCGAGCCCAAAGAGGGCTTCTATATTGGAATTTTCAAGGGCAACAGAGTACTACTGTTGGTACAGGGGCCGTAGATCCCCATAGTAATTCTTACTGTAAAGCCTATGAAACTCTGTATTAGGCCCGAGAAAACCATTAAAGGCCACTCATACAGAACCCACAAGACTCTAGCAAAAACCCTTGTATGGGCATCTCGGGCCTTATCGAAACCTTCTACCACTTATCATAAAGCCTTCTAAAATTGTATACTACTCAAAGAACCCAAAAATGCCTAACAAAACCCTACCCAGAACCCGTAGAACCCTTAAAGAACAAGTAATCAGAACTCCTTCGGGATTTCTTTCGAACCCTTACAGAATCCCCTAAACCCCAAACCCTAAACCCCTAATCCCTGAACCCCTAAACCCTAAACCCCGAAGCCCTAAACCCCTTAAACCCTAAACCCCTAAGCCCCTAAACCCTAAACCCCAAACCCCTAAACCCTAAACCCCTAAACCCCATAAGCCCCAAACATTTCTTTGGTCCGGTGGCTTTGGAGGACCGGACGGTGGTCACCTGGGGAGCTGTGGACTTCGGCCACTGGGCTGGCAGCAGGTTCCTTTAAAGGTTTAGGGTTTAGGGGTTTAGGGGGGTTACAGGGTTCAGGGTTTTGGCAGGTTTAGGGTGAAGCGTTTCGGGTCTGGGGCTTGGGGCTGTAAGGCTTACGGTTTGTGGTCTGAGTCTAGGGTCTACGGTTCAGTTTGGGCTCGCGAGAGTTCTATGAATTTTATGGTATGTTGCAAAGCACTGTAGGGCTTGGTATAGGTTCTTTAAGGGTCTCTGTAAGGTGCCTTAATTCGAGGTTTCGGGTAGCTTTCAGTGTTCCTTAAACGGTTCTGTATAAGGTGTATTTGGAGTTTAGGGTAACTTTCAGTGTTCTTTAAGGGGGTCTATACGGTTCAGGGCTCAGGGGTTAGGACGGTTAGGGTTGCTATGACTACAACTGCGCTGCTGCTACTACTACTACTGCTGCTGCTGCTGCCTCTACTACTTCTACTACTCACTGCTACTACCAACACTGCCGGTATCAAAAAACTCTACTGGTACTACCACGACTACGATTCTTATGCTGACTAGTAAGCAGTTTCCGGCGAACTTTACCTCCGGACCCTAGTTTGCGAGGAAGCTTAAACGCTGGCCGCCCTCTGCCCTGGCAGCCCAAAAAAACAAGCAAGAACCAAGCCCTGGTGTTGCAAGGCCCCAAACCACAGACCCCCTTTCTTAACAAGATCTCCATGGCAGCCTATGGATGCTAAACTATACACCCTACCAAACCCAGAGCAGAACACTGACCCCTGAACATTTAAAAACCCTGCGGAACCCTAAACCCAAATCGTAAACTATAAGGTATAAGACCTGCTGAGCCCTAAACTCCACCAAACCCTAAACTCTAAACCCTAAGCCCCAAATAACCTACCTTTTTGAGGACTTGTATAAGGAAAATATAATCTTGAACCCTAAAAAGGTAGGTTCTTTACGGTCCAGGTAAACCCTAAGTCCCCTAAACCCTCAAGCTTTCGGAGCTTAGGTGGAGACTGCAGCAGCAGCTCAGCCCGCGAGTCAGTGTTTACAGGGGAAGAGCCTTGAGGTGTAATACAAGGGGCTACAGAATTCGATCATACTTGAAGGGGCAGGGGACTTAGTAAGTTGGTTATAGCTAGGGTTATAATTAGGGTAACTCCATTTAGGGCACTCATAACTCTTGACCAACAGTACTTGCTAAGTCCCCTGCCCCTTCAAGTACCTTCAGACATCATGGGTGCAGTGTCTTGTTTTCTGCAAACAGAGTCGGGATTTGGGTTCGGCTGCGGACGTAGACTCAGGGCTCGGAGCTTTCTCTTGGCCGAAAACCGGCAAGGCTTTTAAATTTATTGGGGCCTTGACAATTACCTATACTAGTTTTGGGGTTCCTTATTATATTTATAGTATAATGGGCCCCAACACCCTATTCTAATTATTAAGGCCCCTACAGTAGCAACCTTGCTATTGCTCTTGCTGTTGTGGCTAGTGATGTTGGTGTTACCACTGTTTTTCTCATGAGTGGTAGCTAAGTAGACCCGAGATTAAGTGTGCTGAGGATCCTTGTGGTGAGGCCTTTGAAGCAAAGGAGCGTGTTAATCGGATGTCTGTTTTGATTCAGTAAGAACCCCAAACCCTCAAACCCAACCCAAAATCCTGAACCTTAGAGCCCTCTACCCTTACACCCCCGAACCGCGGACTGCCCCAACTTCAGGCGTTCAAGAGCAGCTGCGCGGCGTGAGACGGTTGCAATCAACGTTACTCAGCTGGCATGGCAGGACAAAGTAGGATACGGTGTACCTACATGACATAAGTGGAACAAGGTTTCTTCAACAAAATCCGAAATTGCCACAATTGTTCCTATGCATGTCACATGAAGTCCTTTTTGCAGCCCCGCACCTCCGAGATCCATGTCAATATTTTTTTGGACAAGCCCGTGAGGCTTAGACCGTCAGTCAGAAGTTTCTGGCTTAAGGTTTGGGCCTCATAGGCTTGTGTTTTGGGTTTGAAGCCGGCGAAGTCGCTTGTTGGGGTAGTTTAGGGTATTCAGGCCATGTACCTGGCAGGTGGGAGGCTAAGCTCCAAGCTTCGTGGGTGTATGGAACAGCTTGACCCCGCAAGGTGCCATGTTGAGAGTTTAGGTGTTTGAGGTTTAGGGTTTAGGGCTCTGAAGTGAATTAGAATCCTTACGTTAGTTTAATGGTTTGTGCCGCCGCCAGACTGGTGAACCTCATCAAAGTCAGGCCCCCCATACTGTTTCTCAGCACTACTTGTTCATTGTATCGATTTTAGCAATAGTTTGTAGGCTTTTGTGGCTGAGGAGGGGAGGGTAGGGTGTAGTAGTGTCAATCTTGCCTCAATCCCCGAAACCGCAACCCCTAAACCCCATTGATTCAAGGCAGCGTGCCTTCGCCGCTCTTTGCGCCGATGGCCGTGTGGTTGCCTGGGGCAACGTGCACTCGATGAAATTGGCTCGGCCTAGAAAAAGCAGCCGTGGCTCCGGGGTTCAGGGAACAGGGTTTCTTGTTTATTCTGCAGTTTAGGGGCCTCGGGTTTGGTGTGCAGGGTTTTCGGGTGAGAGCAGACTTGGGCGGTTTAAGGCAGACAGTGTTCGGGGCAGGGCAGACCGTACCAACATCATAATAGTGAGACGGTGCTTTGGATACTAGAGTTCCCCTTTATGTAGTTGAGCCAGCAGTCGGGGGGTCTAGGTTGGGCTTTCGGTTTAGGGTTTAGTTCCTGTTCTGTTTGTTATGGTTTGTTGTTTGTGTGTATGTTTACTTGCTGTTTGAGTACTCCACGTCTACCTTTACATGTTTCTTCTCAGGCCTCAGGATTTCTCGATCACTGAAGCTAAACCGGGCCAGCAAAGCTCAAAACACACCCAAAGCCATGCGAGATGCAATTATGCAGGAACCGCAACTGTTTGTACCATGATTCCCGCACATCTCCGTAATCCCGGCAGCACAGCCCTCAGCACTCCAGGATTGGAACATACCTTCAAAGGCTACATATCCTGTGGTTCCCATAGGATCTTGGAAACCTTAAACCCTAAACCCTAAAACCCTTAAACCCTAAACCCCAATTCCACACTTAAACCCTAAACCCTAAGACCCCTAAACCCTAAACCCCAAAAACTTAAACCCTAAGCCTCAAAGCCATGTTGATACTGCGCTTAGGAAGCCTATGGAGGCGACGCGCGAGCAGTGCAGGACGAGCTGGTGAAGGTGGGGACGTGGGCGGCGAGTGCTGGAAAGGACCTAGGGCTCCTTTAAGGTTTAGGGTTCAGGGTTTAGGGGTTTAGGGGTTTAGGGGTTCAGGGTTCAGGGTTCAGGGTTCAGGGTTTAGGGGTTTAGGGTTTAGGGGTTGAGGGTTCAGGGTTTAGGAGTTTAGGGGTTTAGGGGTTGAGGGTTTAGGGTTTAAGGAGCCCTTATGGTTCTTAATAGTGGCTATTTGGGGCATGAGAGATAGAGGGGAGTTGGGGTCTAGGTAGTTCCACAGCCGAAACACTCATTACCCTAAACCCTAATCGAATCTTTAAGGGAGTTACTTGCACAGCCTCAACGCTAGTGAAACCCCGATCTCCGGAACATTAAGACCTTTAGCCCACTTTCACAAGTATTTAAGCGCCTTGAGCCTAACCGTTACAAGACCTCAGCCCTAAGCTTCAAAAGCCCTAAACCCTAAACCCGCCTGAACCCTGAACTTAAGCCCTCAATGCGCTGTGGCGGAGCCTGCAGGTGAAGCGAGTCGAGGCCAACGCTGGGGCGCAGCCCGGCTATAAGCCCTTATGTAGGGTTTAGGCGTTCTACAGGGTTTAGGGTTTCGGGGTCTTGCTATTTGAGGTCCTCCAAGATGTTAGAGCACCGATTTTCTGAATCTCTCACACAGGAGCCGGAAAATTAGGCGTACAATTCCTGCAAGGTTCTCAAACTTGTTCATTTACAGTTTGCAGGTCCCCGAAAGTTTACCTAACGGGTCCTAGGTACCCCTAGACTACCAACACCTGCGCCCCCGTCAAAACAGAATGCCATAAGCCTGTGCAGCAACCAACAAAAGCCAGTCAAAATTCCATGACCCACAGCCCCTAGTTTGAGCTTTACCCTAAAGCTCCTGGACCCTCGCAGTGAGAGCCCAAACCGTAGCCCCCAAAGCCCAACCCCTACCCCAGAAAGCCCAAGACCCTCTTAGGAGCCCTAGGGTACAGACCATAATAACAAGACTGCAGGCCTTTCAGAAAGTGCCACGGCTGGCTAAACCTCACTGGAAGCACATAAAGCCGTTGTAGCGGCCCTCAGGGTTTCAAACTGTGCACGGCCTTATATTGGGAGTTTCCGGAAATTAGGGGTACCTTGTTTACTGTTTCGGGGGTCCTTATAACAAGGATCCTATTCTTTAGGGTGCTACATAAGGGTACACCATTTTCGGAAGCTCCCTTATATGTGCACCTACAACAACTCCCAAAACCCGTCAACACCCCACGCGACATGTCGAAACACAAGTTTCAATCCAATCCTTTTTACAACCACAGACATCCCTAAAGCTATAAAGAGGATTAACCGAACTCTCAGGAACCATATGCCCAAATAGCATATACTTTTGTTGCCCTAGAGTACCTGTATCAGTATCTACTCCGAAGAAACATGGATCCTTTCGGCATGACAAAGCAAGTAAAGATCTGTGCCCATATCAGTATAAGCTCTACCTGGACCCTTAGGGACACGAGCAAAACTGCACTGGAGCCTCTAACCCTATACCGAAAAAACAAGGAAACACTGCACTGGAGCAGAGGTTCGCCGCGCTGCGCACGAATGGCACCGTGGTGACCTGGGGCCGACGCAGCTGTGCCCTGGGCTGCTTTTGCTAATGTAGGGGCCTTCACACTTTGAAAAGGGTTTGGGGGGATGTTATACTATAACTAAAGCAAGGAACCCCCCAAAACCTTGTTCTAATTATTAATGCCCTGACAGTACTTCGGGTTGTCGGGTTAAGGGTATTTAGGGTTCACGGTGAATTGTGTATAGGTCCTGTATAGGCTGTCATTGATCTATTGAGATCCTGTATCTTAGAGCTATACTGTGGAGACCTCAGCAGTAGAGTTCCCATTTTTCGGGGGTCCTATATGTGGCTTCAATGTATGATCTTGCGTTAGGCCTTGGGGCTTTAGCAAAGTGGTTCGTGGTTTATGTGCGTGTTTTTGCAGTGGCGTCTTGATTTCAAGCTTCATAGGAAGCCACTTCCCCCTGAAAGAAAGCAACCTGAACAATAAGCAGTAGCCCCCAATTTGAATCCCAATCGCACAAACCTACACGTACTTAAGCCCGAGAGCAACGAAGATGTGTTGAGAAGACCGTCTATCCATACACACCACTCTGCAACCCAAAGGACTCAGCCCAAGACTCTGAGCGTATGCTGCAGAGCCCTACCTGGACCCTGAAAGTATGTAGAATAACAGCCTTTTGCAGGTATTGGGCCATTATTTTACCTACTTTTCGGGGTTTAGGCACCCTTGTCCTAAGCCCGGGCTTTGAGAAAATTCGCGGCAGCTTCACCATCGCTTCTCAGCACCCTACCACAGTCAGATTACATGTACAAGGTGACATACCTATGCTCGGATTCCCTTTGAGATCCTTGCACCCTCGGTGTTAAGTACTTCGAAAATTTGCTGAGATGGTGGAGACAGTGGCGACATCCGACAGCCTCTTGCCTAAGGTCGAAGCTTTGGGATTTTCGGCGCTTTCGGCTTTTTCCGCTTCCGGTTTGAAGTTTTTAAAGGTTCAACCTGGTGCTTCTCTCCCATGGCTAATGATGGACGCTTCTTTTGCTTTAGAGGTGAACCCTATCGAGAAAAAATATTGTTTAGGGTTTAGGGTTTAGGGATATATATATATATATAACCCTATACCCGAAGCCGCTTGAAAAACAAAGGCTCTACGACATTGTCGAGATTTGCGCCGCCGACACTGCCTTCGCAGCCCTGTGCGCAGATGGGAGGGCACCTGGGCGAGGGAATCAAAGTATGAGTAGGAGCGACAGGGTTGTCCTTTAGGCTTCAGGGTTCAGGCTTTCTATAGGATGTGCAAAGAGCTCGTTGCATTGGTTTTGCAAGAAATTGCAAGGTATTTCACAAGGCTTGATAAGCGGTATTGAGGCATTTGGACAAGTCCACCCTAAACCCCGAGGCTTTAAACGCTAAACTCTATCGGAGAAGTTCAACCACGCTCTTGAAGAAGGTTGTAGTGGCGCCAGCCCCCTGAAACGCAAACAAAAGTTTTGTAGGGGTTCTACAGGCTTCAGGCATTGATGCTTGGTACGGCACTGCCATGCCTTCAGCAACAAATATTTAGCCTAGGAGCCTCATTAGACCGAATAGACGGGTTTAGAGGTTCAGGGCTTCAGAGCGTGGGCTCGGGTTTAAGGTGCGGAGTTTAGGTTTGGGGCTTTGATTAAAGTGTGCAGATTTTTGGGGGTTTAGGGTTTTGCCCTCCTACCGTCGTGGCGGGTTCTACATATCCACATTAGCATCATCCTATCTACAACCCTCATGTTCACCCTACTTACTGCATCACATGAGCCTAGGATTTAGGGTTTAGTGCTCACCTAGGACCTAACCGTCTGAAGTCAGACCGTACGCTTCACAGCACTATCCCCTTCAACCTTGCCCCCCGAACTGTGAAGGACCCTAAAGCATGACCTCGCACCGAAATCCTGAACCCTCACCCTGGAGGCTACACCCTAGCCCCTATAAGGGCCCCTTTAAAGGAACCCTAGGAAGCCTAGGTAACTATTAAGGCCCCCTTTAAAGTAACCGGCCTTGGCCTTCCCTACACTCTACACCCTGAAGCCCTGGACTCTGGCTCTAAACCCGAAGCCCAAAATGGGGGTTTCCGAAAATAGGGGACCCTAATATAGCACACTAAATAATAGGATCCTTATTAGAAGGACTCCAAAATAAGGTACCCCTAATTTTCGGAAACTCCCAGATAGTGAGCTACAACTAAAGTCGTAACCACCGAAGTAACGTTAAAGCGACGGTTGAAACCGTGATGTTTTTCGCAATTGTTATGTCCTACACACCCGTCCAAAATAGCGAAGACCCAGTGAAACAACCCTACTCCCCTAAAGCCTTAAACCCGGGCCCCTGAACTCCTATCAGACCCCGAACCCTGAAACTTTAAATCCTAACCCCAAGGGTCCAAGTACCCAATAATCATATACTCTCCAAAATCCTAACCTACATAACTACTATCCTAAAACCTTTGGACCCTTGGGGTAAGCCGGCAAAACCTCAATACCTTCAGGTGGTGGCCTGGGGAGAGTCCGCGGAAGGGGGAAACTGTCGAGCCGTGACTCGGCCGGCAGCGGCCGTTTAGTATATCCTACGAAAGGGTGGGGTTTAAGATTGAGGGCTGAGGCTTATAAATTTTTGTAAGGTTTATAATAATTGTTATCTGGTCTTGGGTTAGTTAAGGTAGTGGTTTATAGGGGCGCATGGGGGCTTCATCAGGGTGTTATCAAGGTATCTAGGGTGTTATGCAAGGGTCAGGGTTGTTAGTAGTAAGGATTCTAGTCATTACCTAGAGTCTCCATTGTAGTTCCATTTTTTGGTTAACCAGTTTTATGGTTAGGATCCTATAATAGAGATTTTGGTTAACCACAAAAAGGAACTACAATGGAGACTATAGGTAAGGTTGAAGGATGTTGACTGAAGCCGAGAGTTTAGGGCGTCGGAATCAAGGCGCCTGGAGTTGAGGGTTTACGATGTGCAAAATCGAAGGGCCAAGGAGTCGGGAATTCAAATTCGTGTTTGGAGATGAAAGGCTCCTAGGCATAAGGCTCGTCATGGTTCATGGTCCGGGGTATTTGCCTCACATGCGATGTTGATATCGCAAGACTTTGTGGTTCGATGCCATCATGGAGTCGACGATGAAACAGCCATGATTTAAGCTCAGCCAACTAACACAGCAGGACCCTTGAAGAAGGTAACCCCCGCACATGAGAAAGCCTCATATAGATTGCTGCAGGTAAAGCACGAGCTTCGCCAGGCGCGGCGGGGATGCACAGTCGATGTGCTCAAGGAACCCAACACCCCAAGTAATTAAGGAAGATCAGGCAACTTATTCAAGAATCGTATACGGTCATCTAGCGTACATAGCATTTCAAGGCCAAAGACTGAGGCGTTTGAGCAGCTTGTTATCTGAACCCTAAACCCTAAACCCGGGGACGTCTGGAGGACCATGGTTTGATCGACTTAAGGGTTTTCGGAGTGCTAGAGGTTCGGGGTTTCCTGGAGCCGCTAACTACCCTCCATTACCGGGGCTTTGGAGTACCATACTTTAATACTTTTTTCTTAAAGGAGCCAATATGAAATAAAAGTCTATACTTTTTTCTCCCTGGTTACTTAAAAGCCCAGTTACAAAGGCCTCTACTCAGAGATCATGCGATCTCAATGTTTGGGTAACCGGGTAACCTTGGCAGTTCGTGATATGGGAGTTTCCGAAAATAGGGGACCCCAATATAGTACCCTAACTAGTAGTATCCTTATTACATGGACCCCGGAATAAGGCACCCCTGATTTTCGGAAACTCCCATGTGCCTGAACCCTAAACCCTATAGATCCCTTTAAGGACCCTTAAAGGAACCCTTATAGGATCCCTTTAAAGGGGCCCTAGGTTTTGCGAGATCGGGCTTCGTTAGTCGCGGAAATCGATGTAACCCTCGAAACACTTACCCCATTCATCTCGAGATCCCATGCAAGAAAACCCAAAGGGTCCAAAGTACCTATATAGTAGATTGTAGGGTTTCTATATTAGGAATCCATATTATGATTTGGGAAAGTATCCCCCATAAAAGTACCCAGGCACTGGTACCTGTGTTGCTTCCTGGTCTTGTATTGTTTGAGTTGTTTGTTGAAGCGCCCTTCGCAACCTAGGACCCTTTGGGCAAAACCCATAGAGCCGCATTCCAAATGTTCAGTACACCTGAAACGGAACGGTATCGCGGTGAGGTGTGGCACCTCGCCGCCACGGGTTCTGCCTTTGCTGCGTTGAGAGCTGACGGACATGTCGTGCTTCGGGCTGCAGACTGCCATGTTCGAAGCAGGGCCGTACAAGGGTTTACTACAGGGCAGTTATGGGGGCTTATGAGGGCTTCTCGGGTTTATTCTGGGGCATTGCTAGAGTTTTAGGCTGTTTTTTCTGAAGGATCGTGCGGGCTTGTTAGCAGACAGGGTGCAATTCAGGCTTGGCTTAAGTTGTCAGGGTTTGCATGAAAATGAGAGCCAGGCCAACGCTGGCAGTCCCGAATCGTCTGAACATCTTTCCGCAGACTCAATCCACTTTAGTCCAGTGCACTTTTCAGGACCCCACATACTTACGGGCTTCCTCTGAGGGTTCCTTCAATGATTGTAATCTTTTGTAAAGTCCTTCAAGTTTTTTGGACAGGGTTTTTTGGTTTCCATATACCGAAAGTAGGATACACAGATTCAGGCTTTTAGGCCAAAGTATGTACTTATCATTGAGTGCACAGACCCTTAGGCTACTATAGTTCGTTGGAGCATTTCTGTTATTGAGGAGTATTGGCGGTTCTAGATCTTCTGATCCCTTAGCTAAACCGACAAACCCCGATCAAATCGATCCGGGAATGTTCAAGAGCCTAAACCCTAAACTTAAACCGCTGAACCCTAAACCCCTAAACCCTAAACCCTTAGCCCTACGCCGGTTCGTTGCTTGTGGTTTTGCGGGTTCGGGCCTCGAGTCCGTGCTGCAGCACTCAGGTGACCTGGGGGCACAAGCAGTTTGGTGGGGACAGCACACACGTGCAAGAGCAGCTGCGTGATGCACCCTGGTACGGTTTAGAGAGTTTAGGGGTTGGGGCTTTATGGGATCTTGGTACTTGTAGGAAGCTTTTTCACAATTTCATTCTAAGTGGAGGTTCAGGGTACTTGCAGCCTAATTACAACACACACTTACCACCCAACTCGAAGCCCCCGAAGTGCAACGAGTCTAGGATATACTTGGTTTTTCGAAAACAACAAACATGTAGGCTATAATTATAGGCAACCCGAACACATGCAGTGTGCAAGGACAACATGAGCTGCCAAGTGAATCCCAATAGTTCTTGGTAGGAGCTATACTAAATATCGGCAGGGGGGTGCATTTGAGTGTGCAAAAACACCGAAACCCGAGTTTCGGGCTTCTGGTGTCGGCATCATTCATGTGTGATCTATGCATACCCGCACACTATATAAACCGTCAGGACTGACAACGAAGTCCACCCATATTGTGGCACCCTTCTGTCGGAAGGCCAAGACCCTTGCAGCCAATCCTCAAACCCCTAAACCCTAAGCCCTGAAACGCGATCTTAGGTCAAGAGGATTACTGCCAGCAAAGGCCACGACTTCTGCCAGTTAGGGTTGACGGTTTAGGGTTTGGGGGCTTAGGGTTTAGGGTCTAGGGGTTTAGGTTTTAGGGTTTAGGGTTTAGGGTGTTGCATGTCTTGGCTTGCGCAACTGGTCTGCCCCAAAACCTATGTCGGCCAGGGTGCAGATACTGGGGTTTCAGGGTTTATGTCGCCGTGACACGGCTGCGGCCGATGCCTTCCAGGATTCAGGATCAGGGTTGAGTGCCACAAGCTGCATTGAGGCATGTTTGTCAGGTATATATACAATCGACCTAAGCCTAGGTCCCCGCCTAGAAAGTCCTAGAATGAAGGATTCCTTCATCCTCCCTGAAGGGCAACAGATCGCCTCTCACGTTAACGGATCCGACACCCTGCTTTTGTTCTTGTGTTCTTTTTTAATGCTCTTGTTGGTTGGGAGAAGGTCCTTCCAGCTTACCGGGTCCAGCGACAAAGTTTTTTTTGCGAATATTCGAAGCAGGAGCAAATGCTTGGGTGCGGTTTTGCTGCAGTATTCCCCTCCCCATAGTTCCAAGTAAGGTTTCTAGACTGGGAAGTATTCTCATAGAGGGGTACCTACAACTTAGAATCGTTTGGGAACCCTACAGAACTCACGAGCCCCCGGCAAGTAGCCATCCTCCTATGAATCCAGCATGCGCTGTAATCCCGATCACCTTACATACACACCTGGCATTTCATGCCCAGGTTAAGGGTTTAGGATTTTCAGCGGAGTTCGGCCCTATATAACCTTGCATTATGAGCACAAACAAATCCTGGCCAACAAACACGAAACCGCCGAGCCTAAACCCCAAACCTTAAATCCCAAACCCTATCTCAAGCCTGAAAGCGCAGGCGCCTTCGCCGCTCTTTGCGCGGGCGGACGTGTCGTGACCTGGGGCGACGAAGGCTACGGAGGACAGTCGGACGAGGCCTGTTCAGAGTTCTGGGTTCAGGGTTGGGGTTCATGGGTCTACTTGTAGCCGAAATAACCCTGCCTTTTCAGGGTCCCTTATGCTTTCCATATATTTCTTAACATAGTTAAGGGTCCACCGGGTCCAAACATGGAAAGTAGAGACTCTAACATGGTTTAACAGAGGAATTAATCAAAGGGCTTGTTAGGCTTAGCAATTCAACCGGGTTTTGCAGGGTGGGTTTCAAGGTTTTGAGGAGGTTGTACAGGATTCCATAGGGCTTTACCGGAGGAGTCAGAACAGTTGGACGCTAGTTCGGATGTGTAATATTGTAGTACCTATAGTCTCCATTGTAGTTCCTTTTTTCGGCTAACCAAAATCTATATATAGTCTCCATGGTGGTTCCTTTTTTTGGTTGACCAAAATCTCTATTATAGGATCCTAACCATAAAACTGGTTAACCAAAAAAAGGAACTACAATGGAGACGAACTACAATGGAGACTCTAGGTAGGCTTTCGGGGGAGCCTTAGAGGATCGAGGATTCGTAGTAATTCTGCGGACCCATCTGGTTTAGGGTTTAGGGTTTAGGGTTGCTTTGCGATTTACCGAGTTCGGAGCTAGGATGCTGCAATAATCTTGAATTCAACAAGCAAGCAATGTTACCGAGACCTTGCGATGTGAGGTGACATATGATTGTTCCTGGGGGGGGTGCTCCCGCATTTGCGAGGTCCAGCGAGAGCTCCGGGATGTCCAAAAGATATATGCAACGACTGCCGCTTGGTGAAGTTCAGTGCGTTGCTGCATTGGTGCAGTGGTGAAGTTCCACCTGAATCTGCCTTGAACTGCTGTTCATTGTCCTGGGCACTTATAAGTTAAATCCTACACTCGATCTATGTTCGGGTGTATGGCAGCTTGTCGTCCGCTTGCTGTCAGGTTTACGATTTGCATGGGGCAGGTAGTAGACGTCCTTTTGCATGCGCCATCCCAGTGTGCCTTGTGGTTCCTAAGCTCTTAACCCCCCACCCTTCAGCACTTTGCCAGAGAAAGGCCTCGGAACAAAGAAGCCAAAGCCCTGATCTCTTTCTGAAACCCCCCTAAACCCTCAACCCCGAAACGCAAAACTGCCAAGAGATGGACAGGCTTCCTTCGGCGCAATGTGTGAAGGCGGGCGCGTCGTGACGTGGCCTCGCGCCCAAGACCCTGCGGCGGCCCGCATCCGAGTTTAAGACGGTTATTGTCATATACAGGAGAGGGTTCTGGGATCTACGAACTAGGGTTTACGAGAAGAGGTTTACGGGTCTAGGGTCTTGTGCTTAGAGCTAAGTATAATTAAGGTTTAGAGATTTAGGTTTTACCAAGACCTGCACAGCCGAGAAGCCCAGTAACCTATTCAGTGGGATACTGGGTACTGGTTATGGCATTGGAAATTTGGTTTAATCATGCAAGGAACAGGAGCCGACTATGTAGGTATCCGGGCTTCTAGGCGCAGCTTTTAATGCGGACTGGTTCCGCCGATTGTTTAGACATTGCTTTAAGTTTTGCTAGCCGCGCTGGTCCTCAGGAGGACTTCCTGGATGTGGGAGGTTCGAAAGTGGCAAATTTCTGGGGGTTTCGCGGAGACCATGGGGCAGTATAACAGAAGAAGTTGTTGCACGAGCTCGAAAGTACCGCAAATACCAGTGATTTTGCACTTGCGCACCAGAGCTACGCCATTCGTAACATGTTGTCTTCGCGCGTACTTATTGCTGGGAAGTACGCGCGCGAAGATGTTGGAAAGGAAGGTTTAGGCATCATCCTAACAAGGAAAACATGCAAAAAAATCGAGTTTATGTCTTGTTGGAATGCGGAGTAAGACTGGAAAACATCACAAAACCCCCAAGAGAGCACCGAATTCATTGGTATTTGCAGCACTTCGTACACTTCGAGAAAAACACAGAATCCAGATAGTCGTGGTTTGTTGTTGTGTTTCGGTTGAAAGTTGTGGGTTTCTTGTGTTGATGCGTGAAAGAAAACATGCAAAAACTCGAGGTTTTGTCGTCTGCGAGTGCGGAAAAATACTTCAGCACATTGAGACAAGCATGTGGAGAACGGTATATTTGCAACACACGAGCAATTTCGCTGGTATTTGCAGCGCTTCGTACACCTCGAGCAAAACAGGGACTATGAATAGTCTTGGTTCTTGACGTTTTGGCTCAGAGTCTGAGACGGATTCAAAGCATGAGGTCTACAGTCGTTCTTGTGCATTTACTGTTCACGGGGTTTTGGCTTCAAGGCTCGGCAGTCAGCATGAAGGCAAGGAAGGCACCTGATGAGCTTGTCTAGTTCCCACAGAGGTCGTCCGAAAGCGTCACTAGGCTTGCGACAGCCTCGGCATTTTTCTTTGTGCACTTTGAGTGCACGTAAGACGTTGCTCATGCAAGGATTCTTGTGAATCCAAAATGTGTCGATGCTCGATCCTTTCCACACGCCCTCTGTGTTTGCTGAGACGTCTGCATCATCATTATCATAGTCATCATCCTCATGTTGTCATCATCATGTCACGTTCATGTCAGCATCCTGTCGTCAGCATTCATGTCGTCATCATCATGTCGCGGGCATCATGTCGTTATCAGCCCCCCCCCCCACCACCACCCCCCCACCCCCATCGCCCCGAAGTTCCAAAGCGAGGCTGAGATTCCAAACCCCGAAGTCCTGAACACAAAGCAGTTTTTGGAAAACCCCCAGGGACAGACCTCGAAAGTTACGGGCCACAGCATGCACCCGTCATGGTGGGATCCTTAATGCCCTGAGAATCCATGCTATTTAATAGCTTCATACTCTTGCACTTGTCCAAATACTAATGTACGTTGTCACATCCTAAACCCAAGCACCTCCTCAGTAGGTACTTAGTACTTGGGACCTAGCGAGAGAGCACGTCACAAGCTTCCTTCTGAAGCCCTTGTGGCGCCCCTACGTATGAGGTCCCTTGGATCTTCAGGGATGTCAGAGCTCCAAAACCCATATTATGATATAAGAACCCCGGACCTTTGATTACTGAGCTCCCTCCCATGATTTTTTTACTAAGGCTTGATCGGGATCCAAAGGTCTTAAGCACAGAAGGGGCTGTTGAACAAAAAAGAAGCCATTTCTGATTTTCGTATAGCACCCTCTAATGGTATTGAATCTTCTGGGATCTTCAACAATAGGACTTCTGAGAACCCCAAGAGACCGAAACGCTCTCCTTAGGGGCTTCCGGATCCTACCAAGGAGACGTGGGAACCCTTATATAAGCGATCCCTTAAAGGAGTCATTGAAGGAACCTTTAAGGGATCCCCGAAAGAAACCTTTGAAGGCATACTTATAGGGTAGATTCTTGGAAGATCCTGAATTTTGTAAAAAGAATCCTGATCCCGGCACCTACGCCGGCCTATAGGACTAGGACGCTTCGGGCATTATTTTTCCGAGAACCAGCGTGCACCAGACGTCTCTGTCTCACACTTCCAGTTTCCCCTTCTAAACCCTAAACCCTAAACCCTATACCCTAAACCCTAAACCCTTCGATTAAGGAGCAGGGGTTTTCGGGGTGGCGATTTGTTGACTCTACGCCAGGGTTTAGGATTTGAGGCCTTCAGGATTTTGGAGCAGTCTTCTCCCTCAGAGTTTCGAGCTCGACCTACGTTATTTAGGTTTGGACCGAAACTAATACTAAACTATTTGTATATTTCAAATAACAGAACCCGAGTACCTGTTTATGGTGTATAGGAGCCTCCGGACTATACGCCTGAACCCTACACCCTATACTCCTCAACCCCCAACCCTAAACCCCACAAGCTCACAGCCCTTAACCCTAAACTATATAGCTATCATAACCCCGAACGCATAAGTTTAATATTAATATAACGAATTTCCTGGTGCTCTGCAATGGAAGAGGGAGAACTGGCCTGTCAGACGTGGGAAGAACTCGCAAGGCGGACTTCTTGCTGGCGGGGCCACTGCGAAGACAGACCCCGCTAAAACAGCGGATCTTCCTTTCGGGTTTCGATACGTTTCGAGACTAGGAGGGTTTTCAAAGGGCTTGGTGTCAACGGGCTTAATTACGGCTGTACTTGAGGAGCTCAGGGGTGGTTAAAGGTTGCACGGGTTTTACATACGGTTACCAAGACCTATAGCTCAATTTGCAGTGCATGGAGTCGTAGGGTCGTAGGGTTCCCTCAAGGAGCTCATGACCCTTGTTCGGCCTCCCTAAAGCCCTAACATGCCTTCTTAATTAAAGGATTACTACAAGGGCTTTCTTTCAGAGGCCCATGGGGTAGCTCATACTCCTTGGGTTGACGAGGTTCGGGCTTAGGATTTGGGGTTAGGGTTTACTTGGATCCTTAAGAACCTATACTCTTTGGAGGAGTTGGAGCACGGGAGCTTGAGAACGTTGCGAGCATCACCATCCACAAAACCGAAAGGGTGCTCAGATGATTACTAGAAGGCCCTTAATACTTAATTACCTATACCATTTTGGGGGGTTCTTATTGTAATTATAGTATCAAGGCCCACGAATTAAGTTTCTACATAGTGCAACTCGGTTCCCCAGTAATGCCTGTCAATCGTTTTCGTGTTAGGGCTGCTTTCTTCCTAAAGCTGAACAACAGGCAAAAGGGGGGCCCTTATTCTGAAGGGGATGCTGGGTTCGTATCTTAACAGCTAATACCTATAGTCTCCATTGTAGTTCCTTTTTTTGGTTAACCAAAATCTATATTATAGGATCCTAACCATAAAACTGGTTAACCAAAAAAAGGAACTACCATGGAGACTCTAGGTAATATACGATTTCTGAAGGTATGAAGACCGACAATAACAAGCGTTGGCAGGCCGATCTCGTCGCTGCGTGTGCTTGGGCCCCGGTTGATCTCCCTTGGGCGGCTCTGGGCTCGCAGCGTCTGTAGCTTTTTCGGGGTCTGTATAGTACAGTATAGCATAATATAGTATAGTATAGAACAGAACAGTATATAGAGGGTGTGTAGAGCTTGAAGGGTGTTATCAGGTTCTGTTTTGCGACTTCTAGGTTGCTGCTTTGGCTGCCTTAGGGTATGGTCACGGTGATCGTGTCTGCTGTTGCTCGGTTTAGAGTTTAGTGTTCTGGGTTGGGGTTCTTCCACTCGCCCTCCTTTTGGGCTTGGATTGTGGTTGTAGAATTTGTGGCTTGTGATTTGGGATTCTGGGTAAGGCTGGAAGAAGTGTTCTTGTGAAGAGGGTCGAGGGCCTTTGGGGCTCAACAGATCAACCGGCATTAACAAGTGGCTCGGGGTGGGTGACTCAGAGGTCCTAGCTTGGCTCTTGGAAGTCAAACAGGCCTACGTCTCCAAAGCAATGTCCTCATGTGTGCAGACAGCATTTCTGCTGTGCTTCGGCTTCGGGTAACACTCGACCTGGATCTGATTCGTCGTAGAAGCATCCGGGTTCGGGAGTCGACAACACATGCTGCACTGCGTGCAGAACAAAAAACTTAGCACTCTATCTCCACTATGAGAGACGAGCGCCGCAATGCGCCCGCCATCCAGGGAACTCGCGACAAACAGTGTCGTTTATGTTTATGTTCACGATATCCAGTTCGCTGGTCTCCTCACAGGCCTAGGCGCCAAACCGTAAAGTCTTGGCCGGTCATGGGTTCAGCCAATCAAATCCGCTTGGTAATTGGGTGTAGGCTTCTGATTGAGATATCCCGCTTCGCGTGCCTACGAATTTTCGTACCTGCAGGTACAGTCCCATGAGACTCCATGCTGGCCACAGTAGTAGGTACTACCGATAGACTGGCCTGTTCCTGAACCAGGGTTAAGAGTCAATAGTAAAGCACTTGTATAATGTTTGCCAAACCGGATAAACATTAAACGATTTAAAACCTTGTCGAACTCTCACTGCAAGCCCTATACAGTGCTTATCAATCCTTAAAACAGTAACCGCGCCCTACCCCAAGAGTCCAAATACTTTCGGGACTTAACACACTCTCTCAGAGCCCAATGCGAAGATGCGGGATCCTCCCGATGAGATACCTGAGACGCTTAAACTCAAACCCCCGTAAAGGCCCAAAACCGGGAACTCTGAACCCTGGAACCAACAATCACCTTTTTCACTCTTGCACCCTGTTTTCAATTTCGGAACACCCGTAAAACCTTAGCCTACACCATATGCCCTATAATCCCATAAGCCTTAAGATCAAGATCTGACTGTGGAATATCACCCCAGGCAATCCTGGAAGAGCGTGGTGCAGACCTGGAGGACCATCCCAAACGTTGATGTGACAGGGCATGTGTGGGTTTTGTAAGGGTTTATGAGGGTTTATAGTTAATAGGGTTCCTTTACGTAAGGCTTCTGATATGTGGATTTTGGATTTAGGAAGAGCTTGAGAAGGATACCTGTAAAGGTTATGAAGGCTTCTATTATAGCTGTTTCCTGCTACAGATCCGATAAGTTAAGGATATTCCGATAGCAATGATAACGAAGTAAGGGTTATGTTACTTTTTCCAGCGCATGTACCTTTTATATGTGCAGATGTTGGCCATCGAGGGGTTCCGAAATGGACATGGGGCCTTGGTGTGTTTGTCCAAGGCTCCGTAGCTGGCAGTTTATTCATAGGGACCCTTATAAAGGTAGGGGGTAGGGCGGTAGGGGGCCTCAATACCTATAATAATTTTAAGGACTTAATTAATAAGGCCTATTTAAGGAAGTATACCCCCCGCCCCCTACCCCCCTTAGGGTCCCTACGATTTATTTATTGTGAGGACATCATCGGCAGCAAGCCCACTTCATGTTGTCCTAGACTATGAACGGGTTTTTAGGGCCGTTAGCATTTCGGGCTTTAGGGGTTCTAGGGTTCAGGAGCTTTGTGTTTGGGCTTTTACCGTTCGCAGGGCTTGGGAGGGTGTGTAAGTAGTTTGGGGTGCTTTTCTGGGTGCAGGGGTTCAAAGTTCAGGGTTCATCTTTTGAGGGGTCTTGCTTCGTGATAGGATCTCCTGAGCAGAGCCGATGGAACTTTCTGGGCGTCTCGGAAATCGTAGTTTCGAGGGTCCCAGCAGTAAAGGTAGAACGTACCCCCAACCCTAAACCTACTGTCAGTCAGAGCAAGCCGCGCTGTCGCAGTTCTCCAGTGCCCTTGTGGCATACAGCGCAGTTTCGATAGCCTGGGCGACCATGGGCCTTTCAACCGGCGATCACGAACACACCACGAAAGGCCTCTCTTTGCAGACATGTACCATACGCGGTCAGTGTGCCTGCTCTAGGGCCGTTACTTTCGCCAGATACGGTGGAGCAGCCCACGACCACCACGACTGTCCCAGATGCCACAACCCCCTAGGCCCTAAACCCTTAAAATCCTAAATCCCTGAACGGCTATACCCCCAAAGCTTATTAAAGCCCCTCAACTCTTCGAGGCCTTCAGGCCCCAATTTGCGAGTTTCAGACCGGTCTTGGCACCTTTACAGTCTCGAAGCAGGGGTTACAAGGTTTGGATTATAGGATCCTTACCAAAGGGACCCGCCCCTCACATCAGGGGATGGAAGACATCCAAACCCACAACGCGCCCGCACAAAAGCACACATGCCGAACCACACGAGTGTGGAAATCGAGCTTTGAACCCCAATCCCCTCGAACCCTCATCCCAAACCAGATCCCCTGAACCCTCTCAACCCTCGAAGCCCTAAGCCATAGATCCTCAACCCTATAAGCCCTAAACCCTAAACTAAACCCCTAAACCCTCAACCCAAGTTTCCACTGAAAACCTGACATCTCCAGGCCTTGGATGACCGCGGACGTCAGCCCTGGCAGGCCTCAGCGCTGACATCGCGGCCTCTAGGACTCTAGGCCATTCATTGTGTTCAAAGATGGGTATAATTTGGTGTGTCTGTGTGTATATGTATATACATATATATATGTGGTTTCTTTAGTTGTAGTCCTGTAATTGTACACATGCCTGTTCGTTTGTTTATTGAGTTTTTTCTGCGTATGTACATATATATATACATAGATACATGTGAGCATTTGTATGTATGTATGCTTTCATGATTGTATGTATACTTTTACTCAGTCTTGCATGCATACTCTCTTCATATGTACATACATACATGCAAACACACATGCATACCTCCATCCATCCATGCATGCATGCATATGAGAGCTATCATTACTGTACTCAAAAGGCTTGTAAGGTCGTGTAAGGATAGGTAAAGATGTGTTTGGTGTTTCGTAGGGCTCTCGCACGTCTGAACAAGGTTGACAGCGTGTTTCTTGCCCTGGGTTCGGCACTCACACCAAACTCTAAGCCCGCAAACCTTATACACCCCCATGAAAGACACCCGCGAAGTCTAGTTCCCCAAACCTTGGACCCTGATCTTTTAGCTTACAGCCCTCCATAGATCCGCTTCATTTTGGACCCTGACAGGTCCTGACTTTAAGAGAAAAACCGCCAGCAACCATCCCCTGAAGCCAAATCCCAGCACCGCTGCCAAAAAGCAAAAACTCTAAACCTTAAGCCCTAAACCCACCACGACCGATGCCATAGGGGCCTTAATAATTAGAATAGGGTTTTGGGGTTCCTATAGCATAATATACCCCCCCCCCCAAACCCTACTCTAATTATTAAGGCCCCTACATTAAGCAACTCGCTCAGCGCAGGTAGCCGGGCCATGCGTCCGGGAGGTCTGGGAGGAGTACGGCAGCTTTCTGAGGTGCCTCCCAGCACTCAGGGTGCCTATATGGGACTTTCAGAAAATCAGGGATACCAAATTTTGGGGTCCTTGTAGTAAGGATCCTACTATTTAGGCTACTATATTAGGGTCCCCTATTTTCGGAAACTCCCATAGATTAAGTAGGAAGGTTGCTCTAAAGGGATCCTTAAACGGGTGCTACAAGTGTTCCGTGGTGTGGTGGTGTGGAGGCATTTACTTTTAGACTAGGGTTTCCAGCGACGACATGACACGGAGATCAATGCTTTTCGTAGATTTGACTTGGAGTGCGAAGAAATGCAGCTCGTGATGAGCATCATCGGCTGTGTTGGGATCATGAGTCATGCGGGCGTATCGAATCTACTCTTGGATTTAGGTTAAGGGGCCGGATTCGTAAAACAGGATGTGACATTGTTCAATATAGAGGTCTGAGCAATCAGTGGCCATATAGTCCTTATGTAATCATGCTAGACCCTGCACCGGCCCCAATCCCTTAACATGTAACCCTCAACCCCCAGAAACCTTTACACCAACAAACCCTGAGCGGAATGGTGCTCCAAAACCCTATTCTAAGCATGATCGTTCTCAGGTTTTAACAGCGATGCCGAGATGTCCCTGAACCCCACCACCCTATTCCGATTGCTACGGGCCCTATATTCTTGTGGAACCCTGAAAGCCCGTATTAACCCCCAAAGAAGCCGCAATGGCACCTCTATCACCCGAATTAAGGCCCCCAATTTATAGAAGCCGTGCAATACCCTAAACCCTGAACCCAAAAATCTAAACAAACCCTTGTATTAGCCGTTTCGTGCCAGGTACTTCGAGGCTTGTCCGGGCCTTAGCTGTGTGCGGCTTAGGGTTTCGAGTTTTGGTTTCGGGTTTAGGGTTTAAGGTTTAGGGTTTAGGGAAAGTTTCGGGTTTGGGTGTCAGGTTTAAAGGTTCAGGGTTTGGGTTGTCTAAAGTCTTTGTCGAGTCTTACAAGGTCCTGTGAGAAACGGGTTCTGAGATATCGCCGACACACATGTTTCAAGCTCTGAGAACCTATGGGCTTGTCTCAGGCTCTGAGAAATCACCCAGACTGTGGTCCGACGTTTCCACAGTTGTTGTTTGGTATACTGCTGCTACGCAGCAAAAGATGTATCATCTTTCCACACGCTGGAGCGTGAAAGCAGGGATTCTTCCTGGACGCGGCAGTGGAGGCCTTGCAAGAAGATCGTGCGCTGCGGGCACGAGAGCGCGTCCCTCCCAGACGCAGGGCTGTCTGGAAAACGGGGGCATGCCGGGGCACGAGGAGCTCGGACAGTACGCCGTTGAGTTCGGGTGCTGCTTCGTCATCCTCCCGAATGATGCGTGGAGAGGGGGTGGGAGGGGCTTGAACCAGACCCCAAGCCTTAAAGCCTGGCCTAAACCTTCAATCCTACACCAAGCCAACACCCTAAACTGAACTCTGCAACGCAGATTAGCTATTTTAAAGACCCTATCTAGCTGGTTTCGGAACCCTTCTAAAACAATTCTACAACCCTATACACCATAACCCTTAAACCCTTAACCTAAACCCTAAACCCTCAAACCTAAAGCCAGCAAATGTCAGCCTCCGAGTGTTTAGGGTTTACAGGTGTGGTTTAGGAGTGTTAGGTGTATTGCTCAGGGTTTCTGAACAGGGTTTGGCCGTTTAATGTGTTTAGCATTTAGATGCATTACACCGTTTACCCCGCGTCGGGTTACCAATGAAAGACGCGAAATGAAAGACGCGCGCGGGGGGAGGGCAGGGTAGTGATGATTCAGAATTTGCTTAACATGCACATGCTGTGTTTAGCTCACGGGGCTAGGGTAAAGCATCAACGAGTCTGCTAAAACACACACCCAAGAGTATGTTATGAGCAAGTCCTCGTACCGTATAAACAAACCAGGCTCTAATTCCTGCACACACTACAAATCACTAGTCAGAAATACAACTCAGGATTTAGGGCCCTAAACCCTAAACCCTACAGAGCAAAGCGGAGTTCTGCTCAGGTCCACAATCCGGAACTATCCGAATCCAGACCTCTCCTGCCATGTCTCTCTCGCAGGCGTGCGTGGCCGCAAATATGCAGTACATATGTGCATATAAATGTGTATATATATATGTATTACATATATAGTGTAGAGTAGAAAAGTATGTAGTACAAGCATATGGTATAAAACTAAGTACAATGTGCTATTTCCGCTTGTAACAGACTATACTAAAGCATGCGATCTCTCCCTATCTATATATATGTATATATATGGTCCCCCCCCCGAGCTATCCACCAGTTTTGGTGTAAATCCTGTCAATGCTGGCCCTAACCGCCTCTCCCCTCACTTACCTACCAGTTTAACAGACTACTCTATATCTATGTGTACTGTATGTCTGCAGAACTAAAACAATACAACAGATGCTAGAGTACATGCCTGCACGCGTGTTTAGGGCAATGGGAACAGTCCCGATGCATCCCGAGNCTGTATGTCTGCAGAACTAAAACAATACAACAGATGCTAGAGTACATGCCTGCACGCGTGTTTAGGGCAATGGGAACAGTCCCGATGCATCCCGAGTATTGAACTTCAATCCCGAGGATCGAACTTCAATACTCCCGGATCCAAGATTCAAGATTCAAGGTTCCCGCACAAAGTTTCCCCAGGATCTTGAATCTTGGATCCAGGGGTATTGAAGTTCAATCCTCGGGACTGAACTTCAATACTCCGGACTGAACGTCAATGCGCTTCACAGTAGTGCTGTGTAACGAAATCAGCCCTCTTATTATGCATCCGAAGTTCAATCCACCCGTGAGTGAGGCCTATTGAACTTAATAGGCCTATTGAATTCAATAGGGCTGCTNGAAATCAGCCCTCTTATTATGCATCCGAAGTTCAATCCACCCGTGAGTGAGGCCTATTGAACTTAATAGGCCTATTGAATTCAATAGGGCTGCTGGATTCAAGATTGAAGATTCAAGATATCCTGGGAAAGTTTCTGCGACACCTTGAAACTTGGATCTTGAATCCGACAACCCTATTGAATTCAATACGCCTATTGAGCTCAATAGGGTTTGTACTGATGCACTAAGGCTCCATCTCGCCGTCTCTCTATATCAGTCACGCTAAACCCTACGCTCTGAAATAACCCACACCCTGAGCCGCTGAGCCCTAAACCCCGCTGCCCGAATGAAGCCCGACAGCAGTCTAAGGTTATAAAGGCTCATTGCCTGGTTCATATCTAAGCTGCAAACCCCCAAGTCCCCCAAGCGCCAAATCCTTATCTCCCAAAACAAGGGTAAGGTTCCTCAATTATGAGATGCCGACGCAAGGTACGGTAATATCCTTTGGTGACGGGAAATACAGGGTTTCTGCACCTAACACACATATACATGGTTATTTCACAACCATGTAGTCGCAGCCGCGGCAACGACAACCTCAAGACTGCAATAATATTGAATAGTTCACTATATATATATACATAAGCATGACCTTTTGCGTTTGCGTCAGACATAAATGGATACAGCGTCGCCACTTGCACAGACCAATGCTGACCCGATGATCTCTATACACAGATGTATATTCACGCATNATTCCAGATCCAGATCGTGTGGAATATACGCGCTGCGTCTTAAAACCTTGTAAAGATATATGGAACCAAATGCTTTTGCAAATCTGCCGACGTCTGTACTGTTAGTAATGATGTGTGTGCACCTGAGGATATACCCGATCATGATGTAATAGGAAGAAGCTCGCATTTGGGAAGCTAGGACAGCTAAGATAAGACAAAACACGAAACGACGGCTTCCATAGCAATCTGATGTGTCGCTGCATCAATGTGTGCTGGGATTCTTTCATTGTGACTCGGGGTGCTGCTTACTTTAATACTCTTTGTTGCATAATTTGGTGCCTATTTTGGGTTGCGGCAATACTGCACAAACATGCACGTACAGATACACAAGTAGTAGCAATCGCCACACTGGCTGTTAGGGTGTAAAACTTAAGGGGTCTTAGCCTAGTAATTCTGTAGCAGGGGGTGTAGTCCCGAGTTTGGACAGATAACAGAAGAGAATTGGATTAGGGGTCCATGCACCTACCAATCAGCACTCTGCTCAACCCCTTCACAGCGAATCGCTGCGCAAAGCATGGGTTTTTTGGCAGGTGTAGGCCCTAAAGCGGAAAGCCTCGATGCTAGACCTTACCTAGTAGTGGGTCATTAAGCCCTCTACATAGAAACCCTTGCCTTCCCTTACGGTCTAGGGATTTGGGCTTCAGGGCTTAATTAGAGCTTTGGAGTTTACGGTTTAGGCTTGTAGGCAGCTGAACCTGCGGAATGCTTTCGTACCACGAGGGATGTAAGGCAACATCGTAGAGCAAACGTACATACTATAATCGCACTTTCACCTTGCTCCACTAAGATCCTGAGCCAGAGGCCCGAAATCCCAATCCCTAAACCCGAAACTTTGACACTCGCTTGCAGGCTCTCACGGACACGACGTCTGGTGCTCGGCCTCTCTTTCGGGATCGGGTCGAATATGGAGGCCAAAACAATTCAAGTGGTGTTTAGTCTTGTCTAAGGGTTTCGGGTTTTGAGCTGAATAATTACCAATATTTCTCATACTTATAAGGATCTTTATTATAGCTAGACTAGGGTACACCCCAAAACCCATTCTGACTATCCAGGCACCAATGATACCTAGGCTATAAGGGCTGTTTGTTGTTTGCGTTTGAGGGTTTACGTAGGTTTGAGGGGCAGACTACCTGGGGCCCGATTCATGTGCGCAGCGGGTGCTTCCCTTCAGGAAAGTCATCCTCTCCTGCTTCAGGCTCCACCAGTTTCATTTCGCTGCGGAGATTCGCAAGGTCTACACCACTGAGACCCAAGGGCTTTCCTTCCCTAAGCTACACCTAGGACGACAGCCTCCGTAGCACCCTCATTATAGCACCCCGGTAGAACCCTCACCATACTATGGGGGCCTTTATAATTACAATAGGGTTTTGGGGTATATTGGAATATAGTTATAATAAGGTGCCCCCAAAATAGTACAGGTAATTATCTAAGCCCCTATAGTACCCTAATAGAACCATTAGAGCACCGTTAACCCCTGCATGGCCCCATTCCTTCTCCAGGTCTTCGAGGCGGATGTTCACTGCACCAACCCTGCTGCTCAGCCCAGCCAAGAGATCTTGAGGCCAGATTTTTGGGGAGCAGGGTGTTAGGTCTTAGGGTTCAGGGGTTTAGGGGTGTGGAGTCTCAGGTGTTCGGGGTTTTCGGGTATATGATGGTGTTCCCGCCCCCCTCCCCAATGGTATCCCCCACGAAGCGAAGCTGAATGACAAAGCCGTTCCACGGAGGAGGGGGATGACCATGCACAATCGTAACCGTGATGCAAACCATGTACAGGGTTACGGTGTAGGGTGCAGGGAATGGGTCTTGAGGCCAGCACCATCATTTTTTATAAGACCCTTGCCGTCGAAGGGAAGAGGAATTGGGACAGGTTTAGGAATCAGGTTTATGGGGCTTTGGGACATAGAGTTTAAGGTCTAGGTGTGTTTAAGTCTTGGGAGCCCTAGAGTCTACACTCTCTGGGTGTGAGGGTCCTGAATTTGTGAGTGGGCATCACGGATTTGATGTGCATGGCTATGGCAAGCAACATCACATAAAGCAACTTCACATAGTAATTTCATGGTGTCCGCCGGCTTTGGGACATTTCGGTTCTGAAGTTCAGGGCATTTAGGATTTAGGGTATCTAGGGTATTGAACGAAAATCCCTTTACAACCCCCCTCCCCCTCACCAAAGCGGCGCATCCAAGACTCTGCCTCCAGGGCATTCTCCTGGAATCGAAGATGACTTCCCAGTTTCAGGCAAAGTTTCAGGTGGGTCAGAAGCTTCAGTTCTTGAAGCCAAAAGGCCTAGATAGGCGTCATGATAAGTCTTTGGGCTTAATAGCTTTAGATCATTTGAAGGTTCATGGGTAAATAGATGAATGTTACAAGCTCCCGAGTAGTTGGGGTTCTAAATTGCAAGAAACGACAGCCAACTCAGTAATTAATAACCTGATTGTCTTAGGCCCCCGATGCGTGGGTTAGGGACAGGGTGGCGCGGAGCGCATGATGGGAGCTTGGGTTTAGGGTTGCCGGAGCCCTTGCCCTGTTATTCCTTGACCAAGAATGCTCCATCTTCGGGCTCAGGCGATTATAGTAGAAGCCAAAAAGTTAGAACGTGGCTTTGGGAGGATTCGTGCTAGGATCCCTTATACTTTACCTTAAGGGTATGAGGACAATGATGTTCCAACTTGCTGGCTTCTACTATAGGCTTTGCTAGGCTTTGTAAGATCTCCGGTCTTGGCCTTTGGTTTGGTTATGCCGCACTTGGAGGATGGGTCTACTTCACCTGGACCTCAGAAGCTGAAACATGCAACCCGTCTCCTCAATGCAGCCGAAATGCCCTGCAGTCTCATCTCCGGGCTGTAAAGCCCAAAACACTGAAACCCAAACCCTAAACATGGCTCGATCTCAGAGGCAGCATTTTCAACACCGCTCAAGCTCAAGGAAGCCAGCACCCCCCCCCNCCCCCCCCCCCCCCCCCCCCCCCAACTTTCTAATATAGGGGCCTCAACAATTTCCTATACTATTTTGGGGGTTCCTTGTTATAACTATAGTATAATGGGCCTTAAAAACCCTATTCTAATTATTAAAAGGCCCCTATAGTTACACCTGAAGCTCCCCAAGCCCTGCCGTAGTGCTTCTGAGAAACCCTCTAACGAACGAAACCCTAAACACCAAAGCCGCAAGAACTCTTACATCCTAAATCCTACACCCCTTTAGAAACAAGAACCTGAAACCCTCAACCCTGAATTGGCTCTAAGCCCTTTGAACCAACTCCAGTGATACTCCAAAACGACTGCCGAAGACGACCCAATTTCCAGATCTAGACCTTTCCCTAAGTCACCTTAGGACCGAAGCCCTAAACCTAAACAAAATCCTTAAACCCTAAACCTTACACCCAGAACTCTACACTCGAAGCCCTAAACCGCAAAACCCTCGAAACCATGCCGGCATCCTTTGCCTCCTCTCTGCCACTTCTGGGCCTCCGCCGGGTGTCGGCGAACTTGCAGGAGAGCGTCTTCTTCTGTCTGGTGCTTGGTAGGGAATGGGGGAATGGATCCCCATAGTAGTCCCTATCTCATCCCCAATAATGTCTCCATAATCCATTCCCCCATTCCCTACTAAGAACCAGACAGTATTCGGTAGGATTTGGGGTTCAGGGTTTAGGGTGGATCGTTTTGCATGGTCTTTAGAGGGCCTTCTTGAGGGGTAAAGGGTGCCTCCATGGGGTGTCATAAGGTTTCTCGTGGGTTCGTGTAGTTGGGGGTTCCACTTGGTTTTTGTTTGAGTTGGGGATCTTTGATGTCGACTAGGCCTCGAAATTCGTGGAGGCTCCAATCCGTTGCTTCACATGTCATCAGTTATTTTATCGAAACACAAAATTATCTCTTTCACCATGAATACGGTCGTCATTATTCGCACTACCATTCACTATAATGTTGGAGTGGTTTTGATGCATAGGGTGACAATAAAAATAGTCCCCGGGCCAGATTTTCCGGGCGAAGAGGAGTTTTACTTGCCTAGCCAGAATTGCCCAAACAATTGATGTTAGAACCGGGGTCGGAGCAATAACAGGGGTGACAATAAAAATATTCCGGGCCCGAAATCCCCTAGAAATTAGGAGCCAGGTTACGTACCACCATTGCTACTATCACTACTAGTACTACTGTTACGACCTACCAGTACTGCAATCCCGTCCACGGCCAGACGTTTATTATTACCACCCAAACCCTGCCCCAAGAGACCCCGCGCAAAACAACCTCGAAGGGGGGTTATTAAAACCGCACCAACATTAAATAGTTGAGACTGGTTACAATAATATGTGTCTTCAATTTTAAGTTCGTGTTCTTTGTGCTTTGCTTCACCAATCACAGGATCCCATGGCTGTCCCGCGGAGACAGAAGAGGCTTGGATGTCTGTGCGCCTGTTGCTGGTCCCTCTGCTTCGTGAGGCCTAGGTTCCTATATGGCTTTCTATAACGATTAGTGGCCGGCACCAGCATCTAGAAGACCCACCACATGCAATGATTCATGATGCGCGGTATTTACTTTGAATACTGTTACTCCCAATCCCGGGCCCTGTGTGGGGTTTAGGGTCTGGGTTCGTCCCGGGTTTGCGGCCTTCCAACATGATCAGCAATGACCGGAACCTGTCAAGCACGAATATTGAATCTAGCTTGCAGCAAACTATGATCCATATCTGTATTTCTCCGGGTGGGCTCGCTGTACTACTGCATTCCTTTCCTCATGGTCGGGTCGGGTCACTAGATAAAAACCGTGACATCAATGCTCAAGGCGCTATCTTTTTGTTGAGGCTGCCATGGGAGCTTGACAGGAGGGCTCCTGTCCGGGCCTGGACAACGAGGATGACATTTCAGTGGGGTGTGGCTGGAGCTGCCTATCAGATCGAGGGCGCCCATGATGCCGACGGCAAAGCAAGATCGATCTGGGACGACTTTTGTAAAGTTCCGGGTGCTATTGACGACGGGACATCTGCAGAGGTGGCATGTGACTTCTACCACAGGTGCCTTAAGGACGAAATACACACTAGAAGGGGTTAAGGTCCAGTTACCATGTTAGAAGAATCAAGATTTAGGACCCACCCTCCTTTAAGTATAACTTACAGTATAACTTGGCACCTTTAAGTATAACTTACAGTATAATTTACAGTATAACTTAGAGTATAACTTACAGTATAACTGGGTCCCTCAGGTATGAAGAAGACATTGAACTGGCGCGAGCTGCAGGCTTCAAACACTTCCGCATGTCAATCTCCTGGCCGCGGGTTATGCAAGACGATGGGCAGCCAAACGAGGCCATTTTTAGGGTTTAGGGTTTTAGGTTAGCAAGAATGTACCATTAAAACCTCTTCAAAAGTAATTTTAGGGTTTTAGGTATTTAACAAGAATGTACCATCAAACCTTCTTCAAAGTATTGAGGCCCCTGGTCTTAAGCCGCATAAACCCCTATAAGAACCCTTTCACCCACGCCCACCCTGCAGTTACAAGTATCAAGCTTCCCGACATTCAACACTCACCTAGGTACCGATTTGGGATAATTTTAATTTCCCTTATTTTTTAAATAGAGCCTCAATTATACATAATCTTTTTTGGGACTCTTGAAATCGACAACTAAGGCCGGGATAGCCTTCTACTCGAAGGTCCTGGAGAAGCTTGAGAAGGTTGGCATGGAGCCTTGCGTGACGCTGTACCACTGGGACCTGCCGGCTTCCTTGCAGACGCCAGGTTTAGGGCTTACATATATGTATGTACATATGTATATATACACATATCTACCTATCTACCTGTCTTTCTATATGTATATATATATATACACATACATACATCGGGTTCCGGGTAGGCCTTAGGGATTTTCGGTGTATCCCCTAAGGCCCTGCTGGGCTTAAGAGGATCTTGTTCACTACTATTTTCAGAGGATTTATAACGGGCCAGCCTAGGACGACAGAGATGCCTGGGTGGATGAGCCCGAAGATCATCGACAAATTCATGGCTTATGCCACGTTGTGTTTCGAACGCTTCACAGCTAGGGTTCCCATGTGGATCACCTTCAATGAGCCTGCCGTGTTCGTCTTCGGAGGCTATCAAGGAGGCTGGAACGCCCCCGGTGTCAAGCAGTCGGTTGCTGAGGCTCTCGTAGCTGTGCGGCATGTTCTGCTCGCGCATGCAAAAGTTGTGGCCCTTTATCGGTCCCGCTTCCAGAACGGCGACAAATCAAAGAGGATAGGGATCACACTGAACACGCGACACTACAAGGCTGTGGATGCAAGCGATGCTGCTGCGAAAGGTGCCCAGCACATGCTGGAGGACCGCATAGCAAGTTGGTCCGACCCTGTCGTCTTCGGCGACTTTCCTGAGAGCTTCAAGACAACGCACGGAGGCAACACGGCCTTAGGCCTCAGCGAAGTTGAACAAGAAGCCCTAAGAGGCTCCATCGACTTCCTAGGTATCAACTACTACACGACGTCTGGCATTCAGGAGGACAGCCAATCAGGCTCATCCGCCTTTAAGGTGGTAGAGCTTGGCGAAGCCTCTGGTGCATCCTGGTTGCATTCCTACCCCTCCGGCCTTATTGAACTGTTGAGGTGGCTATCAGCTCGCTATCCTGGTCTGGATGTGGTAATTACTGAAAACGGCTTCTGCACCCCTGGGAATGACCCAAAGTCAGTGGAGGATGATCCGCGCGTCAAGTACTACCAGGATCACACAGAGATGGTTAAACAGGCCCTGGACGAAGGACTGCCCTTGAGGGGCTACTTCGCCTGGACTTTGCTGGATAACTTCGAGTGGGCAGGCGGCTACAAGGACACCTACTCACTGAGTTTGTAAAAGCTGTCTATCTATGATTTTAAATATAAACAAATATGTACATATCTATATATATACATATATATATATATATATATATTGTTTATTTATGTATCTCTTTGTTAGGTTATGAAGTCTCATACAAGGTCGAAAGGTTGAAGTGTTGGGGCTTCCGAAGTGGGAAACTAAGGAAAGGTTCGGCATGGTGCACGTTGACTTCAACGACAAGGAGCTACCCGTCTCCCTAAACCTGGAACTCTAAACCTTTTAACCCCAAACCCTACACCATCCGAATCATGGGGCCTACAATAGGACCTCAAAAATATTCCTACTGCTTGACTTAACCGACAATACGATCAAGAATGGAAGAAACCCTAAACCTAAGCCCCTGGACCCTTAACGCAATAGGATCCGAAACCCGAAGCCCTAACGAGGAGCTACCGCGCACTGTGAAGAGCTCTTACCGTTGGTGGCAGCAGTTCTTGGGCCACTAAACCTCAAACCCCTAAACAGGTTTTAGGATTGAGAGTCTAAACGTAGGGTTTGGGGTTTAGGGTGTGCATATGGGGGCCATATTGATTGGAAAAGGGTTTGGGAGTATCGTCTTCAATCATTTAAACTCTAGGATGTAATATAAACGGTCGGTATAGCTGGTAATCGTGTTCAGCATCCCGTACAGTCCGGATTCCTGTATATGTTTCAACAATATACCAAAAAGCCGTCTTCGAATTATTGCTATTATTGCTGCTTCCATATCGTGCCTTATCATACATCTAACATATGCAAATATGTATATAAACAGACCCAGACCCCAAAGGAACTGAACGGATACAGAGATCCATCCTAGGGATATTACATGGACGTTTATGCTCTTAGCCCCACATTATATCCTAAACTCTAAACCATCCAAGGGCTAAGCTTCTGACTGCCTAAACACCTGGAGAAGTAAGAATACCAGGAGCCAACAAGGCTCCGAGACCTCGAGCGGCCGGCTGCAGCATTGAAAAAGAGAGTGCCTAGGGCTACTTAAAGGATCATGGGACCTAGTAAGTAGGTTATAATTGGGGTTATAATCCCCCTAAGTGGCGTTATCCGAATTATAACCTACTTATAACCGTACTTACTAAGTCCCATGAGCCTTTAAGTAGGGTTCGGACTGTAAGGGTCAATTCGGATTCAGGGGTTTATAGAGTGTAGGGTTCGGGGTTTAGGGTCTAGTCGGGATTGCAGGGAAGGGCTTAGGTCTTTAGGGTTTGAGGACGTAGAACTTATGGATTATACGGTTTAGGAGGGTGCGGAGACGATGGAATTTCTATTTTAGCATATGCTGAGTGGAGAATGACGGGGCAGCTACTTAACTACGATCGTCCCGCAGAGCGCAGTTGCCCTTTTTGCAGGTTAAATGGGTTATGGGTACTATGAGGTTTATATAGGCTTAGTTGTAGTGCACTATTTAGGAAACTGGACTCGTTGGGCAAAGAGAAGCACAGCATGGAATGCCAGTGGGGCTGGGGAAGACAGAAACGCAACCTCGACATCTCCTCTTAGGGTGCCTTGAGTACGAGGTCTCCAGGAAACGAGAACCCCCAAACACTAAGCCGCTAAACGGTTAAGACTTGCAGGTTTTTTTTTTTTGTACGGCTTAGGGTTTAGGTCGGAATTTTGAACGTCAAACCCGGAAGACGTGTACCTATGGAGCCCATCACCCCTTGATTCCGGCTTCTTATCATGATTAAAGGTCATTCGGGCTTCTTACCATGATGGGTAATCCGGGCTTCTTATCCTACCCATCTAACGGTAGGACACCTCGCTTGGATTCCATTTTACTTTTGGATCCTGGTACAATATAACGTTGAACCAATATTTCCCCTTTAAAGGAACCCTATTCTAATTATTAAGGCCCCTAGATTACATCTTATAATAGCCCTTATAGATCCCTTAACCCTTTTTTCATGATTCCGAAATATTATATTCCATCCCAGACCCGAAAGCCTACAGCTTAAACACTCAACCTCGCCTCAAAAATCCGCTACCCTGCAGCCCGAAACCCCGAGCCCCAAGACCTAACATCCACAAGTCCCGACTGCTCATGCCCTATGTGGTCGTTTGAAACCCCTTCGGCTTTAGATCTTATTGTACTTTGGCCCAAGACTATAATGCAGACCACCGGTGTGAGTCTTAAGTACTTAGGACAACGCAGCAAGGCCTGTGCCACACGCGATCCGGGAAGCAGCAGCAGCGGAGTCGCGTAATGCCGGAATGCTGCAAAGGCAAAACAATGCCTCTGGTTCAGGGTTAAGGATCTTAAGGCTGATTTGGGCCCGAAAAAGCCTACCTAAGTAAGAACGTATATAAGGAAACCATTATCAGGAGCACAAAAAAGGCAGGTTTTGGAGGGTCCCGGTCGAGTTCCGGGAGTTTCTGCTTCAAGTCTTGAACTTAGGGTTTAGGGTTTGGGGGTTTAGGGTTTAGGGTTTCGGGTTTGGGGTTTCGAAGAACCGCGGGTTTAGGGGCTAGGATTTCGCGATGAATTTGAAAGGAATTTCATACTTCTCTGATCCCAGACCCAGGAAGCATTTCCCCGTGGGATCGTAGCTTCAGGCATACTGAAGCCTCTATGCTCCTGGGAACCTCCGAGAGATAGCGGTTTAGGGTTTAGGGTTTGAGAGAAATCTCCTACAACCCTAAACGTAACCATGATCCCTTCGAAACCCTAAAACCCCAAAGCTGACACCCGAATCCTAAACCTATTCCCGAAACCCTACACCCTAAACACTACATAAACCCCAAACCCTTAGTTTCAAACCCCAAGCTCGCCAATCAGTTTGCCAGGTGTGGCCAAACTCGGCAATCCTGACCTGACTCGGAGTGGAAGGTTTGTATAGACCCGATCCCCTGCGAATGTAGACCTTTGCTAAACAGATCCCGTATTTTCTTAACGGGTCACAAGTCGCAAGTATACTATAGCTATGTGCATAATAAGCCTTATGAAGGGAGAGTGGTTAACTTAAATCATCAGGGCTCTACATGAAATCCTTTTGGTGGCTAATTTTATATTTTCAGAGCCACCCTGGCACCTTTCGCGAAGGCTCCCAGTCTCCGTCGCCGAAATAGGTGTTTTCTATGGAAGCCTAGACGCTAAATAAATCCTGGACCTTAAGCCCTAAGCCCTAGTGTTCTTTGCTCGCTGCCTAGGCCGCGGGAGGGATGTCAGCTTCTTGTCTGATGTGTCCGCGATACACCCTAGAGGCAGTGTTCAGGGGCTCGAGACCCCGAAGTATGTCTTAGCTTTGTATTTGGAGTCGTAGGAACCCACTCTTCGAAGAATGATGTAGCAACCTGATTATCTAGAACCCCAATTAAAAACTCAATATAAGGACCCAAGGTTTCTTACAGTAATCAGCTTCCTACATTATGAGAGTTCCTGAAGTCAGTGACAGCTACAGGCAAGTCCTATATATAAGTGGCCTTTTGTTGCTGGCCAGAAACCCTGCCTTGACAGTACATAGCATGGGAAAGTTTAGGGTCGGTTTAGGGTTTAGGGTTTAGGGTCCTGCAAAGATCTGAACAAGTGTCAGGAGTATTCCCCAAAAGTCTCCGTACGTTATATTATGAGATACTGATATACTCACCAAGCACCTGCCTGATTATGGGGACTCGTGCATTCTGCAACATGAGGACCACAGTCCGAAGCTCGAAGATCCCAGACCCCCAGGAGGATCTAGAAAGTAGATCCCTAATTTGAGGCCCTATACTACTAAGGGTGCTTTATAGGAACCCCCATTAAGGGGTCTACTTTTGGATCCTTCCGGGGGGTCTGGGATGTAATTCGGGTTTCATGAACTACCAATAGTATTCCTTCAGGCCTAGTGTCCCTGATCACTTCGCACAACAGTGGTCGTATGCGCCCTAAACCCTGAACCCTAAAAGCCCTAAACCCAGACCCCAAAACCTGACCCTGGTCGACAAACCTTCCAGCACGCCCCTTGCTGCCAAATCTTGGCGGTACTTGTTTTCAAGGAGGAGGGGGCCTGTCCGCGTCAGACAAAACATCTTAAACCCTAAACTCCTAAACCCTAAAGACAAAACAGCTGTTATACAGGTGTTTGGCGCTGAGGGCTGTATCAGGCATTTGTCGGGAGGATCAGGATGCTGCACAAGTGGTGAACTGGATAAGCCCCAGTGGTCGATATACCGATGTAGTACATATTTCGGCCGCAACCCCTTTAAGGCCTAAGCGTCTGCTACATGGGTTCACGGAGATTTGGGGAAACCGGGAGATCGGGACACAAGTCCACTGAGCTTTCAGTTCTGCAAATCAACAGTCTGCCAAAACCACCCAGTGCTGTTTTCGAATCTGGATGGAGGCTTGGAGCCTTCCAGCGTAGGATGTAAAGTTTCGAGATGAGCGGGTAACCATACCTTCTCGTCTGTCGGATAGATCCCCTATACCCGAAACCCCAAACCCTAAACCCTAAGGGTGCTTCCTGGGGGATACTTAGCATACGAAAGGCCATCGAAAGAAAGGCTTCTAATTTCATAGTTTCATGTCTTCTTTAGGTTTAGGGTTTAGGGAGTTTAGGGTTCAGGGTTTGTGGCCGAAACCGGGGGAAACGTTGGAGACTATGAGTAGCTCAGGAGGTCATGATACTTCCGGGCTCATGGCACTGGGCAAGCCAATACCTTTAGTTCATTGAGGGTAAACCTGACCCGAGGCGTAAGGTCTGCGCGAGCACTCCATGTCGAGCTCAGCCATGGGCGCAACGCCCAAAAACACTAAACCCTGTTTCCTACACTCTACAACATAGCCCAGAAGTGTAAGTAAATAGGCCTTCGGGACACTGATTTCATCTGTGCCGCCGATTGCGGCTCAAGGTTGACGTCTTTGTGAGGCCCCCCATGTCAGACATCCCTTGATCTTGAGCCCTGGACCCGACAATAGCTTTGACCGGCTGTTAGACGGAAGCCAGCAACTTAGACATCTGTTTCAACATACCCTGTCGTAAACCATCGGGCACCCCAGAACCAAGCATCCTTAACCAACGTTCCATGTTCAAGACTTTCCCTAAAAGATATAGAGGTAGATAGACACCTGCGCCTGAAACTGCATGAAGCCAATAGGAGTTGAGGCATCTTCCAACTGAGAGCTTATACCGATACCCTAGCTTTACCTAGTCTTCTTCGGGGCAGCATTGGTGCGTTTCACCCTAGCTGACGCCCCTTCTATACGTCCAACAAGCTCTGCCCGGGCGCTACATGCCAGGAGGCACAGAAGTCATACTATATACTAACAGTATGTTTGTTTGAAGTGTTTTTGTTGATGGTTTCCCTTGATTTTGCTGCTCACTTGTCAGAAGCTGCTTGCACAAACTTACATCACATCCCTTCAAGAACCCCAAACCCCAAACCCTGATCTCCCTACACCCTAAACCCCAATCCATAATTTCCCTACACTCTGAACCCTATAGCCTACAATTGCACTACACCCTGAAACCTCATAACCCGAAACCCCAACCCTAAACCCTGAACCCCAACCGTAAACCATAATTTCTCTACGCCCTAAACCCCAAACCCCTAAACCATAATTTAATTTTTCAATTTTTCTACACCCTAAACCCTGAACCCTAAGCCCTAAACCGTTAGCCCTAAACCCTCAACCCTAAGCCCAAACCCCTAATTTCCCGACACCCTAAATCCTCCCCAAAAAAGCACCCCAACCCCCCCCCCAAAAAAAAAACAAAAAAAAAAAGAACCCTAAACCCCAAACCCGAATTTCCCTACACCCTATACCCTAAATCATACACCACAAAAAACACCCCAAACCCCAAACCCTAATTTCCCTACTCGCATGGCGAGGCCCATCTTCGGAGCATGGCGATGCGGCCACATCCGAAGGCAACGATGGGCTTCGGTACTACGGTTTAAGGTTTGGGGTTTTGGGGTTTAGGGTTCATGGGGTTTAGGGAAATTAGGGTTTAGGGGTTTGGGGTTTAGGGGGGTTTAGGGGTTCAGGGTTTAGACTAGGGTTTAGGGTTTAGTACTGGGTCCTGCTCCACCGTATTAGAGTCACTGTAGAGTTCTACAATAGTAGGCAGTTGACCATATATCTCACTGGAAGGCTCAAAAGTGCCCTACAATTCTTGTTTTTAACTTAACTTCTGAAACTAACTTAGCCGGGATCACCAGGCTTACGAACAGAGGTAAAGGGGGGTTTCACAATTGAGGCACCCTGGGAGGGTTTGGGGTGCAGGGTTCAGTGGTTGTGGCTGGGGTTTGGTGTTCACGGTTGGGGTTAAGGGTTCAGGGTTCAGGTTTGAGGCTGCTCCATGCACAGTAACTGTACAATATTTATATTATATATATATGCTTTGGCCTTAAACGGGGATCCAACAAAGGTATTTCAATCTGTGCTGCCGAGGACTCGCAGGGATCCTTCAAGCATATGTCGGATGTTCACGAAGTTGACACGCACGCAAGAACGTCTGTGGCACTGGACTTTCTTTCTGCCGTCACGCAGTTGGGCTTCGACAAGATGAAGCAAGTGAAGCTTGAATGGAACCTCAACTTGGACAGAAATCTAGCTATGCTGGCTGATGAACCGCCGTCGATGACTACCGGTTTGCAGTACTCCAAGATCATGTCTTTGCTGACTCAGACTGCAAGATACCGGCGGAGTTGAAAGCAACTGCCTGGGACTTGCTCTGCGCAAAGGGAGACTTTAAAGGATCAAAATGGTTGACAATCTGGCGAAGGCCCTTACTTTCGAAAGACCCTGCTGTCATGACTATGGCGACTGTGGATGAGGCACCATCACACAACGCCAAAGAATGGCTAGTGGGCTGCCCGAAGGCATGCAACAGCCAGCAGACGACACCCAGTATGCAGATCGCTGCATGGTTACCCATAGGCCCCATAGTCGGTCCTTTTGGTTATTACCTTATAGGATTCTAAATATGAACCCCAAAAAGGAACTACTATGGGGCCTTTGGTTAGCAACAGGTTGCAATCACACACGTTTTTCTTGCCGGATCTCCCAGGTAACAGAATCGTAGGGCAAACTCGAATCCTGCCGCTTTCTACTATCTGGGGGTCTTTACCAAAGTACTGATACGACGCTGAAGACTTGGAGTTGGACTTTTGAGACCGCAATTCCACACCTCGGCAGGAAGATACCTCCGATCTTAAGGTTTACCCATAGGCTCCACAATAGTTCCTTTTTGGTATAACCCATTATAGGGTTCTAATTATGAAGCCTAAGGGTAAAGCGTAGGGACTCGAGAGGGTTTTCCGGTCCAGGGTCCAGGGGTTCAGGATTGAGCGTTTAAGGGTTTAGGGTTTTACCGGCTAGGATGGTTAAGGGTTTAGGTGTTTTAGGGTTTATAGGGGCTTAGGATTTAGAATTTTCACTTTTTTCTTTGCCGTTAGGTGTGTTTGCCGGGTAGGATCCGCTTGGGTCTTCCGAAGCTAGCTAATAGGGACCCCAAAAAGCACATAAGCATAAGCATTTTAAAGGGATGTCCCTACCTTATTGGGCTTCATCATAAGGGGGTTTATATGGGATATCCCTATCCTAGCTTTTGCTTATGTGTTTTTCGGGGGCCCTAGCGAAGGCCACAAGCCCTCTTCGCTCTCCCGAGAAGCGTCGGCCCGCCTGAGCCCCGGATTTGCGCTTCTGCCCTTTTTGTTTGAGGAGTTTAGGGTTTAGGGTTGAACCAGGACCCCCCAAGGGCCCTTTAATAGATCCCGTATGGCCCTTAATAATGGGTATTTGGGGTATATTAGAGGCTAGTTGGGGGAGGGTTTACCTAGAGTCTCCATTGTAGTTCCTTTTTTTGGTTAACCAGTTTTATGGTTAGGATCCTATAATAGGGAATTTTTGGTTAACCAAAAAACGGAACTACAATGGAGACTGTAGGTAGGGTTGAAGTACCCAAGTATTAGGGTTTAGAGCTCGGGATTTGGGACTTAAGTACCCGAGTATCCGAGTAATCCCTTCCCCCTAATATTAAAACGCCCCCCCCCCCACCCGCCCTAATATAAAAACTGATTTCCGGGGGTTTGGTTTTTATATTAGGGGGGTTCTCGGACCATCCGGGTACGGGTCGGATTGGCAGTAGTACTGAAGTACTGAGCCAAACAGTCAGACAAACCCTAAGGCTGCTAGTAATTCTCCTTTTTAAGCCTTGAGCCCTCAAACCCTAAGCCCTAAACCGTGAGCCCCAAACCTTGAGCCCGAAGCCCTGGAGCCCAAAGCCTTAAACCTTGAGCCCTAAAGCCTTAAGCCCTAAAGCTTAAGCCCTAAATAAACCCTGAAGCTCCGGTCTCTTCGGCTTGATTAGTACGGCTGTAGTCTTTGGCTCTATTAAAACACATACAAATCTCGGCCCCCCCTAATGTTGCCCCTTTTAAATTGAATGTGGGGCTCGAAACCGCGAAATCCCGGGGGCCGGGAGTTTTAATATTAGGGGGGGCTTTAATATTAGGGGGAAGGGATTATTAGGGTTTGAGGTCCCGCAAAACGACTCAGAGTCTAGAGGAGTACCGAAAACGCCACTATTGGGGGGTACATGGGCTGACATGGAACCTCTTTCTATTAGGGACCCACGCATGCCTTTTCAGTTCAAGGGTGTTGACATTTGAGCGCATATGCATATGTGTAGGTGTTTGCTTGCATTCCCAGTCTTGTGTTCCGACTTTTGTGTGAAATTGGTGGGCCTTTAGTTGCAGTTGTTCTGGCTGCCCTTTTGGCTTCGATTGCTTATTTTACTGCTCATGTCTTTACCAAAGTTTTGTGGGGCCCTTGGTTGCTTGAAGGCCTTTGGGGGTTGTTGGGGTTCCTGGCTTTCTGGCTCTAGGCTTGAGGCCAAGACTTGGTGAGGCTCCTTGCGTTAGGGTTTATATAGGGTTTATATAGGGTTTATATTAGGGTTCAGGCTCCAGGTCTCCCAGTGGGCCCTTTTTTTTTCGTTTGTGCAGGTTCCTGTTTAAAACCTACTACCCAAGGCCAAAAAGGGAGTCCTTCCATATTGTATACCTACCCAATACCAAGAAGGGAACAGAATCCTTCTTACCTAAACCCCCCAAAGTAGGTAAAATAATGGCCCAAAACCTATAAAAGGCTATTATTCTACATACTTTTGGGGTCCAGGTGCCAGGTACTCTTAGCCCAGAGGGTCCACATACACTACCATTATGGAATTAGGTCCCAAAAACCAAAACAGGGATGGTTTTTTTGGGGCCTAATTCCATAGGTAGTGTATATGGACCCTCTGGGTAGATTATTGGGGATTCCACGTGTTTTTGTCGGTTTTAGTTCACGGCTTCGTCGGACGGGGCGGCCAGGGCTGGGAGTTTTCGCGTCGGATCGGTAGACTTGCCGCTGGGTCCCATATGCCATATGGGAGTTTCCGAAAAATCAGGGTACCTTATTTTGGGTTCCTTATAAAAGGGATCCTACTATTTGACTATACTAGGGCCCCCTATTTTCGGAAACTCCCATATAGAACCTGTATAATAAAACCCGCTATGTAAAGTAGTGCGGACACTCAGACGCACGGAAAGCTTCGGGTCTTTACTTGGCATTGAAGGACCCCCTTTCAAAGTGTCCACTAGCCAAGCCTTCTTTGTGAGCTCGTTACGTGCTCGTGGTTTTGGAACCTTGGGGCACAGCATTCGGGTTTTAGGTTTCGGTTCCATGAATTTGGGTTGAAGGGCGTAGGGCTCATGGTTTTTTATTCAGAGTTTCTGGCTCAAGAATTCCTTGCGACGAAATCCTGCATTACCTTCCATATCCAGTCTTGGGGAAAGCACTGCATATTCTTTTGTGGGGAATCTTCCAGTTGTGTGCTCATCAGCAGTATGCCTAAGGGTGCTACATGTCATGCACTTGGGCCTTAAAGCGGTTCCTATACAGGTACAGTAGGAGCCAGGCATGTACGGCCTTAGTAAGAACGCGACGATGTGCTACTGAAATGACTCGTCGAGCATAGCTTGAAGCTTCAGAGCTTGGTTTGGGGCGCCCGGATATGGGCAAGTGCAGGGCTCTCGGGGGTCAAGACTGAAAGAGGTGGGTGTAGCCCGGAGCTTTTCACCCCAGCTGCCGAGTTCCGACGCAGCTTTTCCGGCTCGAATTCATTGTTTTGAAGCTCTTCCAAACGGAATCCGCCTTGTGGTGAGCGAACATCGGCGAGGGCACGAGCCGAAGAACAATAACGGCCCTGAGCGTGAACTGAAGGTATTGTTTGTATGCCTGCAGTCCTCCAGAAGTGCCTTTGTCATTTGCTCACTGCAGTGCGGAGCCTCCGACAGCATCGTTTTCTCCTCTCATCTCCTGCAGCAAGGTCTTTTCTACTTCATCTCCATTGGGCTTGTGGTTTCGGCTACATATCCATTGCTAACCTTATGGTTATCCCTATCATCTCCCTGAGATCGCTAGATGCAGCATGGCTTCGCGGACAAGAGAGCAAGACAGGTAAAACCCTGAACCGCGGTCCTTCGAGTTCTAGCACCATAGAACCCTTGTAGAGTAGTACCCTTATAGAGCCTTCTTGGAACGATTACAGAACCTTTGCAGGAACCTTTATAAACCCGGTGCTTCAGACCTTCCCTTGCTATCTATCGGACCTTGCGATGCGAGAGTATGGCCTTGCCAGAGGCCAGGGCTTTGGAGGAGATCTTGGGGGTTAGTGTTTGGGATTTCGGGGGGGGTTCAGGTTTGGGCTTTAGGCTTTGTAGGTTTGCGGGTTTGAGGGTGTAGAGTTTACGGATTTGCAGTGGGGGATCGAGAACAGGGTCCCTACGTTTTGGTAGTTCTCAAGCAGGCCTGTAAGACCAAACCTCCCCGAGAGCGTATGTTGGGGGATGTTTGTCGTGTGCCTCCAAGGTAGCTTCTTTTTTTGGTGAGTCAGTTTTGCGGGCAGTATCCTTTAAGAGCGGAACAAGCTGCCGGAAAAAGGAAGGACACACCCTAAACCCTAAGCCTAAACCGTTATCGTGAGAAGTTATGCGGCTCATGAAAAACCCAAAAGCCTCTCTTTAGGAGATGTGAACCTCCTAGGAACATGAAGATACCCAAAGGCCCCAAAGTAGTTCCTTTTTGGGATTACCTTACAGAATTAAAAATATGAACCCCAAAAAAGAACTACTTTGGGGCCTATGGTTAGCAACAGGTTGCCGTTTTAAGGTGAGTGTAGATAGGCCTCCTTTTGAATATTGGTGAGTGTATATATTGGGTTTTATTATGGGGATACTACCTAGAGTCTCCATTGTAGTTCCTTTTTTTGTTAACCAGTTTTATGGTTAGGATCCTATAAAAGATATTTTGGCTAACCAAAAAAAGGAACTACAATGGAGACTATAGGTAGTAATATAAACCATACCTAAACCCCCCAAAGTAGGTAAAATAATGGCCCAAAACCTATAAAAGGCTATTATTCTACATACTTTTGGCGTCCAGGTACCCTATATCCTGAAGCACCCCGGGCCCGTCTCTGGAGCCCTGTTGGACCGATTATAAAGGAACCCGAAAGAGCACCCTTAGGGCCCCTTAGTGGAGCGGGTTTAGGGTTTAGGGATTTAGGGTTTAGGGGTTTGGGGTTTAGGGTTTAGGGCTTAGGGTTTAGGGCTTAGGGTTTAGGGGTTACGGTTTAGGGTTTAGGGCGTCGTTACCCAGGGCGTCTCAGAGCCCCCATCCTTGCTACGAGCTGCTGCGGTGTCGCCAGCGCCATCTGCAGGTCTGAACAGACTGTTGGGTTGAGGGCTCCTCCAATATAAGGGTGTTACATGGGTTCGCTTGCGGGTTCTATCAGGGGTTGAGGGTGCGCGGGTTCATCAACATAGGAGTCTGAATTTGAACAGTTTCTACTTCTTTGCATTGCCGAAGGAAGCTCCGGCAGCCGATGACTTCAGAGAACAAGTAATATAGGAGCTTAAAAAGTGACCACAAATTTGGGGGTTCCTATTCTAAACTTATGGTATAATGGGCCCCAAAACCCCCACAGTAGCAAAGCTTTTGGGAGAGTGTGCTGCAGGTCAGGGCTTCGAGCTCATGATGTGCCAGTCGTGCCAATCCCTACAACATAGTAGGTTATGTCCCGTTAATCATAGGTCTCAACCCATCAGGTTGTTTGGATTCAAAGGTGGGATGTAATTACCTAAACCCCCCAAAAAGTAGGTAAAATAATGGCCCAATACCTGCAAAAGGCTGTTATTCTACATACTTTTAGGGTCCAGGTAGATGGGATCCGGCTGATGGGATTAAGCCTTCGAGGGTTTCGCGTCGGGCTTCATGGCTTCTGCTCGAGCTGCGAGCAATAGGTTTAGGGTTTAGGGTTTAGGTTTTAGGTTTAGGCTTTAGGGTTTATAGGGTTTATAGGGTTTAGGGTTCAGTGTAGTATAGGGCCCAGATACTATAATTAGCTAAGCTATCTATTACAAGTGTTGTACAATAACTATGCACCAAAACCCTTTTTTGGCCTCTATATTAGATTCGAAGGTTGGCGGTTTCAACAACGGGGACGTATGTTCGTCAGAGTTGAGGCGTAGCGTTGGTGGTTGTAAAATCCTCGGAAACCGGTGTCAAACCCAAGCCAACACCCCAAAACCCTACTCTAGATGCCTGAATAGTTACCCAGTGATATTCATCAAGCGTTCCCTAATGCGTATATACAGTGTAACACCCCCCCCCCCAAACAATAAACTCTAGACTCTAAGCCCCAAACTCTACTGGTCTAATTGCTAAGACCCCATTGTCCATCCTAAAATCCGAAGTAGATAATCGGCGCTCCGGTTTTGGAGGCAACCCCTCCGTGCTACCCGGCGAGATCACGCAGGCAGGAGTTGATTAAGATAACATAGGGCTTAAATAAATAGAACAGGGTTTTGGGGCCCATTATACTATATTTATAATAAGGAGCCCCGAAAATAGTTTAGAATAGAGTTTTGGGGCCCATTATACTATGTTTATAACAAGGAACCCCGAAAATAGTATAGGCACTTATTAAGGCCCTGTTTTAGGGACCTGACTAGTTACCAATAGTACTATTCATCATTAGAGTTCCTTTTCTATGAACATGTGGGATAGTATACCCCAAAAAGCCTGTTCAGGCCCCTATATTAGGAGAATGGGGGTTTAGGTTTTGGGGGGGTGTAGGCTTGAGGTTTAGCGTTTAGGGATTGGAGTTTAGAGGTTTGGGAATCCTTCGTTCGGTGTTACGGTGTTGGCTTGAAGGTTCATGGGCAAAGACTGTAGAGCTAGAAGTAACTTTGTTGTGGCTTTATGTGGATAGGCTGTGTTTTCCCTGCTTGCAATCATGTTTGCTTCGCCCCCTGATCCCTCAAGCGAAGCCATTTAGAGATTCCTGCTTTGCAACCCCAAAAGCGCCCTGCTAGCTGCTTTTTGACGCCGCTGTCAGCCTCAGAGAAGGCGTCTTACACAGCCTTTGGAGCAGGGCCTCAGCTCTGAAAATCCTACCACGAAGCCTCCACACCAGGCAAATGACAAAGCGCCCGATCTGGGCACGGACCTCAATGACCCCAAGAAGGCCACTGCTGGATCGAGGGTTTAGGTTGGTTGGTTCGGTTTAGGGTTGAGGGTTTAGGGTTTTGGGGGTTTGGATTGAAGCTTTTTGGAAATTCGGTGTTGTTTTTTGTTTCGGCGTGGGGGTGTGGGTGTGTTGCCGGCTTTCTGACAAGTAGTTCGATTGTCCAATACCCACTCCTTGAACCGTTGGGTTTTCATGGTTTGGTAGTCCTTTAAAAGTTAAAACCTTTGTTCTTTGCATGTTATGGGAAAGTAGGATTTGCTAGATAGGAGTTTCCGAAAATTAGGGGTACCTTATTTGGGGTCCTTATAATAAGGATCCTACTATTGAGGGTACTGTATTGGGGTCCCCGGTTTTCGGAAACTCCCAGATAGAACCCAGGTCCAAGTCCGACCATTTCTCACAGGAGCCAGCGGTCGTAAACTTGATCTTCACATGTCAGTGACCGTGTAGACTCTTGATTGGTTCTTACGGTTTGGGGTTTCTGCACCCGAGACCGTAAACCCTAGCCCCAAACCCAAACTTGATGAGGATCCTAGGGCCTACTCTGAGATCTTGATAGCCTTTTGGCTGCGGAAGGCAGAGGCTCGGAGGAGATGAGAGTGGAGGTTTTAGGGCTTTAGGGGTTTAGTACGCCCTATACACAAAACGCCTATAAATTGTAAACCCCATGCAAACCCTAAACTATCCTAAGCCCTTATAAGCCCTAAACCGTGAGGGTGCCTTGACGGTCTCTGGAGGATGCGGAGAGCGTCGTGGACAGCATGGCTCTGCGCCAACTTGACAAGCGCTGGTGTGACTCGGCAGCAAGAATTCAGAACCCTGTGCTCTAAACCCAAATATAGGGGCCGTAATGATTAACATAGGGTTTTGGGGCCCATTCTACTATAATTATAATAAGGAACCCCAAAAATATTATCGATAATTACGTATTTAGGCCCCCTTTTTACGCCCGAAATCCTGACCCTAGGGTCCAGGGTATCCTTCGAGTGCTCCGGAATCTCCTGCAGAGAGCCCTTGTATTCTTTCCTGCTGAAATCCGATGTGCTGCAAACCCTAATGTAGGAACCTGATTAAGAAACCCTGGCCCTTTAACCCCAATATGTTAGGATCCATACTTAGAACCCTAATAAGGATCCAAGGTTTTTTGATCTGGCTCCTGCATTAAAAAACCCTAAACCCTAAACCCTAACCCCATAAGCTCAAAGGCGAGTTGGCTCAAGCTTGCCCCCGAGGGCCGACGCCTCTCCTTGCCTTAAGGAAGGAGCCGCATGATAATCCTCCGGGGTTACACAAGCGGCAACCGGTGGAGTTGGCTATACGCCAGTTATTACATGAGCAGTCGTGCTGTCTTCAGGAAGCAAGTCGACGCATGCTTGACGAGACCTTGAAGTGCTTCAGGAGAAGTTTGCTGCGCAGAAGGATGTGGTTACGAAGTTATCAGCGCTTTGCCAACAGCTGGCGGACAGGGTGCAGAAATTGGAACGTAACCAGAATAGGTCTTCACTGAGCATGGGGGAAGCAGATGGCGAAACGATATCGACACCTGCCATGACTCCTGGGAGTGGTGATGCTACGAGGAAGGGACGCAGAAGACGAGCCAAGGCGAAGGCCACCAACAAGGGTTTTGAGAGTGGGTGTGAAGCGGAAGAGTTGTTCAGGATGAACCAAGTCACGGATGGTCCGCCACGAGACAAGGGAGCTGATATGGGCACCCAATGTGGCGTGAATGTTCCGAGCGAGCAGGGTGATTGTACCCAGGCTGGATGGTCGATGTCTGAAGGTCAAGCAGAGGATGAGGGTAGCCACACTGATCTGCGGGATGCAAGTTTGAGCGATGCTCGCTGTGGCAGGTTTGTCCCGTTTAGCAATCGCTGGTATGGACGAAGCTCTTCTGAAGAACGTCGGGCGTGGGACTGGGATGCTTCTGACAAGGGTCGTGCGAGGTGGTTCAAGCGTCAATGGTGGTTTCATCGTCGGCAGGGGTGTGGTTGGAGCAGTTGGCCGGGACGCGACGGTAGAGACTGGTCAAGATGGGGAGGCAACAAGTGCTGGCATGATACAAGGTGGATGACATGTCAGCAATGGCGCTCAGGGCCAATTGTGTCCTTGCGAATCATCGATACACGTGAGCCTGCAAAACATGGGCGGCAATGAATGAGCTGTGAGCCCAATGCAAAGCTGAGGGTTTGAAGTTGGTTATCTAATATGGGTGACTTGAGTGATGTTTCACGAACCGTGCAAANTGGGCGGCAATGAATGAGCTGTGAGCCCAATGCAAAGCTGAGGGTTTGAAGTTGGTTATCTAATATGGGTGACTTGAGTGATGTTTCACGAACCGTGCAAAGTTTCAGACTGGAAGTCTTGTGTTCCGTTTTCTAGGTTCGAAGGTTGCGGTGTTGAGAATCTTCCGCCGCTATGCATGGCTCAGCCTGTGATGGCTGGGGTCTGGCTTTTCGCTTCGTTTTTCCTCCTTGCAAGCGGANATGCATGGCTCAGCCTGTGATGGCTGGGGTCTGGCTTTTCGCTTCGTTTTTCCTCCTTGCAAGCGGAGGTGCGTAAGGGGGCTAGATTCTCCTGACCCATGTGGTCTTTCGTCGACGGCAGACACCTTAGGCGGAAAAAGGAGCTCAACAAAAAAAAACATAAGCTTTGGACAGGCTGTACTTGGTTCTTCAGGGCTCGGTTTGAGCGGTTTCGGGGGTTTCTTTGTGGTTTCTCGCAGGTCTTTCAGGCTGCGCACATGGTTGCGAAAAAAGTGTGTGTGTATATATATATATATGTATAATATGTATGCAAACATACATACATACATACATACATGTGCTTGCTATTTGGAAAGATAGATAGAGAGCTAGAAAGATAGATATGCATACATATGTACATGGATGCATATATGCATATGTCCTACACAGGTATGGTGTGGCAAGGTCCAAAAGGATATGGGGGGTCTCACGAGGGCTTGGTGTTTAGGGCCCAAATGCAGCAAACATAAAGCTTCGCGACTAAGGTTTCGCAGGTAGTTGTAGAAGTTTGTGAGATTGGGGTGTGAGTGCTACAGCTCTACCCTAAACAAGCCCCGACATGCTAGCGCCTAACATCTTGTACAGGGGTTCAGACATTAGACAGCCTGTGCTTAACAGTTATAAATACATGTTATCCAAAAGTTCGGTATTGGTAGCAAGAACTATTGAATAACCTTCATCAGAGTTTGGGTGTTGGCAGCGATATGATTATTCAGTGATTCAAAGAGTTTTCCGTATTGTGCCGTGCTTGGTGGTCTGTGTTGTCTATTTGGTTTCATGATCCAGGAAGCCTAAACACAAAACCCTGAGCTTTGCTTAATGTGCGCCACGCCTATAAAGCCCCGACCCAAACACTTGATCTGAACTCGATTCCTTATCCTAGCGGCTTGACCAGGCAGCGGAATGCAGAGAAACAGCGCAATGATCGCTGCCGAGACGCTTGGGCTTACGACAGCGTACCTGTTGAGGGTTTATCGTTCAGGAACCAGGAAGCACTGTTTGATACCGCAGGTTTGGTATTTACATTACCCCAAGGGTGTATGTTTCCGCAAAGGTCGCAAGTAAATATTGTGGAATGCAGGATTTCTATATTTGGATGTATTAGTATGAACAAGGTTGACATGCAGGGGCCCCATTGAGACCGGTACCCGTAACGGAAACCTTACCCTCAGGGTCCATGTGCACAAATAGTGTACCCCTTGGCCTTAAAGACAGTCCCTATAAAGGTGTCTTGGGGGGCCACAGTATACCCATAACCTCCTTTTTGGTTCTAAATATGAACCCCAAAAAAGAACTACTATGGAGCCTCTGGGCATACTATTCGGGGCACATGGGCCCTTAGGGTTACAGGACCCTTAAAGGAACCCTTCAGGCACATAGACCCTACCTAGAGGCTCATACCCTACCCCTTTTTTAGGTTACCTACTTTTCTATATAACAGATCTTAGCCGCAGAACTGGGTAGGGTCTGAGCCTATGCATGGTAGTTCGTAGTGGTTCAGATCGGTCCCTGTGAGACGAATTCTGCTCCGGTTTCGGATTTTGCAAAACCGTGGTGTTTTGGGGTTTCGGGTGTCAAGGTTTAGGGTTCAGAAGGTCTGGGAATTCGGGTCTTACTGTAAAATCCCTACGAAGGAACCTCTGTAAGGCCAAGTATGGACGATATAGCAGAAACCCTCTCATTCCAATCACAGAAATGGAATCTTTCCACCCCTCACCCCTCGAAACAGAACATCGATAACCTGATGGGTTAGCAGGATGGTTAGGGTACACCGATGCAGCCCTTTGGTTGGGATATGTATCTTGCGGCTTAGGGCTGCAGGCGATAAAGGCTCGTAGGGGTCAAAAGATCAGGGAGCGAGCTTGTTAATCAGCGCGAACCACAAGCCTCTGAGACAGGCAAACCCCAGAGGGTCACAGGTATTGTTATGGGGGGCTACTTCCCCAAGCGATACTGGTAATGTAATATGGAAACCCTGCATGCTACAAATATATGTATAAAGACTTAGGACCCATTTTGGGACAGAACTGGCCACAACTCCGTACCTGGCCCTAAACCTGAAATCCCAATCCGTGAACCTATAATCCGTGAGCTGTAAACCCCGTAAGCACTGAGCCAGAAACACGGCATGCATTAGCGCTTGAAAGGTGCTGCATGGTTTTAGAAATCCCTGAACTAGAAAGTGGAATTCGGAATGACAAAGGGATCCCGGAATAAGGGTCCTTGTAATACGAATCCCAGCACTTGGGTCTACATTACTTTCCGAAACTCGCACAAAGCCTCTTAGGCAGCCTAAGCATTTTTTTCGTAAGGAGCTCAGTTCGAGTTGCATTATCAAGGAAATCACCATGTTTACTATGTTCTAGCTTCTAGCTGATTAACCACCTTTTGCCACGCTCCTTGACGATGACCCAATCTATTTGGAGATTGAGGTCGTGTCTCAACAGCACATGTGAATCACAGACCACAATCCTCAACCCCAAGCATGGAACCTCCATCCTTGAATCCCAGAACCCTACCCTACACCCTGGCCCTAACCCTAGGAAGGAAGCTTCAGCCTTGAATCCCATAACCCTATGGAAGCCTCGGCCTGATATATATATATAATATAATATATATATATAATATATAATATACATATATATATATATATATATTTGTGAAATCTATCAGAGAACCCTAAATCGAAAGTTCTGAGTGTATAATCTCCTAAACTCTAAACCCTAAACCTGAAGCTCTTAAAACGGAGCCCAATAGAGAAGCCTGGCTACTTAGTGATAGCTTTCCTTAGGGCACTTTGTTCAAGCTCTTATAATGCAATATGCCGGTAAGCCCTATTAAAACTACTAAGGTCCCTCTATCATAATAGCTCAGTAGCCCTTACAGGCCCCCTTAAAAGGAGCCCTCTAGCAGGGACCTTCTTCCCCGATACTAACTCCGAAACCCTCAAACCTAAACTCTAAACCCTAAACTTTAAAGCTGAAATCCTAAACCCTAAACCCTATAAGCCCGAAAATCTATAGCCTATAGCTCTACTGTCTAAACCCTAAAACCCTGACTGGAAGACCTCAGGCTCTGGGCAGAGCAGGCAGATGTGACCTTTGATGAGGTTGTCACGGCGAGGAAGTTGCGGCTTCGATGCATATGCGGTCAATGTATAGGGTTTTGTGTTTAGGTGTTCATAGGATTTATGTTTTTTTGGGGTTCATCCCGCACTGGTTTTGGAGTTTAGGGGAACTTTCGGGTGCAGTTGTGGCTTCGAGGCAAGGTGGTGCAGTTTGGGAGCTTTTCCCGGCTCAAGTTTCGAGTTTGGGCTATGATTTGGGTTGTCTGTAGGCTTTGGGGGCTCGGGACCTGACTTCGTGATAAGGGATCCGGTGTAAAGCATTCTTGGGCTTAGGCTACAACTTACTATCTAACACTACCATAACCTCCTTGTTGCAGGGTTCGGCGGTGCGCACACGTACGTAAGACAAACATGCATTACGGTACTTCCAGGTTGGTCGGGCTGTGGGAGCTTTTCTGTGCAGGGGATCCGGTCCGGGTTTGGGTGTTACAGTCAACCTAGTAGCTGAGTAGGTAACCTTTAACCTTTTTGGGTTTATATAACCCTACCATAAATGAAAAGGTTAACCTTTTTTGGGCTAGGGTACTCAGCCCCTAAGGTCAACCGCTGGAACATGGATGCTGTGATTCCCCATACGTTGCCTGAAACTCATCAGAATAACGACATTACAATTTTTTGTCATCAGTTGCACCGGGTTTGCCTGACAGCTTTATTGCTGGTAAACATGACATAATCCCGGAATGCCATGGCGCATTCTTGATTCGGACAAATTCACGTACATGTCCATCGGCAATACTACCCAACACCGCAAACTCTGAGCTTCAATAACATAGGGGCCCAAATAATTACCAATGCCATTTTGGGGGTTCCTTATTCTCATTTTAGTAGAATGGGCACCAAAAAAAATCCTATTCTAATTATTAAGGCCCCGACGTTAGCCTTTGAACCCTGGGCTTGCCCCCCCCCCCCCCCCCCCCCCCCC
>BGNK01000151.1:165315-226123 GCA_003297005.1 Symbiodinium sp. clade A Y106
GGGGGGGGGGGGGGGTACAGGTAGACCATACTTCAACCCCCCCAAAACCTACCTGTTCAAGGGACTTGTTTAAAGAGAGACCATGCCTGGATGGATAGACGTTCCAGGCAATTAAACCGAGAAAAGCTAGGTAATTCAGAGTTCAGGTAGTCTAGGGGTCTGAAGAGTTACAAACGCTATGCGCTATTATAAATACGGTATATTTTTCCCAAAGCCATCCAAAACCCTTTCTACTTGTCAAGACCCCGGCATGAATCCCTCGATCCGAGAGGATGCCTGAAGCCTGACCTACCTTTTTAGGGTTCCTTATTATGGTTTCTAAATATAGTACCCTAAAAAGGTAGGTCTTTTCGGCTACAGGTAGGGTTCAAAAACTCTCCAAAGAGCCGCCGAGGAAGACGAGGAAGCACAAGCTCCAGCAGAGCCTCATCTGACGAAGCGCTTGGGGTTTAGGCTAAGTTTAGGGTTTAGGGTTTAGGGGTGTCCGAATAATGCAAAACCTGTCTGAAGCTTAAAGTTGTTCTGGAGATTTGTGGTTGGATGTACCCGGAGCTTACGTCGGACAAACGGAGCACTGCTTCCGAGACTCAGATTGAACCAAGTTGAGAGCTTTGCTGAGGACTCGTTGAATTTCATTTTCAGGTTCAAGGCTGGGAGGTTTTCATGGTCGAAGGTACTTAGATTCGGGGTTTAAGGTTTCGGCTTGTCGTTTAGGGTTTATACCTCTATAGAGACGTTTAGGGTTTGTAGCTCTATAGAGATGTGTGCGCAGCAGACCCTCAAGTCAACAGCTAGGGCCGAGGGTTTAGGGGTATTCTGTAGGGTTCAGGGGTTTAGGGGCAAGACCTGTGCCAACCCTATGCCCGAAACTCTAGGTCTTCAACCAAACCTTTCTTTACCGCCCTGACACCATAAAACCCGAAACCCTAAACCCCTGACACTATAAAACACAATTAACACAAAGACAGAGGATGCGATTCTTGCTGCTCCCGGGGAGCCCACAATTGAATGCCTGGAGAGCCACGATGGTCATCACCGCAGCTTGGTGGAAAGTTTGGATCCCAATTGTCGTTCAGGGTTTAGGGTTTAGGGATTTAGGGTTTAGGGTTCTGGCGTGTTTTCCACGACATTCATGGTACTGGCAAAGAAGATTAGCAAGCTGGTAACACGGTGACGCCTGACATTCATGGCCAGGAGAACTGCCTGTATGCTGGTTTGGGATATGAGTACAGCAAGAGCAAGCGAGAATAGCTACTGTAATCGCATCATACTGTGACTGTCCAGTCTTTCTGGTTCAGACTGCTTAAACTTTAAACCCCGGACCTAAATACACCCGAAAGCTTACACCTCAAGTAAACCCTAGACCCAAAACCCTAAACCCCAACATGGGCTTTCTGGTTCAGCTTGGACCTCAGTGGCTCCGAAATCAAACACGCAAAGAAAATTCCCCTGAACCATTCATAAGAAACGCTTACGGGGTAAAAGGAGCGATCCTTCCTTCAGACTCTGAACCTTAAGCCTATAGTCTCCTTAGGAATTATTTTTTATTTTTGTTCATATGAAGCCCAAGAGAATGTTAAAAATAGTATTTTTATTATGGTTCCAAGGGGGGTATAGAAGCTAGATCCGAAGCGCCATAGACAGTCCTTAGCTTTTTCAGGTCCTTCTTGCTGCAGCTTGTCTGCATTCGCGACAAGGGGGTAGCGGGGAATGGGACCAGTATCTCTTTCAGCTTACGGATGGATAGGGGTTTTGGGCCCGGGGGGATAAGGTTTTTTGGGCTGTTGGCTTTAGGGTGTGGTTTAGGGGTTTGGTTGGAGGTTGTGGGTTTGGGATGTAGCGGTTTTGTACAGTTTTGGACTGTTTTGCATGGTTTAGGGCGCAGTGCTTACAGAGGCATCCTGGGCAGTGGAGTTGTAAGCCACCCCGGTGGCACACCTTAACCCTGAAGTCGAAAATCGGGTCGGAATATAGCGTTGCTTGCGCCGCGTCTACAAACTGTGATATTCGAGCAGGACTCGAAATTTATGCCCAACTGCAACCCCCAAAGTCCTAAACACCACTCCAAACCTAGCGGCTGGGTAGGTAAGAGGAAACCTTTCACTTGTCAGGGTTGTTTAATCTTGCCAGGTCCTACCATAATTCGAAAGGCTATACGCTGTTTTCGGCCAGGGTTCCTTCAGTCCCGGGCAAAAGGGCTCGAAGGTTCTTCTCTGAGGATCCCAGACAAAGGGAGGATCCCTGGCACCTCCGGAGAATTATGTCTCACTTTGGGGGTTTAGGGTTGTGTTTAGGGCTTCGGGTTTAGGGGTTGTGTTTGGGGCTTTGGGTCTGGCGGTTTAGGGCTGTGTTTAGGGGTTTAGGGTTGTGTTTTGGGCTTTCGGTTTAGGGGTTTAGGGTTTAGGATAAAGGTCTCCAAACCCGAAACCACTAAGCCCCCAAGCCCTGCATTATATCTGTACAGGCTTTTGGAGATTCGATGGCCTGTAGGTACTTGCTGCTACCGACATCTTGAACACTACACCTCGAAGCCTTCAAAGCTAAACTAAGATCCCGAGCCCGAAACTCAAATCTCGAATTTCTCCTGTCTCCAGCCTACATCATAGCAAGCTGAATCACTGAAGCCGGAATCTCTAAGCCGTAAGCCAGCAAAACGCTAAGCCTTAAGACACCAAAGTCAAAAAGAAGAAACTCAACTCCCCCTCCTCCAAAAAAGCATGCACTTGAGCCTGAAACTTGGCGTCCTAAACAGAGCCCTGCGAAAATAGAGTTCAATCCCTCGACCGAAACCCAAGCCCCGGTTCCTTTAAGGTGCTCTCCGCACCATTGGAGATGGCTTTTAGCCACAGCCAGCTCGTCTCCAACCTCTACTGGGCCGCACGAGGGTTTTGGGCTTCTTCAATGGCCCTGAAGAGTTCGTGTTAAGGGTTCTGTGAGAGTTTTAGGTGGTTTACATGAGAGTTTTGGGTTTACGGGTTTAGGGTCAGGGAACTGGAACCTGGAGATGACGAACAGGTTCTAGGGTTTTAGAATTCATGGTTTACGTTTCCAACATTTTGTGGGCCACATGACGGTTATAGCAAAATCTCCGCGCCCGAGGGTGTAGAGTTTCAAGTTTTCGGTTTGGGCTTCAGGGTCTTTGTTTCGGGGTTAGAGTTCGAGGCTCAAGGTTTAGGGTTTAGGGCTTAGGGCTTATGTTTGTGGATGAGGGTTTGAGGCTTTGCTGTAGGCTTCGTTCCCTGGGGTGCGGAAGGTAAGACTTGAAATTTGGGTCCCCGGAGACTCTCACATCCAGGAAATAACGACTGTTGCTGGATGTGAGCGGATCCTTCTTACTACTACTTTGATTCGGGTCCCTCATTTTCGGCAACGGAAACTCCCATGTACCTATATGGGGGGGTAGGACCCTTTCGGGAGAGGGCTTTCTACTGCTGGTTTGTCCATCTGTGTTTCTGTCGCTCCACCTACTGGTTTGTAGTGCAGCAGCCTTTTGGGATCTGAAGTCCTCATAATTTATTAAAGGTCTACAGTAAACCAGTAAAACCCATAAAGTTGGAAACCCGATTAAGGCCATGTCTCTGAAAGATTGAGGCTATCGGGTTTCCAACTTTTGGGCTTCTACCGAAGGGGCTATGGTAGATTCTACTATAGGAATGATCAGGAAGTCCCCTTATTAAAGGGTCTAGGGGCTATGGTAAATTTTACTGTAAGAATCCTCAGGAACTGTCAAGGAATAGTCGTACCGATTTTTCAGGCCTCTATACTCTAAGACGCCAGCCCCGGCACCATCACATACGCTTGGCCTCTGTGGAGGGACGCATACATCATGAACTTCAGGCCGCTCTGCCGATGAATCCAGAAAATCAGAAATCGCTCGAACTCTAGTGTCGTAATGTAGGAACCTGATTAAGAAACCCCGGGCTTGTAACCCCAAAATAGTAGGATTCATATAAGGAACCCTAATAAAGGCCCAAGGTTTCTTAATCATGTTCCTACAGTAGGGCTCCAGGGCTTTGGGATTAGCTTGCCCCATGCAGCAGAAAATCGCGATCCAGAACCTCAACTTGCCGACTGGAAGGGAATACAGAATGGATTGAGTCGCTAGAAGACATTAACTGAGGTCACCTGGTCCGCACGTCCTTGCTGTGGTGGTTTCATGGAGTTGTTTGTCCTACTATAGGGGCAATGATAATTACCTTTGGGGGGTTTCCTTATTGTAGTTATAGTAAAATGGGCCCCAAAACCCTATTCTAATTGTTAAAGCCCCTTTCTTAAGCACCTGAAGGCCAAACGCTAAGCTTGGGCTTGATTCAGAGGTTTTAGCGGTGTTGCGAGAGGCGTCGAAGCTCATCGACATACTCTTCTGGCTGGAGACTTTTCTGCAAACAAAAATGCAATAAGGAGCTCCTTGGGCTTGGGTGCTGCCTCACCTTAGGCTAGTATTCAGGGCTTAGGGCAAGAGATGTTTAAGGCTTTCATGATCGTCAGGCCTTAAATTACTTCAGAACATCCTCAAGACCTGCTAGGCTAGACCCGATACAGTAGCCTGAACTCTATACCTTGGGCCCTGCACCCCGGAGTGGATTTCCAGATCTCTCAAAGTCGGCATCCTAGGAGTGCAGCGAGCATCAGTAGTAAATTGACGTCTACGGAGACGCAGACACGAGCAATGTCTAAACTCTAAAGCCCTAGGGACCCCAAGCTCCTAAAGCCATATACTGTAAACTCCATAAAGTTGCCATCGGCCCACTATAAACCCTAAATCCTAAAAGACCACCCTACCTAAACCCTAAACCCAAAATCCTAAAAGACCACTCTACCTAAACCCAAAACCCAAAATCCTAACATGTTCGGTTCTACCAACCCACACCTCCGTGCACTTCTCCCAGAAGGAACCAGAAGGCTTCAAGTCTCGGCCCTCAGAAGAAAGCCTCCTGAAGAACGCAAGAAGATGAGGGCTTCAGGGGTTTAGGGTTTAGGGTTGTGCAGGTTAGGGGTTTAGGGTTTAGGGTTCAGAACCTATGGGTTCTTGCTGAGGACCTTCGTCTAAGTTACACTAAAAGGGATCTATAGCAGAATGAAGAAGACCGAGACAAGATCCGGTGACTAATTGGACTAATGGTTGGGCATGTATCATGGTATGCTGGTATATATATATATATATACATATATATATATATATATTGGGGCCAGACGGAAGCTTCTTCAGATCTCTATATAGAACGCGTAAGCCCGACCGGGACCGCCAATAGCTTTCGGTCCAAACAGAGAGTGGCTGGCGGGTAAGTCTTAGACCCTCAACCCCAGGACATGCATCCTAAGCACTATAAACCCTGAACACCCAGAATCCTTTACAGGCGTTTCAGCCTTTTTGTTCCAGGGATCGTTTAAGGTCCCCGTAAAGGAGCATAAGGGGTTTCAGGAGCCCAGACCCTAAGCCACAGACAAGGACATGTTCGTGACCTTCAATGTGGCCACCAGCTCCCATGGTAGGCCGGTGCCTTTCCGGTTTGCAGTTTAGGGGTTGAGGGTTTAGGGTTTAGTAAATTCGGGGGAAAGACCGGAGCTTTGAGACATCCCAGCCCGAAAACTGAAGCTGCGAAGCCCCAAGCATCAAAGACGGACACCTCCTAAATCCAAACTTCAGCACCCTAATGCCGAAATCTCAAGCTACACAACCCCGAAACCTAAGCTCAACAACCGAAAGCCCCAGACGCTGCGGCCACGACGACCCTGAAGCTGACACACTGAGATCGGAACCAGGGTTCGGAAAAAGGAGCTTGATTCGCTTGATGGTGTTGAAGCGGTGCGGTCAGCTCTTCGCTTATTCGTGTGCCGAGCTTTGCCCGGCAGGATGGAAACAAATCGGCGCACGTTGGCCCAGAACTATGCAACCTATCTGCATATTTGGGCTAGGGGATTGTGCATAAGTTGATCGTGCGTTCAAGCCGTGATCCCACTTAATTACCCCCCCCCCATGCAAAAGTGTGTTTTATTCCATCTGATTGTGCGGGAGGTTTGGTCAACGAGTCGAAGTACATACCTCTGAACCCCCCAAATTTTCCCACCCCATAAACCCTAAACTCTGCAACCCTGACAGTAACTCAGTACAAATTGGTACTTATACCCTTCGGCTTACTTGGTGGTGCTAGAATCATCTAGAGCCAAAGCTCTTGATCAACCCGAAGCCGATCCCCTGGCATGGGATGCCTTTCCTTGCTTGGATGCTTAAGGTTCGGCTTCAGGGATCGTGTCCCTTCATTTTTTCGTAAGTGGGTTAATGTTTCTCTTTGTTGTTAGATGGACGTTAGGGACTCGGGTCTTATCCTATAATAAGGTTTACAGATTAAGTAGGTACTTGGCCCCGGGGCAGTGGTATCCTTGTGAGTTCGTTTTAGGAGAGTACAGGATGATTGGGCAAGAAAGGGCTCTGAATCGTAACTTTGCCGAGGCCATTAGGTACCCTAAGGGTCCCAAACATGGACCCTCAGGGGTATGTTTTGCCTTTGGGTTTCGCCTGGCCGTGGCTGGGCCTTGTTGGGATATCGTAACTGAACCCGTTTATGGGTAAAGGTTTAGGGTATATTCTAGGGGCCTAGATAATTACCGATAAGCCCTCGAGTTTCACCTAGAATTTGTAGATTTTGGGGCGCGCCACTTTGGTGGCTTGACAGTCCGCATCCAATCCACCCCAATACTATTTTGGAAGGTTTCTGATTGTAATTATAGTATACTGGGCCCCAAAACCCTATTCTAACCATAAAGGCCCCTACATTAAGTCTCCACCAGAGCTTGTTGTGAGAAGGATTCGCTGTAGGGCTCGTTCGGAGCATCGTCACGCAACACCCACCTTAGCTAATAGGCTAGCATCCCAAACCCCTAAACTTAAACCCCACATAGAACCTTTTTGAGCCCAGTAAAATCCCTATAGAGCACCAGGATCCCAGAGCTTCTTAAGCCCTAAACCTCTCAGCCCTAAACCGCCTGAGATTCCCGGACATCAGATGAGGCGAAGACCTGGCTCGTTCCTGATTTCTTGATCAACTTCCCTTGGGACGATGTTCTTCAGGACCCAGGGCTGGGTAACTTCTGACTTAGGGTCCTAGATGGTTCTAGGATTCTAGAAGGGGACCCGGGGAGGCCACAAATTTTGCATTGGGGCTTCTACAAGGGCTCCATCCATCCATCCATCCATCCATCTATCTACTCTAGATCCATCTATCTATCTAGATCTGCCTATCCATCCATCTATCTATTCTAGATCTATCTATCTATCTATCTAGATCTATCTATCTTTCTATCTCTGTGGCCGGGGTTGGACCCTCGGCGGGCTCCCGCCCAGGCGATCGGGTGCTGGCCAAGAGTTCGGCATTGTGGGGTGGTTTGAAAGTTTAGGGGCCAGAATAATTAGAATAGGGTTTTGGGGCCCATTATACTATAACTATAAGAAGGAACCCCCCAAAAAGGTATTGGTAATTATTTAAGCCCCTACCCATAGGCCCCAAAGTGGTTCCTTTTTGGGGGTTCCCTTTTTGAATTCTAAATATGAAGCCCAAAAAGGAACTACTTTGGGGCCTATGGGTATCCCAGTCTTATCCCAGTCCCAAAAACACAAAAAATCTGGATAGAAGACGGGCCTTCCGTGAAGTAAAGTAGGGATCTTTCCGTCAGGAATCTGCTTTTCGCGAAGACAAGGGGAGCCTTCCGTTACGGAGGGCTGGCGTAGTTCTGTTTGATTTGCTTTCCTGCCGCGTGTTTGTTTTCCACCCTCACCCAGGCGATGGCCTACTCAATGAGCATGTGGGCTCTGAATTGTGTAAGGATAAAAATCCCTGGATGGATCAGCGGGGCATGGCTCAAGCAGCAACCTCATCGTGGTCTGTCTGGTTCTTAGTAGGGAATGGGGGAATGGGTTATTGGGACTACTCTAGTGGAGCTTAAGGGACTATCATAGGGATCCATTCCTCCATTCCCTACTACGCACCAGGGAGTGGTGAGCAGCTTCGGTGACTTGAAAAAGAATTCACTCTCAGACGCGAGGGCGACCTGGAGTTGCTGCCGAGAATGCCGTTGACCGGCGGCTCCAAGAAAGGCTTAAACTAGGTTCCCCAGTAGTACCCTTTTACCCTTTTTTTGGGGGGTTCCCTTATTAAAACCGAATAGTAGGAAAAAGGGTACCCTTATTATTAAGGGACTACTGGGGAACCTAGTAAAGCCTAAACCCTAAACCCTATTTAAGCCCTAAACCGTAAACTGTAAACCCTAATTAAACCTTAAACCCTAAACAAGTCTCGGAGATGCACCGAATCCGCCAGGAGCACGGCAAGACGCGCAAGATCGCGAAGATCCTGAAGCTGCCCAAGGCCGCGCTTCAAAGGGACACCTACCAAGGAGCCCTTAAAGGGACCGTGAAGGGTAGGTTCTTTAAAAAGGGTTACCCTTAAGGGTTTTCTGCTTTAGGGGGTTTAGGGCTTAGGGACTCCGGAGTTCGAGTTGTTTAGAGTTTGGGATGATAAGGTTAAGGGGTCTTCAGGGGTTTAGAGGGCTTTTGGGGTTTAGGGCTTAGAGGGCTTCAGGGGTCTAAGGCTTAGAGGGCTTCAGGGGTTTAGGGTTTAGAGGGCTTTTGGGGTTTAGGGTTATAGTGTCTGGATTTCGTGTGGCTACACAACGGGTGAATACACCCCCCCTCCATCGCGGCCCTGAAGTGGTTTCAATGGTGCACTTGAGGGTGATTCCCTGCCCAAAACTGCACTTTGAGGCTTTGGGCGGGGGACTCGAAGACAGGGTTATTTACACATACATTGGGGTTGTAAGCAGAAGTATCCATGCTCGCAAGGTCTGCTGATCCCTGAAGTGGCATGCGCAAAGTAGGCATTGCTTGCATGTGTACTTGGAATCTTGGAGATATACTTGCAGCACCATGCCGCAACCGGTTGGCATAGTAGGGCCTACATCTCACACCCGAACCTGTTTGCCCCAGAAACCCTAAAGCCATTCAATGCAAGGGATCTATGTTCATGATTGTGGAGCTGGTGGAGCTCTGAATGATGCAGCGATAGTGGCAGCGGGACCTATTGCCAGCACAGGCAGCAACGAAGAGGGCTGCACACAAGCACTTGTCAGGCTTTGTGCGCAGCCTGGGAGTGTTCTGAAAGATCTAGGCATCGACGTTGTCTCACGGATAGGCGGCGCTCTGCAAATTCCAACGTGGTGGCTCTGTGCTGAGATGGTCTGGAAATGCTGCAGGCCATTTGTCGGTGTGCAGTGTTGGCGCAAGGAGCCCGTAAATCGTCCGTTTGACTGATTACCGGGTAGATGTACTTAGTTCTCAATATGATATGATGTCCATGCTGCATCAGGCGTGCATCAGGCTTGAATACATTTCTCACGTTGGTATTGCGATCGGTTAAGCTGTTCATACAAGCAGGTCGGAATCTGGCTAGCAACCAAGGGAACATAAGACTATCCCATGAGCGACAGTCGTGAAGAACGTGTGGAATCTGATGGCTCTAGTGAATCTGTTATTCCGATTGGGATCATGCAGTGCCTTTATCTGAGCCCCTAAACCCTAAACCCCTAAACCCCTATACCCTAAACCCTATACCCTAAACCCCTAAACCCTAAACCCTAAACCCCTAAAGCCCTAACCCCTTCAACCCTAGAGACGATAGGCTCTAAGCCTTCAGCCCTAAAGCCCTAAACCCTACCTTAACCCTGAAGAACCTACCATTTTAGGGTTCCTTATTATGCTGTCCTTATATAAGTCCTTAAAAAGGTAGGTTCTTCAGGGTTAAGGTAAACCTTAAAACTAGCTAACATACTTTGATCTTGACGCAGGGTCTTTGTAGTTTCTAGGTTCGGGTTCATATACACCCCCAAAACCACGCGCCCTCAGCCCGAAGCCCTACACTCTCGACCCGGAATCTTCAACCTTAAGCCTCTTAAGCCTCGGCTCCCAAACCCCAATCCCTAATGTAGGAACCTGATAAAGGAACCCTGGCGCTACAGCCCCAAAAGAACCCTAGTAAAGGCACAAGGTTTCTTAATCAGGTTCCTACATTACACCCAGATGAGCCCCAGACAACGGATTCGATTCAGCGTCGTTTGGTGGAGGTCTTTCGAGTCACCCGCTTGCTGCGAGCGTCGGCCTCGGCAATATTCGCCTGTCCTACCTTAGTCTCCATAGCTCTCCTTTTGTGCTAACCATTGCAGGATCCTCACCATAAAGGCTGGTTTACAAAAAAGCATTTACAGTGGAGGGAGGCGATAGGCAGGAGAGTCCGACTTTTAAGTTTCCGGGTCGGCGTTTGGGCATGTTAGGGCTGTGAGATAGCTGTTTGCTTCGAGTTCAACTCCACGACCCGTCAGGTAAATTAGGGCTTCAATGTTGAAGGGTCATGGCTTGCCAGCAAGTTCTTCCTCGAGGCTATCCAGCAACGGCTAGCTCACAGCTAAAGTCTGGATTTCGTAGGTTGAAGGCTGTGTTTAGAGATTGCTGTCTGGTTTCTGGGCTTGTTTTGCATTAGTTCATGCAGCGAACTTCTATTCAGTGGGTATCGTAGTTCAGCCCAAGCACCCAGACCCCCGGGAGGATCCGAAAAGTACATCCCTTAAGGGGGGTTCCTATAAAGTACCCTTTAGTAGCTAGGATCCCAAATTGGGGGATCTACTTTTTGGATCCTCCCGGGGGTCTGGGCACCAGTTGTCAAGTGTTCTTGGAAGATCAAAGGTCCCCATGCCCAGTTTTCTACGATTGTGAAACTGATGGCCCATGTGGGAGTTTCCGAAAATTAGGGGTACCTTATTGTGGGGTCCTTAATAATAAGGATCCTACTATTTAGGGTACTATATTAGGGTCCCCTATTCTCGGAAGCGCCCATGTGCAGTGAAATCTGTGGTTCTCTCCTGTCACAGTCGCCAAATAATCGCTGAGTGCTGAGTGTCGCTAGGACTACGAGTTAAGGCTCTCGTTGATAATCTGATACTATAGGGGCTTAGATAATTACCTATACTATTTTGGGGACTCCTTTGTATAATTATGGTACCATGGGCCCCATAGCCCTATATTCTAATTATTAAGGCCCCTACATCACCATCCCGCCCCGAAGTACTCGGGATCGATGTACCAGTCTGGTAAATGCATTGCCCCTACAGTTACTTTAGCCCATGAACGCTATGATTACAAAGGTACATGGACCCTTATAAAGCTTCATGGGCAGGCATCACTTTGACAAAAAGCTCCTAGGAGTCTTAGGGTTTCAGAGGAGGGTTGAGGGTTTAGTGTCTTGGGGAGTGAAGGTGTAGAGAAAAAGATTCAGATCCAACATGAAGGAGTTTGGGGTTTGGGAGTTGAGACATAGTTCCGCCTAGACCCTAAAACCCTAAAGCCCTACACCCTAAACCCTCACCCCACGGACCGTAGCTCCACTTCAGGTAGCTGACGAAGAGGCACAGTTCTTTGGAACGGCCGCCAATATCGGTGGCTTTCTCCTCATGGGCCACTACTTAGCCTGCGTTTGGGTACCCTGGCCTCGATTGGTGCTGAGGGTTTGGGGCTGAATTTAGGGTTTAGGGTTTAAGTTGAGGGTTTGAGAAGCCGAAGGGTTTGTATGAGGTTCCCCGAACCCTGAATCTGTAAGAGTTCCTATAAGTCTTCTTACAGGGTTCCTATGCAATGTGAGAATGGAGTTTGGCAGCATTATGAAAGGGTTGATAAGGAGCCCCTTGCCCCCGTGGGTTGCATTTTGGTTGTGGCCCATTGGGGCCCAATGGGGGCAAATGGGTTAACCTATTTGGCCCATTGGGCCCTCATTGCGGAGCAACACGCCCATTCTTCGGCAAAGTGCAACCCACAGGGCTCCCCTCCACAGGGACCCCCTTATCAACCCCGTGACATTCGCCTCATACAAACCCTTGTTCGGTCAGTGTTTTTGGTGGTCTTGAAGGCTTTGGGATTTGTATTCTAACTAATTGTAACCACTTAAAAATTATACGATGTTATGTAAAGCCTTTCCGAGAGGTTCGGATTGTATAAGGAGGCTATCATAGTTTCGATGAGGGTTTCAGGGCTGCATACAGTATGTGTATATATATATATATATATGTATATTATATTATATTATATACTACATATGTGTGTATATATATATACACACGGTGGATCCCCGCTCCGCGCACTTCTATCGCATGGAAGGATAGCTCTAACCTAGCATGGAAGTAGGAAGTGGATAGCTTTTCTTGCGCTTTCAGTTGTAAGCACCAATGTGGAGAACTTGAGCATGTTGGTGGGATCAGCTGACGTGCTTGCTGTAAGTTCCAGGGCGTGTTTAACGAATGGAGACTATACCTTCTTGCTGGGCCCTCTCTAGACACTAATTTGCACTTAAATGGGACTCTAGGAACGAATACGTTCATGTGGTCAGGATGTCGGGCTTTAGGTCATCGATGTTATAGATTTAAAGACCCTATGTACATCGAAGATGTCACTAGGATGGCCTACATGTGTTCCTGAAGCCTTGGCATTCAGTGTGTAGGCAATTAGCCGTTATGCAAGCATTATGCCAGAGTTCACAAGATGTCTTGCAATAAGCATTCTGCTCGTAAGGCCCCCCAAATCACAAGCCCGAGCCCCCCAGGCCCCAGACCTTGTTTGCATCAATCCTAGGCAAATCTCTTCACCCGAACCTCAACCCTGAACAATAGCCTGCGTGCTGCTGCATTCTAATTTCATGGACTCATACAGTATCTGTACCTCGAACTCCAGACCCTAAGTTGTGATCCCGGCCCTGAAAGAATTCGGGATCCCAAGCCCGAAACGAACCCGAACAAACTCTGCGATGGGAAAAACTGGTCGGAATAGTTGGAAATAGTATCTCCCTGTCGTCCCTGTATGTTGGAATACTTACACACTGGTTCGCTGGAAGGGTTCGTTAAAGGGTTAAGCTTGAACCCTATACACCTCAAACCCTCAACCCCAAGCCTTCGGGAGAGGGTGACATCAGGTTGGTTTGCTCGTGGACTGCACTGCAGAGCTCGATACACAACATCTTTGTCCCGACATGCTCACAGCAAGGGGGCCCAGAATGCAAGATCTGAGTTTTCTTGAGGGGGTGATGAAGCAATTGGTGGCTAACTGTGTTGAAGGGACAGGGATGAAGTATTTAAGACTCAGGTTTCGGGATTTAGGGTGTGCGACCCGGTTCAAAAATGAAACGAATCTTGGCCAGGGACCTCGCGAACCCTAAACCTTAAGCTTCAGACCTTGCTGTAGTAAGCGTCAGAGTCACTCTTACAGTCAGCCTTACAGTGACCTCTCTCGAAACCCTTGTAGCGTTATAGCAACTCTTCCTAATATGCCTTGTAAATTTATTTGTCCTGATCACAACTGTCGCAATAAAGAAAAACGCCATTCATGGGCTACTGTAGAGATTTTACAGGAAAGGTTTTATGGTGTTGTTGGTAGTACGTGGTGAGCAGAACAACACAAAATTCCAAGTCCCTTGGCCCCACGCGGCCGTTGGGGCCCTAGATAGCCCAAACCTCCGAACTTCAATCACAACACTAAACCCAAAGCCTTGGCGGCTTAGGATTTTAGTCCCTAGATCCCCCAACTCTAAACCCTGAAACCGGACTACGAAAAAAGCAGAATGGTCAAGCCCCCTTTGCGGGTTAGGGTTTTGGGTCTTAGGGTCTAAGGTTTAGGCTGTTATAGGGTTTTGGGTCTTGGGCTTCGGGGTTAGGGCCTCTCCCCTCCAAAACGCAATGCCCCAAACAGACAAACTTGGGAGGCCTACCTTCAGGGCCTTTCCGTGGGCATGGCCAGCCTAGCGGGCTCTGACAGCGGCCCGGGCAGCATCTGCGAGATGTCAATTCTTAGGGTTTTTTGGGGGCGGTTTAGAGTTAGAGTTTAGAGCTTTAGGAAGTTTAGGGTTAACGCCCCACCTCGGACATGGGCTTTGTGGGCCTTGGGGCCCTTACGGCTTAAGGTTTTTGGGGTTTGGTGTTCAGGGTTTCCGGTTGTGTGTAGGGCTTGATGATTTTGCGCTTCGGGTTTAGATGGGCTTAGTTGTTTTATAACACTGATCTACGGGTCTCTACCAGAAGTAGCTTTGTTGTAGAGGCTGGCTTCTGCCAGCTTGCATAGGTAACATGTTGGTCTTCTCTTTAATTTAACCCCAAACCCTAAACCCTAAACCCCTAATTTACAAGTACACATTCCTCTAAAGGATGCTTCGATTTGGCACAGCATCCTTTTTAGCTTGCTTCGGTCGATTAGGGCGCTTAGGAGCTTCTCAACAGATTCCCGGAAGGTCCATAACATATTGCTACTATACAGTTAGATACTACTATTATGAAATTGGATACTTCTATTATAAAAGTGGATACTACTGGTATACCAGCCCGACCTTGAGGACTCCGCCCCAAGACTAAAGCCTTGAACTTTGATCCTGTATGAGCTTTCACCCTTAAGCCTTAAGGCTTGCCTTGGACTGCCAAAACCTACCTTGGGGGTACCCGTGAACCTTCGGGTCTTGAACACTTCTCGCGCGCCACATGTCGAATTCCGTGGAAGTTTCACTGCTCAGCGGCAAGACAGCTACTCTTCTCGCGGTCTCAACGAAACTGTGGAGACGTTGACACAACGGGCCCAGATCGCACTTGCAGTCGGGAAAGGGCGGTTGTTGGACTCGTCTAGAGTCGTTCTGGACGGATGCGCAAAGATCTCGAATTGCAGGATTCAAAGCGGTGACTCACTAACCTTGCCTGTAAACAGAATTCGAATCCAGTCCACTTTTATTTCTTTTGCTGGCACTCTTGGCGACGGATCGGTTGTAGCCTGTGGTCGTGCTGCCTGCGGCGGCGACTGTAGTGCTGCACAAGGCCAGCTGAAGAATGTGCAGCAGGTCCAAGTCTCTCGCGACGGTGCCTTTGCTGCAATCCTTGGTGATGGGTCGGTTGTGACCTGGGGTCATGCCGCCTATGGTGGCGCGGTCAACTGAAGAAGGTACAGCAGATTCAAGCCTCTCGTGGAGCTTTTGCTGCTATTCTTGGCGATGGATCGGTTGTGACTTGGGGTGATGCTGCCTGCGGCGGCGACTGTAGTGCTGTGCAAGGCCGGTTGAATGTGCAGCAGGTCCAAGCCTCTAATCGTGCTTTTGCTGCTCTTTTCGACGATGGATCGGTTGTGACCTGGGTCATGCTGCCTGCGGTGGCGACTGCAGTGCTGTGCAAGGCCGGTTGAAGAATGTGCAGCAGGTCCAAGCCTCTCACACCGGTGCTTTTGCGGCAATCGGTGCTTTTGCTGCAATCCTTATTGATGGGTCGGTTGTGACCTGGGGTCATGCTGGCTCAGGTGGAAGCCGGCTGAAGAATGTCACACAGATTCAAGCCTCTAGCTTCGCTTTTGTTGCCATTGTTGGCGATGGATCGGTTGTGACTTGGGGTGATGCTGACTTCGGTGGCGACAGCAGTGCTGTGCAGGTTCAGCTCAAGAATGTGACGCAGATACAAGCCACACTCGATGCTTTTGCTGCCATTCTTGACGATGGATCCATCGTGACGTGGGGTTATCCTGACTATGGAGGCGACAGTAGAGCTGTGCAGGGTCGGCTCAAGCATGTGCAGCAGATCAAAGCCGGTTGGGGCGCTTTCGCTGCCATTCTGGGAGATGGATCCGTTGTGACTTGGGGTGATGTTGAGTTCGCTGCCGACAGCAGCACTGTACAGACTCAGCTAAAGAATGTGCAGCAGATCCAAGCCAGTTTGGGCGCTTTCGCTGCCATTCTTGATGCCGACAGCAGCACTGTGACAGTGCAGACTCGGCTCAAGAATGTGCAGCAGATCCAAGCCTCTGAGGGCGCATTTGCTGCCATTCTTGGCGATGGATCTGTCGTGACCTGGGTGCGGCTGACCACGGCGGTGACAGCAGTGCTGTGCAAGCTTGCGGCCCGACCTAGCCTTAAGCTTCAAGAATTTCCAAACAGAAGCTCGGCACTCATGGACTGCATTCCTTTTTCCTTAGGGTTCCTTGTTAAGCCCTGAGCACCTCCCATCTCCCAAGCCCCTGAACCTTTATAGCCAACCCCGAACTCTCAAGAATTAGGTCCCCAAAACCATACCCTCAGGGACTTTAAACCCCCAAATAGGCCAACCCGGAACTGTTTGTTTCACGGCGCGGAGCAAAAGCAAGACCTTGGTACACTCATGATATCCTGAGCCCTGTCCTTGTGAATGTCAGAGTCCCCAACCGCAGTATGAAACGCAAAATGCCCCAAACCCCGTGCCGGCACCACATCCCGACAACCCTAGCCCTATACTGCCGGTACCCTAAACTCTGTAGTCCTATACTGACCATACCCTAAACCCAAAACCCTACCCTGAACCCTGCAGCCGCCTGAAATATTTGCCATCCGGATGTTTTCAGTTCTCTGCCGTTGCTTCACTGGTCAGGGTTCTTGTTTGTGTTTTAATTAATATAGGGGCCTGAATAATTACAATAGGGTTTGGGGCCCCTTGTACTATAATCGAAAATAAACAGCCCGCAAAATAGTATTGGTAATTGTTTAGGCCCCTATATTCTAGTACGCTTCTAGATCCCTTAGAGTAACCCTTATAGACCCCTTTAAAGGAACCCCAGGAACCCTATAGGTAACTATCTGTAGCCTCCTCGTCATGCCTAACCCTGTGGTCCCGGTCGGAGCCTCGAGCGCCCCCGGGTCCCAGGCGTTCTCGGTAGTGTTTGGCTTTGGGGTTTAAGGTTACAGGGGGATAATATGGGATTTCCCAGGGATATGTAGAAAAATGTAAACCCCTGGTTGATGAATCCCTTTTCTTCTTCGGGAGCGTAAACATGCGGATTGCTATTTCTGGGTTCTTAAGGTCATGCAAGTGTGTTGGCTGTCAACAGTATCAGAAGACTCTTCTAATTATCGTGTTTGGGGGGATTGTCCACAATAAATCCTTAACCCCCAAACCCAAGCCCTAAGCCCGGAGCACTATATATATCTTAACTTTCAAACTCACCCCGAGGTTGGACGCGATTCAGCATCGAACAGGCATCCACCACCGAAGCCTGGCCGTGAGAAGCGATTGTACGCATTAGGATGTCGAGTGAAAGCAGGCTGGCTTGAAGGTCCAGGGTTTAATATAGGGGCCTAACTAACTACCTATACTATTTGGGGGTTCCTTACCTATAATGGGACCCCGAAACCTATTCTAACTATTAAGGCCCCTATATTAGGCATGTTTAGGTTGATATAGGGTTTAGGGGATTATAGGGTTTAGGGCTTAAGATTCAGGGTGTAGGATTTAGCATTTCGGACATAGGGTGCATGAGAGTGGCGGCATCAGACCAGTGAGATGCATAGTTTTGGTTTAGGCTTTTCGAGCTTAGGCCCAAATTCGGCAGGAACCTGGGCCGTTTACATTCCAAGCTAAAGCCCTGAAAGCTCAATCCTTTTTCGGGATTCTTTAGATCCAAACGAGTGTTGTTCGGGTTTTATGAGGGTTTAGGGTTTTTGGGACTGCCCCTTGAAATTCCTGCGGACATTGATCATGCTTAGCACCTTTGATAAGTCGATCAACCCAACCCTAAACTACACCCTAAACCCTGAACCCTAATCCCCAAAAAGTGAGCCCTGCACCCCGACGAGCTGAACCCCAACTCCTGTTCGCGCGATAGAAAGAACCCCGCTTGGCTCCCTTTGGGGAGCTACTATAGCGGCCTTAATAATTACCGATGCTATTTTGGGGGTTCGAGCCAGTTTGGGAGACCGCCGGCACGATGTGAAGGGCGTGTTGACTGCAGTGTGGTTGGTCGCCGTTCTGTGACCCAGTTAGGGTTTAGGGTTTAAGGTTTAGGGTCTTCTAGGGTTTAGGGTTTAAGGTTTAGGGTTTAGAAGTTTAGGGTTTAGGGTCTCTGTCTTCAATGAGAACTCAGTCGGCCGAGTGACCTGGTAATTCCGGACAAAAGATTTTTAAGCACAGATACCCTAACTCGAAACAGCTAAACCCTAAGCCTTGAAGAATAAGCCCTGTCTATACATAAGTATACCCTTAACTTCTGACTTTCACAGACTTCCGAGCACCTGAAGCAAGGAGTCTTTATGGCTTGGGGCATAGGCGGTATAGGATAGATTCCTCGAAAACCCAGTATTAAACCTTCCGTGAACACCTGTAGGACACCATGTATACCTTCAACTCTAAGCCTTATAATTTGGTGTCCTCAACCCTAATCCCTAAGCCCTATGATTTGGTGTCATGAACCCTAAACTCTAAACCTACACCCTACGCCCGAAACCCTAAACCCTAAATCCTCTTTTGGAGTCTTCGGTTTCCGCCCTTTGACGCCAAGGAGCCTTGGTCCTTCCAATGGCACGCCTTCTACACCGCGCGCCTCCGAAGCACCGAGCGGCTGAAAGGGGCCTAAATAGTTACCTATAGGGTTCCTAAACTCCTGTAAAGTGGTCTATAAGGGCTACTCTAAGGGATCTAGAAGGGTACTAGAATATAGGGGCCATAATATACGGGCCTAAATAATCACCAATGATAATGCTATTTGTAGGGGTTCCTTATTATGATGATAGTATAATCTAACCCAAAACCCTTGTCTAATTATTCGAGCCCCTAAATTACACGTCCTGGGGGTTAGGGATTTCGGCTTTAGGGTTTAGGGCCTAGGGTCTAGGGTTTAATTTAGGGTTCAGCATGATGTAGAGGTAAGGCGGTAGGGGGTTCATATTATGGGTTCTACGAGGTGTCATGTGGTTTTAAGAGGGCCTAGTTGTGAGGAGACCAAAAATATCAGCACCATTTAGGATTAGGTTTGGGGCTTCCAGGGTTTTGAAAGGGCTTGGGTTCGGGTTGACTAACGGTCAGGGATTTATGGGTTTGGAGTTTTAAGGGGTTTAGGGTTTCATATTTAAGGTTTGGGGGTTTGAGGTTTCGGGCTTTGACGTTCGCTTCGACATAGTTCCTCCTTGTCACGAGGAAAAGCAACTGGGGTACTATGTAGGGCTGGGCTGAAATCTAAAATCCAGTAAAATCCTCAGTTTATGTGATAATCCCAAACCAGACCCCTCATCCTAATCTTGAGCAACCCCCCGCACTAGCTTCCAAACACCCTTCCTCAAACCACCGTTGCACACCCTTGATGAAACCTTCCTGCGAAGCCTATGCGAATCCTCGGGTACCTACTTTTTTCCCACATTGCACGCTAGACTTCAAGTCATAGTCCAAAATCTTACACTCTAAATCCTAGGCCCTGAGCCCTAAGCCTTAAGCCTACATCCTAGACCGCAAACATCCCCAAAACCTACTTATAAACTCTAAACCCCAACCTCACGTTCCCAGGCTTTGTGAGCTGGTTGCTGCCTTGAGCTGCCTGTTGGGAGTCATCTTGGTCGGCAGCGTGGCCGCAAGCTTGCCTTAAGACTTCCTGCAAGGCTTTGGTTCAAGGTTTCTATAAGGGGTTTTACAGGTTGTTGCAGGGTTTGGGGTTTAATATACGGGCCCGAAGACTGCGTGTTGGTATTCCATGCGGTTTCATATATAGTCTCTCTCTCTCTCACTCTCTCCTTCTCTCTCCTCTCGCCCTCTGTATCGATCGATCGATCTTCCTATCTGTGTGTATATATGTAATATACATAAATATACAGACATACATGCACGTATATAAACATAGACTTTCAAGCCCTGCCTAGTTTCAGATTCGAGGCTTTTACATTCAGTGTTCAAAGGATCAACAGAGTCATATGTGTTGAGGACTTGGGTGGCCCAAAGACCCACACAATGCAAGGCTTGTGGGATGTTTTGAGCCCCATGTGAGGCTGCGAAGTAGGATTCAGGCTCCTTAGCAATTTTTTGAACATATACCTTGCCTAGAGTCTCCATTGTAGTTCCTTCTTGGGCTACCTATATAGGACCCTCAATATACAATTGGTTAAACCAAAAACGGAACTACAATGGAGACTGTAGGCGTGTGTCATTAAGGCGGGAGCTCACACTTGAAGCCCCGGGTTGAGGACAGAAGTCCACCCCGGCCCCCCGATCCTCAAAGCGCCGCTAGCGGCTCTAGCCTACCCAGACGCCACAATTTGGAGCCCCTAAACCCTCAACCCTAAACGGACTTTCGGACCATAGAGAGCCCCCAAACTTCAGGGCTCCGGAGCTGGTGAAGCCATAGGTACTTGCCCTCTAACGCTCCACGTACTCAACTGCACCTACCGCGGTCTACAGTCTGTATACCAACAGACTAAGTAATTAGTACATACTTAGTGTTTGGGGGGTTTAGGGTTCCCAAGAAAGTAAATCGCAAACCCCTAAATCTCAAAGACATGAAAGACCCAAAGTCTAAACCCCAAACCCCTAAACCCTAGATCCGAGGAACCCCCAAAACCCTGGATCCGAGGAAGCCCTAAGCCCTAGATCCGAGGTAAGCCCTAGACTTTAAACCCTGGGTCCGAGGTATGCCCTAAACCCTGGATCCGAGGTATGCTTTATAGCAACCTGTCGCATGCCATGGACCGGCATCACTCGCACACCCGGCTTTTCCACGCTCGCGTGTCGAACCTACAGGCTTGCCCCGACTCCCACGATCGATTCTAATCAGAACGCTCTTATCACTTAACTTTGGTTAGTAGGGAATGGAGGAATGGTTGTACCCCATTCCTCCATTCCCTACTAACCAAAGGTAGGATCAGGGTTCTCCGAAACCTTATAGCGGGTCTACTGGGCCTATTAGAAGGGTAGTACAAGGGCGGTTCTATTGGTTGTTGTTCGGGTCCAGAGAGGCTTCTAGTAGCGAAGATCTGAAACTCGTGGCATTCCTACAGCCCAAATCACATGCCCAGAACAATATGCCAAAAACCCTGTTCTACTTATCAGGGCTGCATGTACAAGCCTGAACACTTGTAGAGCCCCGAAAGTTGGAGCATTACCTATAGTCTCCATTGTGGTTCCTTTTTATGGTTAACCAAAATCTCTATTATAGGATCCTAACCATAAAACTGGTTAACCAAAAAAGGAACTGCAATGGAGACTCTAGGTAGATAGGGATGGCTCGTGTTGAGATTCCCTACCTTCAACCTGAAGGGCATGGGCATTCCAGCGTGCTGCTTGCTTTTTTTGGGAGCTGTTGCAGAATTCTTTTACAGGGATCCCTAAACTCTAAACCCTAAACCTTAAACCCTAAACCCTAAACCTACTACCGGAAAAGGGGCGCTAAAAAAAAAGACCAAACTACCGGAGCCTGTCTTGCAGATGGGAGTCCGTCGAGCTAAGACTTTGCATCCACATGACTTGGAGGTTCGGGGCACCTGCAGCCGAACACTAACCTGGCCTATAACCAGGTATCGCGTCCCTAGGTGCGGCATCCCAAATTCTACTGGCCTTGTGTTATAGACATGCAAGTACACTCGGCTCCAAGTGCGACTCCATGCAGAAAACTACCGGTTCCAGCGGATAAAGTCTGGCACGTCACGAAAGCCAGCTGACGAGCTGGGGTTTGGGTGTGGGACACGGTACATTTCCCAGATGTGAGAGCGACAAACTTTGCTGAAAGTTTGCGAGACAGGAGTTTTTAAGGGACGGGAGAGCATCCCCACATTATATCTATACCATGGATACTCGTACTTAGGCCTCCGGGTTACTGTGGTTCAAGCGGTCGGAGCACGGCAGTTGGAGAGTTGATTTTCCTTACAACTCACGTGAAGCAGTGTTTATATTTCAGGTTATTGGCTTTAAGAATTTAGGGTTTCGATCTTTGGATATTCGGGTCTCGGCTGTAGGGGTTGAGCTGGAGCCAGAGGGAAGAAGGTACCGCGAAAGGACTCCTAATCGTCCTATAGAGGCCATGCGCGATCCCTACATCCAGTCCGTTGCCCCTCTCTAGTAAAGTCCTATGTCCTTCCATCATAATTGATGTAAATGAATCCCTTATAACGATTGTACCTCTCATGGCAGCCTGGTCTGTGCGCTCACACGCAGGCGGCTGCACATCAACATGCAATTCCGAAAGACTCTTGGCCTGTGGTAGCATCAGAGGGCTTTGATGGCACCCAGCTTGCAAAGAATCGACAAAATGGGGTTTTGGACATTGAAGCGATCCGCACATTGACGTGCGGATGTGCTGCTTGATTGGGTTCTGCCTTCTGATTTTCAGCTGCATATCATAAACCTTAGACCCCTAAATGCCTAAACCATAAGCCCTGAACACAACATTTCTCAAGCTCGAGCACCCACACCACCCCAAAACGACAACTTGCGTCCTGGGACGTATGTGGCACATGACTCTAGGTTCAGATGTTGCTTATTGTTTCGGATGTGCCTGTATGTATTTACTCTACGCTAAACCCTAACCGGCCCGAACCCTCTTTGAACTAAACCCCAACCCTGACCCCTAAGCCCGAGGGTGTAGGCTCTAGAGTTAGGGTTTCCATAGGGTTTAGGGTAAGCCCTAAACCCCGAAACCCTGAACCCCGAAACCCCTTAAACCCTTATGATTCCAAAGCTCCAGTTCTCGAGGAGCTCTTCGGACGAATCAAGCGGCACTACTACTATGTGGCACAGCGAGATTAGGGTTTAGAGTTTAGGGTTTAGGGTTGATAGCAGGGATTTCATGCTGTTTTTGTTGTCGGGTTGCCGGCTTCGGGCAGCCGTCCTTGAGGGATGCTATTGAAGCCCCGTGATCCCTGTAGTAGAAGTCAAAATCTCGCGCGAAACCTTGTGAAGAGATCAAGAAGACGGATGGGGATGGATGGGGTGCTGTCACGCCGCACAAACCTAATAAGCCTTAGACATTGAACACCGTCGGAGGCTAAGGCGCGCCTCAGAGGCTGAACAAGTGTGCTAGCAACTGCACCGTGTGTAGCCCACTGTCGCCTCACACTTTTGTCACTTAAGGAATGGTACTTGTACATCATGTCTTGGGGTGCGGACAGGCATGCTCTGCCACGCGATCGCAGCAACACAGAAGGACTTGACATGCAGTCGGTGGCGCGATGAGATGGGGCCTTGATCCACAGCTGTCGACATGACCGATTGCCGTAATGAAAACCCTAAACCCTGCAATCCTCAAACCCCACGCACCCTGAACTTAAACCGTCGTCGCAGAAAACAGCCATGATGAGGGGAAGGATGAAGCATGCCGTGGATGAGGAACAGTGAGGGTTTAAAAGCCTGAAACCCTAGACCCCCAAATCCTCTACACCTGTTACTGGAACCTGTTGAACAAAACCGTGGACTAAGTCCATGCAGACGCTTTTTAGAGTAAAACAAGCCCAGGTGTGGTCGTGCGGATCAGACACCTCGAAAGCCATCCTTACCGACTCGACACTTTCGCTGGACCTGAGGCGGTGTCGTGGGTGGGGTATATTAAGGTCTGAACAGTCTGAACACTTAGGTTTAATTAATAGTGTTAGCCAGAAAACATATCTACATACCTGCATACCTACACACATGCATACCTACCTACCTACCTACCTACCTACATACATACGTACACAGAAAGACAGACAGACAGACAGACGTACAGACAGACACATGTACATATATGTACATAGACACACACATATGTGTGTATGTATACATTTATATATATATATATACACATACATACACATACACGTACACGTACACGTACGCGTACGCATACACGTACACATACACAGACACATACACATAAACACACACACACATTCACATACATACGTAGGCGCGTCCGCATGTATGCGCCTTCCTGTTTATACAAATGTACATACCCTATATGTATATATATAAATATACATTTACGCATGTATGTATGTATGTATGTATGTAGTAGCATTATTGATTGTGTTTAAATGTTCTCCGTCTATTTTTCATGTGTGCATTCATTCTTTCTTTCTAAGTGTGTAATGCTTACTTTGTTTCATATGTTTGAGGGTTAGGCTGTACTCCTCAGGGATAGCAGGCTTGAGCGTGAGGCCACCGGTCTAGACGTTGTTGTCTATGAGTTTGGGGTTAATTGAAGAAAATGTTTGCATTCGGCCGTTGCCTAATGCCTGTATGAACCTTATAGCGCCCACAGAAGTTCAACCTGCAGAGACCTCGACCCTAAACAGGAAGTCCTCCTCTCAGGGGCTACAGGGCTCCCCCGAAATCAGAAGCTACCACTGCGAAATCGATTGCCTTCAGCTCAGAGTCAAAAAGTAACCTTTGGGCAGAAAGGTTGTCAGAAAGATAGCTAAGATAGCTAAGGACTCCCTCCGTAACCCAGGACTCGAAATAGGTCCAAGTATGTACTTAACAACATAAAATGTTTTAAATCCCTGAACCAACAAAAACCCCTACACCCCTAAACCCCAAACCCCTGACCCCTAATTAGACCCTTATAAGTATAGGGTCCAAACCAAGCGTCGTATTTTTTTACTTGGACTCTTTGGGAGAGAGAAAGGCGCGAGCTGGCGTACTGCTTCTATGGAGACATCCTGAAGCAGGCTCCTAGGGTTCGGGGTTTAGGGGTTTAGGGGTTCAGGGTTTAAGGTTTAGGGTTTAGTTTAGGGTTTGGGTTTGGAGTTTAGGGTTTAAGGTTTAGGGTTTTGGGGTTGTGGGGTTTAGGTTTAAGGTTTAGGGTTCGGGGTTTAGGGTTTAGGGGTGCAGGGTTTAAGGTTTGCGGTTTAGGGTTCGGGGTTTAGGGTTTTGGGGTTTGGAGTTTAATCAGGGATTACAGGGTTTAACTAGGGTTTAGTTCGGCATTGGGGTTGGCGGTGCAAGGTTAAGGTTTGGGGTTCAGGGTTTGTGGTGTCGTACTACTGATCATGATCATGCAGGGTTCTGTGGGGAATTTATTTGAGAGTTTCAGTGTTACCTCTTACCCAAAGGGTCCATGTACCTCAAGCCTCAAGAGTCACTACACATGTGTCGCTTTACGGCCGGACGCTATAATAAACCCTGGAGTACATCATAGAAGTCCTAGCAAAACCCGCAAGAGACGCCCAAAGGAATCCCTAAACCCTAAACCCTAAACCCTCAGACGAAGCCCTTGGGGTGTGATGTCGTTTCAGCCTTTTGGGTTTGAAGCTTTCGTGATGAAACTGCAGTGAGGCTCAAAGCTACTTCAGAGGCTCTCACATGCCTTATTAAAGGGTCCCGTGTTCCGGATCCCATTGAAATTTAAGACTAAACCTTGGTGAGGGATATGAAAAAGTTGTTGTTGGATTCCGTAGTCAATCAAGGGTACCGTTTTCGGGAGCCGCGTTAACAAGGTTCCAAGTGCCAAACAAACAGTGAAGCGATAGCTTCGACAATCAGCCCATGTGCCCCAGACCCTGAGTGGTAGAGAGAGAAAATGCAGTGCCCGAGCATCGACCCTAAGCAGTAGTAGTGCCCAGTTTCGATGATGCCTGGCTCTGGTTTAGGATACAGGGTTTGCTTGGGCTAGAGCTAGGATCCCTTGAAGGGTGACTCCAGCGATTTGCTAAGTCCCCCGACCCTCCAAAGTCGGCCTGAGAGGGTGTGAGCTTCCGGATGTTATGTTCAGGGGTCAGGGTTTCAGATTTTTGGGTTTAGGGTTTCGGGTTTGGGGGTTTTCGGGTTTTTGAGATTAGGGTTTAGGGGTTTCAGGGTTTAGGTTTTCACCTGGTGCGCTTGGCAAAGCTGTTCCCAAGTTGCGGCGTGAACATGGCATAAGGAAGGTTGTGCCAGGAGACCTTAGGGTTTAGGGTTGGTCCCAAACCCGTTGCTCGACATTGATTTGATCCCTGTTAACTTCTGCACTTGCGGAAAGTTCTGTGCCGGTTTGTTACGCACATGCACATGGCAAATGGATTTATTTGTTCATGCTTGGATGTTATACCGTTTAGGCAGTAATTATATGTGTGTCTGTGTGTGTACAGATACTACTGTGTTTTTTCTCGATATATGTATATACACATAAACAAGCATTTAGTTACATATAGTTATTCTTCAATTTTTCGTGCTTAAGCTTTCCGGTTTCGTTGGGTCCGGCCAGCTTCTTGCGAAGGTGCCTTTCTTAGAGCTGACCGACAAGCACTTTTTGCAGACTCTCGGCCGTGAGACGGACATCAAGAATTTAGGGCTTACCTATAGTCTCCATTGTGGCTCTTTTTTTTGGTTAACCGAAATCTCTATTATAGGATCCTAAGTATAAAACTGGTTAACCAAAAAAGGAACTACAATGGAGACTCTAGGTAGGGTTGGGGGTTCAGCTTAAAGGCCTCGATCATTGGCAGACGTCAGCCCTAAAGCCCCCAGATCCGAACTAAGCCTTACGTTCCTGAGCCCTAAACCCTGAACCCCAAGCTCTGAACCCGCCCTAAACCCTAAACCCAAGCTGCTTCACTCCGAACCACGAGACCTTACACCTTCAAACCCCCGAGCCGGCACCCACATCACTAAGCCTCTAGAATTCTTCTGGGGTTTACCTAGAGTCTCCATTGTAGTTCCTTTTTTTGGTTAACCAGTTTTATGGTTAGGATCCTATAATAGAGATTTCGGGAAAAACCAAAAAAAGGAACTACAATGGAGACTATAGGTAGACCCTAAACCCTAAACCCTTAAAGCCTAGGGTTTAGAGGTCTCGGGTCCAGGGATTTCGGGTGTTCGCTCAAGTCCGCGCATAGCTCTTGAACCTGTAACCCCTCAACCCTGGAAGTATAGGGTTTAGGGACCCTGAAACCCGAATGGCCTAAAAACTCGACCCCTGTTGTGCACGCAAGGCCCCGAACACCAAATCCTGAAATCCGCAGACCCTGAACCCCTTCGCCCTTCAAGCCGCGATCTTCTATGTTTGATGCAGCCATTTTTCAGTATACTGAGCCAGGGCCATATTACATCCGAGGCGTTCCATTCCTGATTATTTGGATCTCTGTAGTACCTTGAAGTCCTCAAGGATTCTCGGGATATGAGGTCGATTCGTCGGTCAGCGGATGTTTTGCTTCCGTTCGGAGTTCATCCACCTTGCTCTGAAACCTCTAACCCCTTAAATTCCTACACCCTACACCCAAAGCCAACCCTCAAAACCTAAGGGTTTGAGGCTTGGGGAAGCTAGAGCGGGTCTCAGTGGAAAAGCTGATCCTGCACCCGTATGGGAGTTTCAGAAAATGAGGGGTACCTTATTTTGGGGTCCTTATAGTAAGGATCCTACTATTTTAGGCTACTCTATTGGGGTCCCCTATTTTCGGAAACTCCCTTATCTCTGACTCTATTTGGGCCAACAGAGCCGACCACAATTTGGGGCGTAAAGGTTTCCTTTAGGTTGGGGGTTCAAGGTACGGTGTTGATTGGGCCCAAGGGTTTAAGGTGAAGTGTTTCGGGATGTGAGCTTTGGGTGTAGGATTTAAGTGCTTACGGCTTTAGGGTTGCGCAAAGCATCCTGCACTAAGGCAGATCTGCCCCCCGGTGGCACTTGGAAATTCCGGTGGGTCGCGAGTCTGGGAGTGCTCTGCGGGGTTAATGATTACCTATAGTCTCCATTGTAGTTCCTTTTTAGGGTTACCTAATTCATATATATATATATATATATATATATTTGGTTAAACCCCCCAAAAAGGGACTACAATTGAGACCATAGGCAGTCTTAGGAGGTGCTATCAAATTTCGGCAGAGGGCGGAGGCCATTCGTTCCACATCTCCGACCCTTTGGGCTTCCTGGTGCTTCGAGTAAAGGGCTGTGTTAACCGTACCTTAACCCTGAAGAGCCTACCGTTTTAAGGACTTATATACGGAAATCATAATGAGGAACCCTATCTAGGTAGGTTCTTCAGGGTTAAGGTATCCCTTAAAACCCAAACGGACCCAGGCTCTTAAACGCAAAATTTCAACCCACAAGCCCCGAACACCCCGTGCCTCATTGGAACCCATCAATCCAGGCCTTTCTCTGCGTGTGTGCGCGTGCATTTCAATCTGCCGGTTCGTCTGTCAGATAGATAGGCAGGTAGATAGGTAGTCAATGGTTAGATAGATGCTTGCTTGGGAGTTCTGGCCTCGAGGATATCACAGCACTCCATACTACACTTCCATATGTTGCAGTGAAAGTAAGCTCACTTGCCTTTTGATCTTGCGCAAGCCCTAAATCTTAAACACTATCCGAAATTTCACGTGCCCGCACATTGCCACATCGTCCAGGTAAAGTCCAGGTAGGCGTAGAGTTGATGTTTTGGCCCTAAACTTACAGTGGAACTAGACCCTGTGCGATTGCCATCCAGTAGGTGAGTTCGTGGAGATCGAGATCTTCGCTGCGCAGGACATGCATCTACTGTATCTATCTATGTATGTATGCATATATATATATATATATTACATATAGACATAATCATCTATGAAAATGACATCCCCGTACAGTCCACATATGCAAGCTGACATCCAACAAACCCTTTCCCTCATGTTGACACCATACAAAGCATTTTCAAAACCCATATGAACGACTATCAAACCCCTGTTTTGAATTCCTACAGAGCCTTGTTTTACTTCAAGAGGCACCTGTATGTTGTGGACCCCCAAAAGGAACCCTTAAGGGAGCCCTTAAACACGGCGTTAAAGGAACCCTTAAAACCTTATGGGAGTCCGGAGAAAGCCCTTTGGGGTTTGGGGGTCAGGGTCAGGATTTAGGGATTCGGGGCTTAGGGCTGTAGGTGCTTCGGATTGAGGCTTCGGGCCCATCCACTATGGGCTATTCGACCTTAAGGGTACCTTAATCTACCCTTAATAGGGTCCTAATAGGGATCTTTAGGGTCTAATAGCCCATAGTAGATGTTCTTGTGTTCTGTTACAAGTCTGAATGATAAGAAGCAAAGTCCATTTATGGTCCAGGGTGTGGGGCTTAGGTGAAGCTCCCGGTGTAACTACGCATGATCTGACCCAAAACCGCCCTGGGACCCGGACAGTTTTGGGCTCCGTATCCTATGCAAACGCATCAGTCTTACAGGAATGTATGCTGAAGCCACTTGAGGGTTCATGTGGCCCTTCAGGTTCAGGAGGTTCAGGGCTGAAAGCTTTGGAACGAACCTCAAAGCCTAAATCCCGATCACCCGAAGCCGGCATGAGCAGCAGGACCGGATCATATGCGCCGGGGACGTTGGAACTGAACTCTACTTCGTCGCTGTGGGGGAGGCCTCCACTCGTCCGTATCCTCGGAGGTTTTGGTTTCGAGGCAAACAGAGACGCGGTGTTGCGGTGTCTGGGTTGTAGTGTAGGAACAGAAGCCTCAACCATTTGCCAAAGATGTTTACATAAACCCTCAGCCCTGCTGAATACCTCGAAACTCACAAAAGCTGAACTGTGGCCAAAGCCCCTCAAGCCCTAAACCCGAAGCCCTGCACAGGTTGAAGTTGCGACGTGGCGGCAAGTGGCATCAGACTCTCCGAGGTTTGAGACTCCACGAGGGTTTGGAGGTTTTGGGCTTACTTGCTCTCAGGCTCTGGACTCATACGTCAAGGCTATTTAAGGGCCCAAGACCATACCAGAGGCTGTGCCCTGTTCTTGGTCTTAGACGGCTTTTTGTTACACCTTCATCCCAAAAACCCAGCACTTTCGACCCCAGACGCTAAAGCAAATCCAAGAGTGACTCGAAACCCCAATTCAGGATTCACACTGAGCCGGTGTCGACAACTGCCGGGAAAACCGAAACGGGGTAGGATTTGTAATTAGGCGACGGCGAGGCTCTTCCCGCATTTTGGGGGTATGTAACACCCCGAACCCTAAACCCCAAAACCCTAAGGTCGAAAGATGATGCAAGCTTGCGTCGGTCAGCAGATCGGGAAAACCCGCGGTGTTCTTGAGGAGATCCCGTTGTGGTGATCAGCGCCGGAATTCTCGACTCTACAGTCTGAGTCTACAGTGCACGAGTACTTACTCATTCGAACATGGCTTTTGTGATGTAGGTTAGTACAAGTAAGCATGGACAAGAAGGGGTTATGTTATGAGTTTGTTCAGAATGGTTCAGGGTTTGAGTGTTTAGGATTTCCGGTTACCCTCAATGAACCTTTGCTGACCCTAAACCCCTAGCCCTGAAACACCAGACACTAAGTACTAACGTCTCCAAAAAGCCTAAACCCTTAAAGTCTTTACAGTAACCTGGACCCTGATAGCATCCGGCCCAGGTAGTGCCCAGCAGCCACGTGGAAGAGAGGGGCACAGTCATCAAGACCTTGCATGAAGGACCGGTCGAGCATGTTGGGTTGAGGGTTTTGGGCATCTGGGACAAGGTGCCATGAGTTCACGACGACAGCATGAGATTCGAAAATTCTAAACACCTTGTGACATGAAGTGATGGAACGTAACCAAATGTAACAGAACAGAGGATCACATAATGCGATTATACAGGTGCGATGTAGTAGAATCCACTATCGTGTAACACACTGCAATAGATGGAAGCTTCGAAACTTCCAAACCTTGCGGAGGATCCTTCTTTGGCGAGCATCCTTGCAGCAAAGAAGGGTTTAGATTCCTGGGGTTCTAGGGGCTTAATATAGGGGCCTTAAGAATTACCTATACTATTTTGGGGGTTCCTTATTAGAGTTATGGTATAATGGGCCCCCAAACCCTCATCAAATTAGTAAAAAGGCCCCTATATCAGGGCTTTTAGGGTTTATGCTCGGAAGATCTAGGGTTTTGGGCTTGGGGTCTTGGGGGTTTTCGCTGTAGGGTTTAAGGCTTCGGGTTAGGCTTTGTGGGTTTTTGGTAGTTGCTGGGCTGAAGAGCTCTGTTGGCACCTAAGTCGAGCTCAATTCAAGCCCTGCACATCAGAAGCACCCTTTTGGCCCTAAACCCTCAGCCTCTAAAACGCCTAAACCCTAAACCCTCCCCTTAGCCCTACCTATAGTCTCCATTGTAGTTCCTTTTTTTGGTTAACCAAAATCTCTATTATAGGATCCTAACCATAAAACTGGTTAACCAAAAAAGGAACTACAATGGAGACTCTAGGTTTATCCTTACCTTAACCCTGAAGAACCTACCTTTTTAAGGACTTATATATAAGGAAATCATAACAGGGAACCCTAAAAAGGTAGGTTCTTCACGTTTTGCAGGTAAGCCTGGAGCATGAGGCCCCAAGGCCGACCTCCAAAAGTCCTAGAACAAGAGGAGACTCTCACAACTCTTTATGAGACCCTAATGAATCTATTTATTTGAGGCCTGTGCGTTGGCTTTTGAGGTCAGGATTTAGTTTAGGATCAATTCTGCTTCAGGGTCTAGATGTTTGGCACATGCCCGAAAAGCCTAAATGACTATCAGTACTATTCCTTAGGGTTCCGTAGTTGTTTTGGCTGTCGTATAACATCCCCCCCCCCCCAAAAAAAAAACCTACTAATCCCTATGGCAATTATGAAGGTCCCGATAATACGGCTTCACCCGGAGTTTTGTTCGTTTGCGTTCGACTGCCCATGGGCTCTAGGTCCGGGCTGAAAGGCGTAGCTCTTCCCAGCCAGGCTCGGCTTGCTGTTCCCGGACTCCAAGCATAAGGCGCCGAAGTCTGCCCTGCTTTGGGGGCTTTTAGGGTTTAGGGCTTTGTGATTTTAATCTGTCTGTTCTACTCTTCAATTTGAGAAATTTAGAGCATGTGTTCTATTCTTCAAACCAAAAAGGAAGAGCATGCGTTGCAGTATTCGACTTCAGAAGGTAGAGCACGGATTGCAGATGGTCAGTGGTAGAACTCCCTGTGCTTTGCCCTAAGCGCTTCAGCATCATGGTGTTCCAACTTCCCTCGACCATGCCTGTAATATCACCAACCCTTGATTAATCCCCCGTCCCCACCTCAAAATCGAACGCTCCATCAAAGGCTCAAACCCCGAACTACGATAGCCTTAGCAGCTTTCTTTCAAGAAGATAGGTTTTGCCAGTTTATGGCAAGCCCTGAAACCCAGCCCACAACAGGCAGTTCAGCGTCGAATTTGGGGGCTGGAATAGAGTTTTAATCATGCATAGTCCAGTAAGACTACACGCATAAGTAGTATTCCCCTAAACCCGACTCTATCTCTTAAGGCGTCACCTCCAAGCCCTCTTCATTACGCTGGCCCCCCAATTGCAGAGCAAGGGGCTTCAGGACATGGGACAGCAAGAGTCAGAGTGCCAACACGTGTGCTGGATCTGCAGGATTTAGTATCGAGGTTTGAGCAATTTAAAGTAAATTGGTTTCACTTGATGGTCCCTGATTAGCACCTGAAGCCCTGTATTTTGTACTTGCCCATGCAATCATAGTGTCCTCCTTTACACCAACATGAAAAGCACATGTACCAATAGCTTTGCTGCTGCCATTGGTTTCGAGTATCCTTGCTGTCTTCGGTTTATGCCTGATCTGGGGATGCGGGTCTATTGGGCTTTGGGGTTCATTCGGATGTAGGGTTAAAGCCCTTTGAATGCCGAATTCCTACAGCCGAAGGTGGACGTCTATGGTTTAACAGCCGGCTGGCTGCTGGTCGTACCCAGGGGTACACTGGTGCCCTGCCAGCAGATGTGAGATTCAGAATGTAAGGACCTTAATGCAGAACCCCCAGTCATATATGCGGATCCTCGTCGCAGTGCCTCTTTTTGAGACACAGGAACCCAAGGATGTCTCGATTTCTTGGAGGTAATTCTCGGAGACTCTCTCTGCTTTAAGCCTGGACGAAGCCGTATGTTATCCATAAAAGTGATGCAACATATTTCCCGTGGTCAGCGGTGCTCGAGATGGCAGAGGATGGTGTATGTGTGAGGATATGAGGGTCGTTTGCGTGCTGAAGCTCGAACAGCCTTGTGTGACGTTTAACGGCCTTTGTTGTGGCTCGTCTTTTGGTTTCGAGGTACCTTGCTCAGTAGTTCGTAGAGTGTTTGGGTCTGGCGGAGTCTGGCATGTCTTTCCGAGTTGAGCTTTCGCTATGTATCATATGTCGAGGACTTCAGAAGTGTTTCGGTGCTGGCGGGCGCATCATGCAGATGTCGATCACTTGTACTGGTATCTTCTGACGGCCCCTTGTACCTCTACTCCAAAGGCCCGCCAAAGCCTATGCTTTCAGGGTTTGAGGTTGAGCATACTTCTTTTTATTCGCTCTTTTGAAGAAGCCGTTGTCTGATCCTGTTGTCTGCTGAAGAGGCTCAAGACACGGGATTCCTTTCCAATCCCTGTATGCGTTGTTTTTTGTTCGTCTAATTCACTACCACATGGTTCTGCCTCAGGTTTTCTGATATATCGGGTCCTCTATCCCCAAGAAATTGGGCTTCACACACTCTGAGAGCAAGAAAGGCAAGCACATGGAAGCTTAAGGCTCGAAGTTCTGAAAGAAGTCGGATTTATTGGAAATTCAAAACAAAGCACCTTTTAGATGTGTTAGGAGGTAGCTTAACTCCACACCAACCCATTGAATCAAGGCTAACCTGCAGGTCTGAAGAACTAGTCTCTGCATGCATATATATATATATTTATATTTATATATGTATATATATTTATACTTATTTATTTATTTGTACACGTACTTATATATGTAGATGTGTGTATATATACATCTGCATACATACAGACAGACAATATACCCGAACGTCCCCCTGAAGCTCTTGGCAAGCCGTAGCCTCGCCAGGAGAAGTTCTGCACAGAGGAGCTTTTGGAGACCTTCCGGCTGCTTGGACTTAGCCTAAGACTCTTTGGGAATTTCGACAGCCCAGAGTAAGTATCCCAAAGGCCCGTGGGCAAGGCCCAGCAATTCGTGGGAATAGGTATCCCAATGTACCCCAAGACTTCCACAATGCGGCTTCAGCTGAGACATGCATCGACTTGAGGGAGCGATTCCGAGCACGGCACCCTACCTAGGAGGAAATTGGTGATCGTTGATGGAAGGAGCCCGAAAATGGCTCCCTGGTTTGTTGAAATTGCCATGCTTGTCGGGATTTATGGTAATATAGGGGCCTAAGTAATTACCTATTACTATACTACTTTGGGGGTTCCTTATCATAATTATAGTACAATGGGCCCCAACACCCTATTCTAATTATTAAGGCCCCTATATTCTGGGTAGCTTCCGACGCCGGGATCGTAGGATCCGGTGTTATTGCCGGGAGGTTATGTCCCTGAGTCCCTGAAGCGACCATAGACCGAAAGCCTCACGCACGAAGCCCGAAAGCATGAGGCCTTGCAACCTCTACCTGGACCCCAAAAGTATGTAGAATATAGCCTTTTATAGGTTTTGGGCCATTATTGTGCCCCCCTTTGGGGGGTCTAGGTAAACTCTAAACGCACAGCTCGAAATGCAGATGCTCCATGAACTGCAGCCCCTGTCAGTCCCTTGGTTCACGGTTTAGGGGTTTAGGGTTTAGGGTTTAAGAATAGACGGTACCTAGAGTCTCCATTGTAGTTCCTTTTTTTGGTTAACCAGTTTTAGGGCTAGGATCCTATAATAGAGATTTTGGTCAACCAAAAAAGGACTGTAGTTGTGGCTGGGCTTTGGAGTACCATACTTTAATACTGTTTTTCTTAAAGGAACCATTATGAAATACAAGTTTATACTTTTTTCTCCCTGGTTACTTAAAAGCCCAGGTGGGGGGCAAGCCAACTTACTTCCGAATTCTTTAAAGTCTGAGCTCCCAAACCGAAACCAGAAAACCTAAACCCTAAACTCCAAAGCCTAAAGCCGTGTAACGGTCGTGATAAAAAAAACTTCAAGCATCGAAGCCCAAGCCCTACGCTCCTAAGCCACCCATGTTGACTCCCGCATACACCCCACAAGGCCCATCAAGCCCCATAAATATACAAGCAAAACTTGAGAAAGCCCTATACTTACCTTTGGTTAGTAGGGAATGGAGGAATGGGGTACAATTATAACTACTATTACTATCATTCTTCCATTCCCTACTAACCAAAGGTAGGTATAAGCCCACCGCCTGCCATTCGACTGAGGTTTGTGGCTCTGGAAAGATTGCGGAAGCCACTTTGTCGGATCAGTTCCCTACCCTGGGTATCTCCTTGGCAGGTTCTGGTGTTTTCTGAGCCCTTGGGTCTCTCTGGGTCTCAGAAGTCTCAACATGAAAGCTTATAAATGGTTACTAACATATACCGTAAGGCCATAAGGTCCTTTGTTATGAGTATGCTGTAAAACAGCCGCAAAAGCTATCCCAGTGACTCAGGCCCCTAGAATTATCAGCTTTTGTCGATATCTCTTTGCTTCGCTTGGTTCCGGCACTCAGGGCGAAGGGATGCGCCCTGATTCGCCCTTGCAGGTTCACGGATGGTAGTGGGTGCTTGGGAGTTATATCTTTATAGGTTTTCTGGGCCTATATGCGGCTCGTGATTGTAAATTGCGCTGAGTTTAGAAATTGATGTTTGCGGGTTTGGAGTTTAGTTTAAAAGATCAGGGTTTGCAAAACGTGTTCGAAGTCGCCCATGACGGCATGCGTGTGTGTGAGAGAGAGAGAGAGTGTATGTATGTTCATACATACATATCATGCATGTATATATATATATATATAAACACATAGGTTTAGGGTGTTTTAGGGGTTTAGGGCTTCAGGGTTAGACTTGGCGACGAAATGACGTGCTGCATGCCTTTCTTAGGTCCCGTAAAGACCGAAATACTTACTAGCGAAATGCCCAAGACCTTCATCCCTAAACCCCATTCCCTGAACCTTGAACCCTAACGCCCTAAACCCGAAGCCCCTAAACCCGAAACACCCTAACGCCCTAAACCCCTAAAGACCCCCCAAGCCCGATCCAACGAACAGGCATTCGGAGATGGCCACGGGCATGGTGGAGGAGCCACAGGTGGAATCGGGGATGGAGGGTTGAGGGTGTAGGGCTGAAGGCTGTGAGCTGATGTCGGATAGTATAGAAGGCCTATGATTTCACAATCATTGTTCCTTAGGGTTCCTTATTATACGTATGCTCTACAACCAAAACCCTGTTCGAATAAGGTTTCAACTCACCGAGCTCATGTCGGTTTAGTGGGTGTCAGGTTCAAGACCTCGCTGTTGCAAGCTGTCCCACAATCGAAATCCAGGAGCGAAGACTGTCGATAAGATCGAGGCTTCAGGTTTAAGTTCGAGGTCAAGAGGTTGGTTGTTGAGGTTTACCTAGAGTAACCAGTTTTATGGTTAGGATCCTATAATAGAGATTTTTGGTTAACCAAAAAAAGGAACTACAATGGAGACTTTAGGTAGAGTTTAGAGCTCAAGTTACAGTGTTCGAGCTTTGATGCTTAGCGCTCGTGGGGTTTTGGGCGGTTGAGGTTGAAGAATCCAGTCCAGACAGAGTGCTGAGTAGGCGACCTTTAAACCGTGTGGTCATCTGGAAGCATATTACACTTTGCTGGGCAATGGAAGTCAGTTCTTGACCGAAGAAAACGTACAAGGCCCAAGTCCTATACCGCCATAAAGCGAGTAAACATAACTCTCTAAACTCTAAACCCCCTTGAATGCCAACAAGCCTATGAAGAGAAATAAGGTACACATTGGTAAGAGTACTTGATACTCCGTAAAAGGCCGTCTAAATCATACTTAGACTTTAGTGGACCATGGAACTCAGCAGCTAAGACCCTTAACCACAGAAAGCTCGACCCGAAGATCCTTTACTCTAGTCTAAGACCCCAAGGCTGTAACTGACAGCAACCCTACACCATTTACTTGGGCTTATGGTTTGAGGTCTATGGTTAGACTTTGACTTCTTTGCACGACGGAACTCGGTGACCTAAGAAGGTCAGCCGTGCTGGCTCTGACACCAGCGACTGCTCTCAAGCTACCCAGAGCAACTGTGGCTGAAAGCATATTCTTTTCATTGGGACTTAGTAATATTCGTCGGTGATATGTTGTCAGTCAGGTTTATACGCACACCGAACACAAATACTTCGGGTACAACTCGATCGTTCACTGCATACTCTGCCGCGTTTGTCCCTTGAGCGTTCAGGCACTATAAGCTGCTTCGCACCAAAGCCCCCCGAAAAGTACCTGCACCTAAACACTCACAAACCCTAAACCCCTAAACCCTAAACATCCCTTAGACCCTGAATATCCATAAACACTAGTATAGGTGGGTCCGAAGTACTCTTGCTTCGGTACTGCGGCATCCTCATAACATGTGTTTATTTGTTGTAAACCTTTGACATCCATATCTACTTGTGAAGTAACTAGCCAGGTAAAGTCAATGCGTTCTTCCAAATATTAGCCTCCACATAAGCTATAAAATCTACGCCTTCGAAGCTCTACACCCAAAACGCTGTTAGCTAGAAGCCCCAGGTCCTTGTTGTTCCCCAAAAGGCACGACTCCAGCTGAGCTGAGGCGAAATCTGGAACCCCTATGCAGAGATCGGCGAGGAGAGCTTTTGGTTGTCTTGCTTTCTGAGGTTCGGTAAACTTACCTAGTTGCGGCTGATGCCCTTGCACCCTAAGCCCTATCCAAACCGCAATCTGACCGTTATACATGTATGTACATGTGGGTGGGTCCCTTTTTGGGTCCCGATTATAGTACGGCACCTATTGTTCAGGGTACCCAAAAAGGGACCATAATTTTGACAACCACCCATGTATGTATGAATGTATGTAAGTTCAGGGGAAATTACGGCTCTATGGCGTAGTGGCTCCCCAGTTCTCCAGTGCCCAGCCTGTAGACATTTTGGGGGTTTATAAACCATACTTCTTTTGAAGTGTGCGCCTTCTGACTACTTGGGTCGTTGAGGGATGGAAAGATATGCAAGCCGATTAGGTGTTGCGTCCCCAGGGCTGTTACGGGAGATCGTCCTACGGCAGAGGCATGCTGGAAACCCAACCTCGACTTCCGATTCCTTTTGTATGAAATTGAGGGTGCATAACTCGGATATTTCAATATGCGGTCCATCCACAAGAGGATTTCGAGGGATATTGGCCCAACATCGGCCCAGCCAGGCAAGAAGACCAAGAAACCCAACCAGGAGAATCCAATGCGGGACAGCAAAGTGTAATAGGTTACATTCGGTTACATCAAATCGATTAGGGCTCTGGACTCTGTGGTACAGCCGGCCCACACGTCTGACCCAGCAGCATGCAGATGCCACAGTCGTAGAACCTGTTGAAGACAATGCGCTCGTGTTCATGTCCCGTGCCGTCTTTTTTTGTCAGCACGATATGATCTAAGGTTTTGCAGGTGCAGGTCGTGGGGCTTAACTGGGCTTGGGAGTACCATACTTTAATGCTTGTTTTCTTAAAGGAACCATTATGAAATACAAGTTTATACTTTTTTCTCCCTGGTTACTTAAAAGCCCAGTTAAAGCTTAATCTAAAACCCACATTCTCAAGCCTTCAGGAGCTTTGTAAAGCCAAGACAGCTCTGGAGCCTGAAACTCTTCTTCGGGCACCAGTTTTTCATCCCTTGCTTGGAGGCTTTTGATTGCATTTCTCCAGTATCTAAGACCTTGGAAGGATTGAAATCCTCTTCATAATCCCTATTCAGAGATGGCGTGAATCAATCAGTATTCAGGGAGGGGGTAGGTTGTAGACGATCCTGTGTGTCGGTTTATAATCACATTTCGGCTGCAACCGCCTGCAACCCAAAACCCTAAACCCTAAATCCTAAACCCTAAAAGGACCCCTCGCCGAACTCCGAATCCCCACCTCCCACGACAGTCACTGAAGGATGTGCACTCGCGAGAGAAGCTTTCGTCGAGCCAGCAGGACCGAAGACTGCAGAGTGTTTAGACCCTGAAACTTGAGCAGAGCTTGTCGCGAAAGTGCCAAGATAGCACTTCCTTGGAGGTGCCTAGCCTCGTGTAGATCCTAAACCTGAAACAGGACCATTTGAACTTTAGTCGTAGACATCAAAACTTAAATCCCAGAAGCCTTTCACCTTCAGCGTTGAACTTTCAAACCTACCACTTTGAGCCGTAATTTCTGGTCCTGCGCCACAGCACCATGACCCGTTGGCTCCAAAGCACCAAACCTTAACTCCAAAACCGTAGACTCTAAACCCTTGACTCCAAAACCCGAAACCCTAAACCTTGACTCCAAAACCCTCTAAATCCCTAAACCGTGACTCCAAAACCCTGGGCCTTGAACTTTGACTCCAAAACCCTAAACCCCAAACCTTAACTCCAATCCCTTTGCCGGAACTCAACACTAGAGCTCCACAAGCCTAAAGCGCAAAGGGTCAGATCGGAGGATGCCAAGTCCGATACGGCTTCTGCGCACTTCCGCCGGAGTTTTGACTTGGGTGCGGGTCTTATCTGAGTCTTCGAGGTGGGTTCAGGAAGCTGTTAGTACATGGTCTTCTTACAAGGTTTCATGATGCGTCTTGATTGTGAGTTGCATTGCTATTTCGGTGGTTGTGCTGCTGGTTCTGCGGAGTGTGGAGAAGCCTTTAAACCACCTCTTGCATAGCCTGTGTAGCATCTTTCACAGATGTGCGTGTATGCGCATGTGGCTACATGAGCATTGAAATTGTGTGTATATATACACATACATATATATATATATAGACATGCATATATGAGCGCCCGCATAGGTTGCCAAGCCCAGCGAGCACAAAACGTCGAAAGATAAGCATCCACCTTCCAGGCAACGTTCAGCCTCCCTGCTTTGGACTCCATGTCTTTGGTCAGTCTATGATGGTGAGATGTTCTACTCGAGCTGAATTACTTAGAAGCAACCTCAACTATACACCCTAAACCTTATACGTCCCAAGAACTAAGTCGCGACACCCGAAGTCATATAGCTGACATAAAGGCATTGTGGTTCGTGGTCCTGCATTCTCAAGCTGCAGCATTCGGGGCAGTGGGGATTCTTTACACCACCAAGTGGAAACTGCCGCAAGCGTCTAGGCCTGGTGGTTTGGGTTAGGGGCTTTGGGGTTTCGGCTCCAGGGCATACCTCATTCTCTCCAATTGAGTTCCCTGTGTTGCAAAAGTTTATCGAATTATCGGGCAGGGGAAAAGGCAATTGCCCGAAACGAGGGTGAGGCAGAAATTGTCTCTGGACTTGTGTTTAGTGGGGCTCATGTGCAGTTACAGCGATCGCTCCTCACAAAACTCTATTAGAATGGAATTCCGCAACAGCCTTGTAACATCCTACTTCAAAAACCTTCCAAAACCTATTGAAACCCTACCGTTTTTAAGGGTTTAGGGTTTAGGGTTTAGGGTACCCAAAATTCCGTTGCAAATCGGATCTTTTTGAGTGAACACCGGGCTCAGGTTCGGACACGGGTGTGGCTGGCCACGTCCTGGACAAAGGCCACGGTTTTTCTTTTCAGATTTCTGGGGTTTTGTTTGAAACACTTTTAGGGTTTAGGGTTTGTTTAGGGTTTAGGGGTTAGGGTTTAGGATTTGGGGTTTGTTCCTTTTTATAATGTGGGTTTCACACGGTCTCATCGGGTTCTATAATCATGGGTTCTGCAAGGTTCTAAAGGGTTCTGCAAGGCTTTTCGGGTTTATGGCCTCTTGATCCACATGGCATTGTTTTTTTAAGTTCCTTTAACGTTTCGTTTTAGTGGAGAGTCATGGGAGAGTCTTTAGGTTCAACTTGCCTCATGCAGGTGTTGTGTGGTTCTGCTACAGGTCATTCAATCGGCACTTACCATGTCTTGAGCATGCTGTTGTTCGTGGCTTGTGCGGCTTCAGCCTAAACCCTAAACCCCTAAACCCTAAACCCTAAACATTTTGTCTTCTAGACCCCTAAGCATCATCGTAAACCCATCAACTCTTGGGGCCCATTTTACTGCCCTTTTCTCCAATACGCGACCTTGAGACGTTTCGGGTTCCCACGGTTTGGCAGTCTTCCGGAAGTTTACCTTGTTCTTCTCTTGAGTATTGCGCCAGTGCGATTACATGCTTCGGGCTATGCTTCAGGTTGGCGTGGAGGTTTAGTGCATCAATGTAGGAACCTGATGAAGAGACTGTTGGCTAATGAAAGGCTTTACTATTCGATGATACAGATCCAGGTCCGAATTTGGATGCCACTATATTGTGCGGACACAAGAAGGAGGCCTGAACAACAAAATAATCTGTAATGATTTGCCCTTCTAGTCCTTGCTTATTTACGTACGGTACAATACACCCGGCAGATCCTGCAATCCTTCCTTCAACTAACTTAGAACCCTATAAAACCTCAATCAGCCCTAGACTCTATAAACCCTTAAGCCCCTAACCTTAAGCGAATATTAGACCCCAGCCGCGCGAACTCTCCGGTCTGGAAAGGCACCATTCGAAGAATGTTGGCCTGCCGCACAGAAGTCTTCAGGTGCGTGAGGGCTTCTGTTGAGTGTTCCACAAGGGCTTCTGTTGAGAATCTGCCTTTCTTGTGCATAGGTTCCGTCACGTCTGCGGTTCAGGATTTAGGGCTACATCCGGTTGACCCTCAATCTTTAAATGTGTGCACTCTTCAGTTAAGGCGTTCAATCCCCAAGCCCTTGAACACCCACTAGTCTTAATTCCTTTAGCCGTAACCCTAAGGGTCCCAACCAACAGCACAGTAATTAGGTGCGTAGGTAGTACCTGGGGGTGTACAAGACTGGTCGGTATTTGGCACCTTACAGAACCCTTACAGAAAGTGTCTAAGACTCTTGCCTCCCGGAACACATGAGAGAGCTCTTGTCGAGCTCGAAGTACTGCTGTCAAACTGATGACAACACTCCAAAGCCCTCAACCTTTCTCTAACTTTCTCATCGAAGCTCAGGAAAGTCAAATCCCAAACCTCATGGCCTCATATCCCTGAACCCTCACACGTTGATATCCTCAAACCTAAACCCCACAAGCCTAAACCCTAATCCGAATTCCGAATCGTAAACCTAAATCCTGATCCGGAATCCTACTAAAATCTCGTCCTAAACCCTAATCCCAAATTAGGAGTCCCAACCCCTAGTCTGAAATCTCTTGCCTCCTGAGCCATTCAACACTTAATCTGCGCATGGCAAGGAAGCCTGATTCCTATCGTCGCCGTCGCCAGGAAGCTCAGAAACCCACCAATCTGGTTTTAGGGCTTTGAGGGTTTAGGGTGTAGGGTTGAGTTGAGTCTTGCGAGTTTAGGGTGTTGAGTTGAGGATTGAATTTCATGGCCATCGTTGAGGGCTTCGGTGAGCAAAGCTTTCAAATTTTAGGCTAAGCGGCTAGACCCATATAAAGCTATGAAAAGAACACTCGTCTGTAAAGCAAACGTCAAGAGTTTCCCACTGGGGAGGACGAAATACAGGAGTCTGTAAAATCACCAAGACTCTTTCCTTAAAGGGCTCCTTGTGATAATTACAACTCAGCTTTTATATACCTCCAAAACCCTGTTAAATAAGATTATCAAGGCCCCTACACTCATATCAATGCTGCAGAAAGTCTGAATGCCCCGACGCTATGCCAGTCGCCTGAAGGAGGGGGGTGCTGGGCCAGGTGCATTAGGGTTTGGGATTTGGGGTTTATACGGGTTAGGGATCGGCATAAGGACTGATTAGAAGTACAGTGAGGAGGAAGAATGCCTGACCACAGAGCTGACGGTGGCCCCACGCGAGCGTGTCATCCACCTCATGATGGACGACATGGCCGCGAAGCCCATGTCCAGTGCGCTGCTATTGCCGTCGTTTGTGTTTCACTCTGAATCCACGAAGTTTGTTTTCAGCTGTCGAATGCTTTGCATGTACAAGGTGGCAGCAAGCCCCTGCAGTGATTCCATAGCCACACCCTGACGTCCCAAATAGCCCAAAGTAATATACATGCTCGAACAATTCACGATCCTTGAAGCAGCGATTGCATGAGCTGTATGGGTGCCCCATGCGCTTCAGGCAAAGGCTGCTGCACCTTGACAACACCCTGGATGACGGTCTCGTTCTGGACTCACCCGGAGTTTTGACCCTGGTCAAGCTCACATTCTGCCATGCTTCTCGTGCACAAGTGAGAGCATTTATGGATGCTAAAAGCAGCTGCATTGGCCAGCGGATGCTGCAACTGCCCCTGGATCCAGATATGGCTGACGGCGACAGCTGTACTGATATGCATCTCGACGTTACCATGCTGACGTTGTGCGACTTCTGCTGGGCTTGCAAGGACTTTGTTGGTAAAGACGGAGCAACTGCTCTTATTCGTGTGTCTGAGCACGCGCATGTCGAGATCACGCGTGTGTTGCTGGAGGCTGGTGCTAGGACGGATCTCGCCTGTGACGATGGGGATACCGCTCTCCTTCGCACGTGTTATCTTGGCAATGTTGACATTGCCCGCTTGCTGCTGGAGGCACGTGCCAGCCACGACTCGCATGATTTTGTCGGCAAGACGGCCTTGATCCACGCATCTGAACAAGGGCACGCCAGAATCGCTCGATAGCTGCTGGAGGCTGCTGCCAACCCGGATCTGGCTGATTGCGACGGCTGGATCGTGGCATCCTGCTGAGGGCACTTTACAAAAGCACGCGCGCACAAATGCCGCACCTTGCCTTTGACTCACGCAGCTGAGGATGGGACAGGCCATGTTGAAATCGTCCGTTTATTGCTGGAATTCGAAGCCAGTGCCAACAAGGACATGGTTGACAGCGACAACAGCACCGCTCTTATGCATGCATCACGATCTGGCCGCGCTGAAATCGCCGGCTTATGGCGGCCAAAACCGTCAAGTGCGAAAAAGAGTCGATTGCGACGTGTGCAGGGTGGCCGCATCGCAAACAACTAGGCTGGAGCATTGGGGTTATTGGTTGTTGCGCTACTTGTTGGTGGTGTTGCTTTATTCGGGGGTGTGGACTCCTTTGGGCTAGTGACTGGCTAGTGCTGATGCGAGAGTCGAAACACAAGTCGGCCGTTGCACCCCGACATGCCCCACAGCTTGGAGCTTATATAAAGCCCCGATGCCTTCGGTTGTCTTTAGTCAGGCCCCTGTATATGGTCTGATACAGGCGTTTTTCCCCAGCACTAGGTCTTTTTGAGCTTGAAAGCCGTATAGCTTTAAGGAACCCAGCAAAGGTGCGGCACCCTCCGAAAGAATGCCGGCCGATGTAACACCCACGGCAGAATTTGCGGAGTCTACAACGAAGTAGTCTGTGGCACACTTAGTCCTCTGCGCAGCACCCACTGTTGAAGACCATGCAGGCTCTATTCAAGCGCACGTGTCCTTATTAGAACTATAAGTATAATGGGCCCCCAAAGCCTTATTCTAACTATGAAGGACCCTATATTCTGCGGTGCGGCTTTACTTGAGCAGGGCTTCCGGTGCTCCGTTTCTGTTTTTGTCGGTGGGGCCTTGGCTCTGCCATTGTTTTATCGCTACAACATCGCTAAGCCCCACAGCCCAATCCAGTAACCCTGAATCCCAACTCGTAAGATTTAAGATCCATTACCTGCGCATCCCTGCCGTGCCACCAAGATACTTTGAACAACTTCGACAACTTGCAGCACTGTGAACACACAGGCCTCCTGTCGTCTGTCAAGAGGCTTTCCTCTTAGCATACGCTTTTTCGTGCATCGATATTTCCAAGTGGTTTCTTGCTCGTCTTCCAAGAGGAGTCGTGTAAAAATCGGAGTTTGTTAAACTCTGGGCCTGCAGGATTAAGTTTTCAGGATGGCTGTTCGGGACTATGGGGAAGACTGTTCTTAGTATAGGGACTGGTGGAATGGGTTAAGGAACTACCATACAGGAATTTGAGGGACTATCATGGGATCCGTTCCCCCATTCCCTTCCAAGAACCAGGGAAAAATGATTGTGGGGTCAAGCTGCGGGCACTGAAGAGTTCTTCTATCAACAGCAGTTGCACGCAACATTGTACAGTGTATGATGCATGCCCGCGAAGGCTTAAAAACGTAAACCAGGGCTTCATAAGCCTTAAGCCGCAACCCGAATCTTTGCAGTTTCAACATTTCTGCCTGGAATTCAGGCGTGGGCCATTCGCGAGCTGCAGGGCCTCTGGAGGAGCACCATGTGTCCCAGGTTTAAGAGTTCGGGTGCAGCGAGTGGTTGCTTCGGGCTTCGAGTTTAGGGGTCTGGGGTTGCAGGAGCATCAAGGAACCACGTAGGAGGGTCTAGTGGGATTTTGCTGGTGAGGACGCCGTGTCCGCCGCAACAAGCCCTACGCTCAGCAAGTGCTTCGAACCTGAACTAAACCAACCGTGAAGCCCGTACAAAGCCCGTGCTTTAACCCAAATCCCATCGCCAACCTTGCTACACTTCAATCCTATGGGCACTGGAGTCCAAGACTCAGCCCCCCAATCCCAAATCATAAGATACAAGCCCAACCCGTAGCCCTATATAACCCAAATTAATTAAACCCACACTAAACCCTAAACGGCCCTAACCCTGAAACCCCGAAACCCTAGATTCTCCCTAGATCCCTAAACCCTGGAACCCTAAGCCCCACACCCTAACCCCTACTGGGCTGAAATCTGCAGCCCGGAAACCCATAACTTCTACTTGAAATCCAGGTGTCCGCCTCGACCCCACTGATTTTGGGATTGCTGTTGAGTGTTAGAGTTTACAGTTTAGGGTGTCGAAGTTCAGGTTTACGGCCGGTTGCAGTGCAGTCGGGTGACCAGTTTTCACAGGTATTCGGACTCGGAGAGCGTCCCAAGCATGAGCAAAGAGATGTCGAATATGCTTACCTCATAGAAACGTGTAGTGCCATCATCAATTATGGCTTTTGTCTCACGATTCAGAACCGGGTAGATGGTAGATGAATGTTTAAGATCCCTAGACCCTACCTGGACCCTAAAGAACCAACCTTTTAAAGGACCTATATAAGGAAATCATAATAAAGAACCCTAAACAGGAAGGTTATATAGGGTCCAGGTATATAAACCCTATACAAGGCGTAGGGCTTGAGAAGGGTTTAGGGCCCCAGCAGGGTCTTAGGCCTTTACATGAGGCCTTGGAGGTTTGAGGGTCTTGGGCTGCCGTAGTTTGGCGCGAGGGTTCAGGATTTCGGATTGGTGTACCAGGTGCTTCGGTTTGCAGAAAAGGGTGAAGGTTCAATTTGAAGTCTAAGGCATTCAGGAAATTGGGATGCAGTGCTTTCGTGTTTAGAGGTAAGGGCTTTGGCCATGGGTTAAGGATCTTTAAGCCTGAAAAGATGAGAGCAGCGTGTTTAGCATCCGGGTTTCGGGTTCAGGGCATCTTAAGGAGTTTAGGGTTTAGTCCAGCAGTGCTTGCAGGCCTTGGGTCTTCGCGGTTGTAGACCTACCCTAATGTTGACAGCCCATGGGCTGAGCTCTTAGGGGGTTCAAGGAGCAGCTTCGGCAGAACCACTATCTGGCTGGGCTAGGGTTCAGGGCTTACAATTTTAGTCGTAAGAGAATCCGGAACTAAGCAACTGGAGAGGATGGATGAAGAGTTATCATCAATACTAGGGTTTAGGGTTTAGGGTTCGGATTGTCAGACGAGTCCCGGGTTTTGTACAGTTGCTCGGCAGATCTAAAGGCCATCGCCCACTGAAGCCGGAAGTTAAAGCTAATTCAGTACCGGACCGTAGCATGCCTTAATACATCCTCTAAGTTACACCAGAATTCCGAGAAGAGCCCGAGGTGGTCATGAGACAGAGCTACAGCAGACGCCCAGGATGCTCTACAGCCTGCACAAGGCCGATCCCGGGTTGCTATTTTCCTCCCGTATTGATAGGGTTTGGGGCTTTTAGCTCTTTCAGGGTTTCGGCATTCGGTTTTAGGGTGATTATTGTATTATTGTTTTCCGGCATGCCTTAAGCGTTCCCGGAAAGGTGTAGTATAGTTTACCTCACATATCCTAGTTTTCGTAAGGCCCGTATATCACCCGAATCTATATCCTAAATCACAGGGGTTCAAGGTTTAAGCAGTAGGGTTAGAGTTAGGGTTTTTGCATGTGTAGCCAAATGCGTCGCACTAGCTACACTGCTATGCTCACGGGCACTGGAATTTCGGATAAAGGTGCAGCTCACCCTAATGCATACAGTATATAACGGTATATACTTCGGCCACCCATGGTCTCCGTTGTAGTTCTTTTTGGGGGTTTCCCACTTTTATAGTTATCATCTTATAAGGCACCGAAAAAAAGAAACTACAGTGGAGACTATAGGCAGTCCCTATAAAGGTACTTAGGGCAGGAGTACATACGGTTCGGGTATATCGACCCAGGGGTTAATGTAGACGCCTAAACAAATATATAGAGAGACCATTCCTTATAGGCTTCCTGAAAATAGCTACTCCACAATAACCGATAATATTCCTCAAGTCAAAGGGTTCTTCAAAACAGTTATGCCGTTATAGCCTTTGTATTACACTTATTATGCTACAGGTCTCATTCCGGGCCGGAACCTCCCAGTCAGGTTTCGTACCCTCGGCGTCTGGAGTGTACAGGCTTCAATGCTCATGCTGTTAGGCTTAGAGTGTGTAGTGTGTAGGGTTAAGGGCTCGTGGTGCCAGGTTTAACGCTCAGTCCCAGGCTTCGGGAGGTTGTCGTCTTAAGCCCTACTGGCACGATATACGGTCCTGCGCAGCCCTTAGCCCTAAGCGCTTGCTGGCAGCATTTGGAGGTAGAGCACGGCATGCAGAAGCTCATGCGCCGCATGAACACGATGGAGGCGGCTTTGGCAGGTAGAGGCTGGATCTGGGTTCGGGACTTCCGGATTTAGGGTTAGGGTTTAGGGTTTAGGGTTTGGGTTTAGGGTTTAGGGTTTGTGTTTAGGGTTTAGGGTTTAGGGTTTGTGTTTAGGGTTTAGGGTTTAGGGTTTGTGTTTAGGGTTTAAGGTTTACGGTTTGTGTTTAGGGTTTAGGGTTTGTGGGTGTAATATAGGGGCCTGAATTATTTCCAATACTATTTGGGGGGTTCCTTATTGTGGTTATAGTATGATGTACCCCAATTAAAACCCTATTCTAATTATATTAAGGCCCCTATAGTAGATCCCCTGTAAAATCCCATGCAAGTGTAGTGTCCCAGATACGCCCGAGTAAGAACCATAGACAAGGCCCTAACCTTTTAGGGCTCTGGGATTCTGGGCGTGAGGACTGGAGTCGGTGGTTCGCGGTTTTGGGCTTAAGATGAAGAGTTTACTGGTTTAAGGTTTCAGCGTTTAATACCGGGGCCTTTAAAAATTAGAATAGGGTCTGGGGTATATTATACCATACGTATAATAAGGAACCACTAAGACCCGATTCTAATTATTAAATCCCCTACTGTGGGGCTGAGTGGGAGCTTGGTCTTCTGGGCACTTGATGTTTAGGCTCAGTGGTGCGGGGTTTAGTACTTAGGGGTTGGGGCTCAGGGCCTGAAGCCAAGCCCAAATCAAATCCGAAACCCTAAGCCTGTGTTTATGGTGTACAGATTGAGGACTGAAGGTTTGGGCTACAAGTGAGACTGTAGTTGTCACTCAATCTTCGACCCTGCGACCCTTATCCCAAGGCTCCAGGTCTGCCACCTCGAGCCCAATGCACTGCCACGCAATTGCAGCAGTCGATCAAGTACTGGCGTGACGATGCACTCAAGAACAGGATCGATGAAAGGCGTGCTGCCTCTGCTAGCTCTGACGGGGCCACGGCAGCTGTGTAAACACAAGACCTGGCAGAGACTGGTTGAATCTCTCAGGTCGTGCTTGTTTTGTCAAGGTTGAAACCTGAAGCTGGAGGTACAGACTTGCATGTGTATCCCTTGCTTCTGGACGAAACGCGGGGGTAGGTAGGGGCCTCCAAAAAAACAGGAATGGTGTTCCTCCTGACTCACGCGATTACAGATACCTTCGCGTACAGCCCTCCCAAGGCAAGGAAATCGCTGGATTAAGAACGACTCCACATCTTTCTTAATCACCCCAAGCCCTAAACCCTCAACCCTAAACCACATAGAGGGCTTTCTCCAGGAGACCCCACTCTCCCTCACTTCAAGATGAGGTCTGAAGACATGGTCAAGTTAAAGTGGAGTTTCCCTAAACCCCTAAACCCTAAACCGTCGTACAATGAGGTTTAGGGTTTATAGGGTTTAGGGATGTCCTTTCTTGGAGGACGCTTTTGGATTCACAAGCGTGGGGTTTGGGGTTGACGGCCTCCCCCTCTAGGGTTCAGGGTCTTGGGTTTAGGGCTGAGAGTCTAGGGTCTGTGGTTTAGGGTTCAGGGTCTAGGGTTTACAGTTTAGGATCTAGGGTTTAGGGTTTAGGGTGCCTCCCCTACAAGCCGAGCATTTTGGGTTAAGGGGTGCATTATGCCACAATTGTCACGAGGAGTCTTAAGGAATAGTCTTGATAAGTACTCTGACCCCTAGACGCCGTCCCCGGCTTAGGCAGGTTTTAGGGTGCAAAGCCTCTTGTGGCATCAAGTTCGCCGCAGATGGAGATTCATCTGCACCGGGCGGTACTGGCTGAGGGAGAAATTGGCGTCAGGTTTGGGGCGCAGTGCTTGCTGAAAAGCCTTTGTTCGTCTAACCATCAGGTTCCTACATCATAAGCTCAGTTTCGCCGCTTTTCACTTCTCGGTCATTGTGTCTTCGTGCTTTCTTGTATTTCAACCGCCCAAACCCAAGCCCGTAAGCCCCGCAGAATTGAAAACCGTCTCAGCTTATTTGAGCCTGACTCCATCTAGACGGAACCCAGACGCCGTGAACCCTTGGCCCTAAGAGTCCAACGAATCCTTGTCTATTGATTTCTTCCACCTCAGGTGCCAAAGATATGAAGACAGAAGCGCTTACACCGTTCGGAGAAAACCGCGCTGAACCGTAGACCCTAAATCGTAGCCTGCCGCCATTGAAAAGGATCGAGAACCCCAATGGTCCATGACAGCCTATACTTTGGCCTTAAAGTAAGTAGTCCCTATATAGGTACTTTAGGGCCAAAGTATCTAGTATTTGGGTATATGTACCCAAATGGGGATCCTTTAAGGGCCGTTTAGGGGTTCCTTTAAGGCTTCCTTTAAGGGTTTCCTACTACAAGGCTTCCAAAACACGGGTTTAGGGTTTAACGGTACGTGGACCCTCAGGGGAAGGTTCAGGGCTCTGCGCCTTTTTTTGCCCTGGCCTGAGGACGGGAGGGGCCGGTGCTGCGGCTCGTGGAGGGCGCACTTTGGGTTCAGGATTCAGGAGACTTCGGGGTTTAGGGTTTAGGGGTTTGGGGTTTAGGGGTATAGTGTTTAGGGTTCAGGGGTTTAGGGTTTAATTAGGGTTTAGAGTTTAGGGGTTTAGGGTGGGGTTTAGGGTTTAGTATAGTGTTTCGAGTCTAGCGTTTAGGTTGCTCCTCTACCCAATGTTGTCCTAGGCCCCCGAAGTTCACTCTCAGGGTTGAAATGAGACGGACAAAGCGATGCCCTCGTTATCGAGCCGAAACCCTACACCCATAAGCCCATACAGCATATATATATATATATATACACATACACATGCTTATATATATATACACATGTATGTGTATATATATACATATATAAAGACACATACATGCATACATATGCATATATATATATGTATATATATACATACATACATATGTATATATGTATGTGCATATATATATGTATTTAAACGGTACACCCTAGTTCTAATTACTCTACTCTATAAGTAGTCGCGGTTTTTTAAGTGCAGTCGAGCTCCATGAGCCCAGATCCTTATTGCATGTTGCATGCCGTCGTGACGTTTGCAGCCGAGCTTGAGAGTGTAATGCTAGATTCTGGGTTTAGGGTTTAGGGTTGAACTCTAAACCCGTCAAAGCCCTGTAAGCACTATGACAGGATGTCCATCATGAAAGAATCATTCATACTCCCTCAATAAGAGTCCCCCCAAGAAGGATCCTGTAAGTATTAAGCAGACTCCCAACAGCGTCTGGGAAGCTCAATCCTTCAAGTTGAAGCCCTATTCCGTGGACCCTAGAAAGCTCCAACGCGGGAGAAGGATGGTTGATGATGGTTGGGGCTAGGATGCGCCAGGAGTCCGTAGGGTTTACCTCAGCACAGTTCAGCTTCCGGACCGGATTTGTCAAACTAGCGCTCTGTGGCGTTTGCAAGGGTTGCTGGGGATTCAACTTCTCAAAGTGTTGGTAGTGGTAGTAATAACTGGTGCTGGTGCTAGTGCTGGCGGCGGTGGTGGCGGTGCTGGTGTTGGTGGTGATGCTGGTGTATCAGTAGCAATGGTGTTATTGTGTTTAGGATGTATTTAATTAGGCCCAAGAGGTCCAACCTTCTGGGATGCGGCTAGGAAACCGAATCGTCAGTTCCAGCAATATTGAGTTACGCTTGGCAGCAAGCCGTTCCTGCTGAATTCACATCCCGGTGGCACCATGTCGCTGGAAATTCGATGCATCCCCGAAATACCTCTCTGGGGAAGCTCCCCCTCGTGAAGGGGTCGAGGTTTTAGGGAAAGTGCAGGATTTCGGGCCGTAGTTTTTGGGGGTCATTAGGGTTTAGGGCTTATGGCGTTTTGTTACGAGTCTTTCATCATAGGGCACAAGAGCAGTTGTCAGTTAACTTGCGGACATACCTGTGCTCACATTCTAGGGCTGCTTTCCATGTTCTGCATTTGCTGGGCATACTGTCTCAAGGAAAACAACTCTCTCAGAAGCTTGTTTCGGCCTTAAGACCCTCTTGAGATTGAATCATTGCTCAATCCAAACCATAACATCTTCGGATGGAGCTACGTCAGCAGCTTACGTGAATCGGCTGCAACAGGCATTGCACATGTACCCTATACGAACCCGAGAAACTTCCTGGTCCTCTCTTGAAGGCCTTGACTTGAAACCTCACGGTCTTCAAGCCTCAAATCCCCAAGCCTTCAAACCCGAAGCCCCCAAGACTGGAGCCTGAAAACAGATATCCCTTGTTCCCTGGCTGACAGCCAGAATGCTTTCATTGGTCGAGACGTTGAAGACGTTGCCCACGACTGGAAAGTAAGCCGGGCTGGATGGTGAGGTCATATAACTGGGCTTTGGAGTACCATACTTTAATACTTTTTTTTCTTAAAGGAACCCTTATGAAATAAAAGTTTATGCTTTTTTTCTCCCTGGTTACTTAAAAGCCCAGATAATGAATGTACAAACATACGAAGGGACCCTAAGGGATAGAATTTATAGAAATGCTACATGGGAGTTTCCAACAATTAGGGGTACCCTATTTTGGGATCCTTAGAATAAGGATCCTACTATGTAGGGTACTATATGAGGGTCCCCTATTTTCGGAAACCCCCACATACTTCTCATCCCTTGAACCCCTAACCCGAAAGAGCTTTTGAAGCTTTCACCCCTAAACCCTAAACCATCCTAAACCTAAACCCTAAACCCTAAACCCCAAGACATGGACAAACGGCTACCAGGCTCCGTCCCGAACCCGAACGAAGCAAGAATCCTGAAAGCCTAACCTACAGCCTAAGCCATGAATACTTATGATTCTAGTATAATGTACCCCAAAGCCCTATTCTACTTAATTAAGCCCCCATGATTAAATACCTTGATCCTGGCCCCAAGGTTGGCCCTTAGACCCTCACTCCAGTGCCGGCAAACCCATCCAGCTCTCTGCTGGCCTCACCTGCCTGCCGGGTGAATCTGCGTGTAAGTTGGACGAAGGCTCGGTCGTGAAAAGAGCTGGAGGGGTGTACCTTCGATACAGGATGCTATAAGGGTATTATTATGAATGTTCTGGAGGGCATTGAGTCCCAGGATTTGGGTTTAAGATTTGTGGAGAGTGCTGAGAGTATAAGGCTCCGGTCTTTAGCGTTTAGGAGTCTGGAATTTCTACTGGTGGATTGATGGACCAAAAAAACCAGAAACCCTAATAAACCTTGAATCCTGAACCCTACAAGATCTTGTATCAGGAACGCACTAGCAGTGTCATGGCTTAATGAGGCATTTCAGACTCTCTTTGCCGAGTTTGACTCTACAGGTCCTTTGCACATTCTGATATTCTTGCCTTCCTCAAGGGGGGGGAAATTGGTTTCGGACTTCCAGGTCTTACAGGGTTTACAGCTTCGAGATTTATGGTGCCGAGGGTTGGTGTTTTTCAGAATTTGTAGGGTGTTATGAGGGCTGCAAAGGTTGGGTCTTAAGCAGCACTCAGGCAGTAACTACGCTGGCTGATTGGGACTCACAGGGAGTTTAGGGTTTGCGGATCACCACGTAGTGATTTCGGAGATCGTTGTATTGTATAGTATGGCTTTCGTTCAGTCCTTGAACCGGAGCTCAACGGCTTCGTCAAGTCAAGAGCGTGAAAAATGGCCATGCGTTGGTCTATTCACGCTATAATTACACGAGATACCACAATGGAGACTCGCCTCCAGAACAGCCCACCCAGATCCAAGGAGGTAAACATCGGAGAAGACTCGTGGGGTCACAGAAGCTGAGTCAGCAAGTGAGTAAACAAGTAATTAGCTAGCTATGAACATTGCGAACTCCTGAAATCCCCCAAATTCAATACCATTAGAGAGTACAGTTTGCTACACATGTGCAGGCCACTACATACACACGAGAACGAAAAGATAGATCTGTAGACGCTAAGCCACCTGAAACCCCTCACCCCTAGAGCATAATCTTAAACCCTACACCCTTTACGTAAACTCTAAACCCTAAACCCGAAACCGAAACCCTAAACCCTAAACTCTACACCGTAAGGACAGCGTGGGGTCCTCGGGGAAAACTGCGGCTGCTCGCTTCGGATATCCCTCGCAGGACTCCGGGTGAGGTCCCCTAAGGTGGGGTTTAGGAAGTGTCCTTTTTCTGAGGTCCCCTAGCATAGCATAAGGGCTGGAACAATTAGAATGGTATTCCCGAGGGGTCCTGATTAGAACTAGAGTATAATCACACCCCATAAACCTATTAAAGAATTCAGCATCAGGTTTCGTTTCGGATGACATAGGGCTTGCTATGAGGCAGGCAGTCTAGGGTCTAGGGAATAATGGGAAATGTTTGTTTTATATTGTTTTTTGAGGGTTGTCCTTTCACACTTTCCCAAATAGCGCTTTATAGATAGTAAAGCCATCAGGTTTTATGCTGGGATGTAGGGTTCAGGATTGAGGTGCGTCCTGCTTGCAGGTTCCCTTAGAGCATGTTATAGCATTTTGTTCTTTTTGGATCTGGATGATGGCTTTATACAGATAGGGCTCTACAGGGGTTCATAAACCTTTTCTTTTGGCGGCTTCCCTTTCAGAGATCCCGTAAGAAAGATTAAACAGATGCGCTAAGCTAGCTTCTTTAAGCGGCTCCTATTGGATAGGACGGAGGCATGGTCTCGTTTCCTAAACAGAACAACCCTGCAGTGATCTTGTGGGGCGCAGTTGCCTCATAGGCTGGGATGTTGTGGGATTGTTTTAGCAGGATGTTATCGAATCTCTGTTGGGGGACTTGACTCTGCCTGCTAAACCTCCAAGCCTAGAACTTAGGATTGAAAAGTTGGGTTTATCTGCTTAGATTACAAAGCTTTTTCGCTCTTCACGAACAAATCGAGAAGCAAACACATGCGTTCTGCCCTAAAGATAGACAGGCCCAACTTCTGAATCTCAGGGCCTAAACCCATGCAAACCCCAGGCCTGTAAGTGCAGGCCAACACACCCTTGAACGAAATATATATATAATATATATGTATATATATAAAATGTATATATATATATATACATATATATACCTGATGAAGCCTACACCCTAAACCCAAAGCCAAACCTTCAAGCCTATTGTACATGTCGAGGAGTCGCGGCTGCTGAAGCCCAATGTGCAGAGCCAAGCGGATTAGGACCTCGGGGCCTGTGCGAACTGTGGAACTTATAAGCCAGCATCCGTACGGCCGGTGCATTGCTAGCACCGAGCCGGTGAAGCCGAAAACCCATAGCTACACCTCCTCAAAGCCTAAATCCCGAAACCCCTAAACTCTAAATCCCTAAACCCTGAACCCCAGAACCCTAAACCCCTGAACCTTGAACCCCTAAACCCATATACAAGGGACGGCCGCAAGCCTTAGGCCCCCATGTCTCAGACCAGCCCCTGTCAAACGCGACATCCTGGAAGGCTCAGCTGAGCTTCAAAATCGTAAGGCAGGAGGCCCTTCGACCCCGACCCTAAGGCTCCATGTGCCCATATAGTCGGTACTTAGGCCTTAAAGGGTCCCTGTATAGGTACTTCAAGGCCTAAGTAGCTACTATATGGGTACATGGAGCCTTTGGGCGAACTCTTATGATAGGGTTCAGGGTTTAGGGTTTAGGGTGTAGGGTAATTAGGGGATAGTACCCGGCATAGGGGTTAGGGGAACTCTTATCTGAAACAGTATAGTATATACTTAGGAACCCAAATAGCTACTACGGGCCTACTATATTGGTACTTGGACCCTTTCTTTGGGTATGATAGGGTTTCAAGCCTAGGGTGTAGGAGGTGTTACGCGATAAAGTTCAAACCCGGAACCCTGAACCCGAAACGACTTTGTAAATGGGCTGCCAAATGCTGAAGGAAACGGCATCCCACAATCCTGCCGCAGATCCCGTCAGTTCTCAGCGTAAATCGTCCCTATAGTCTCAGTGCAGTCTCCATTGTAGTTCCTTATTTTGGCGTTACCGTAGAGGGTGTGAAATCTAGAATTGGTTAAACCAAAAAACTGCAATGGTGTCTGGCATGTTACAATGAAGTTCTGCGATATTCAGTTCAGTCCTCAGCACCCAAACCGTGAATTTTCGGGGCGGAGTACCGGAATCGAGAAGTAGCCCCGACAATTGTAGGGTTCAGTGTTCGGGCTGTAGCCTCTGGTTATGAAGTTGTTGGAGGATTAGGCTTTGGGCTTGGGGGGAATTCCAATCCTAGACATGACCTCCGGCTCGGTCGAAGTCTTGTCTTATAATGAGAGTTACTGCTGAGATGCTGGTCGGCTAATTCGGAAGTTTCTTTGAGAGTTACGTTTAGACGGGCCCCTTTACTTTCATACAACTCATCTAGCACAAACTCCCCTCAACTTCTTGCTTATTGAGTTTCGCCCGGCCACTGATCTCGAGAGTTGACATGCCCTCGAAATTCACGAATAGCTGGCAATCTAGTTTAGCAAGTCGGATGTGACTGCAGTTTGATTTGAGACCTAACATCTCGGTCACGCTTACGAACTAGCAATCAGTTCTATATGTGACATGTGAAGTCCCGTAAGCCATCGGATTTTGACATATCCTGCGGGGAGCATGTCGATTACTGTGGAAGTTTCACTGCTCAGTGGCAAGACAGCTAATGTGCAAATAGGGCCGAACGAAACTGTGGAGAAGTTGACACAACGGGCACAAATCGAACTGGGAGTCGCGAAGGGGCGGCTGCTGGATTCTTCTGGAGTCGTTCTGGACCGATGCGCGAAGATCACGAATTCCCTGCTTCAGGATGGTGATTCGCTCTCCTTGCATGTACTCAGCAAACTTCAAATTCAGTCCACTCGTTATTCTTTTGCCGCCGTTCTTAGCGATGGATCCGTGGTGACTTGGGGATCTCCTACCGATGGTGGCGACTGTAGTGCTGTAAAGAGACAGCTGAAGAATGTGCAGCAGATCCAAGCCTCTTCCAGCTCTTGTGCGGCCATTCTTGACGACGGATCCGTCGTGACATGGGGTGCTGCTGGCTCAGGTGGCGACAGCAGTGCTGTGCAGTGTCAGCTGAAGAATGTGCAGCAGATCCAAGCCTCTGGCGGCGCTTTTTCTGCCATCCTTGGTGATGGATCGGTTGTGACTTGGGGTCAGGCTAGCTTTGGTGGCGACAGCAGTGCTGTGCAGGGTCAGCTGCAGAATGTGCAGCAGATTCACGCCACCAAATGCGCTTTTGCTGCCATTCTTGGCGATGGGTCGATTGTGAGCTGGGGTAATGCTGACTGCGGTGGCGACAGTGCTGCGGTGCAGCATCAGCTGAAAAATGTCCAGTGGATCCAAGCATCCGCCCAGGCTTTTGCTGCCATTCTTGGTGATAGATCCGTCGCGACCTGGGGTGCTGCTGGCTCTGGTGGCGACAGCAGTGCTGTGCAGGGTCAGCTGGAGGATGTGCGGCAGATCCAAGCCTCCGAATACGCTTTTGCTGCCATACTTGGGGATGGATCCGTGGTGACCTGGGGCCGTGCTGATGCTGGTGGGGACAGTCGTGCTGTGCAGGGGCAGCTTGTGAGTGTGCGACAGATCCAAGCCTCCGGCTGTGCTTTCGCCGCTATTCTGGGTGATGGATCGGTTGTGAGTTGGGGCCATGCTAACTGTGGTGGCGACAGCCGTGCTGTGCAGGCTCAGCTGAAGACTGTGCAGCAGATCCAAGCATCTTCACAGGCTTTTGCTGCTATTGTTGCCGATGGATCGGTTGTGACCTGGGGTCATACTCCCACAGGTGGCGACAGCAGTGCTGTGCAGGGTCAGCTGAAGCATGTGCAGCAGATGCAAGCCTGTGACGGCGCTTTTGCTGCCATCCTTGCTGATGGATCGGTTGTGACTTGGGGTCAGGCTGGTTTTGGTGGCGACAGTAGTGCTGTTCAGGGTCAGCTGCAGAATGTGCAGCAGATACAAGCCAACAAATTTGCTTTTGCTGCGATTCGTGGTGATGGATCCGTTGTAACCTGGGGACCTGGTCTGCTTGGCGGGGACAATAGTTCTGTGAAGGACCAGCTGATGTCTGTTTGATAGATCTGTGTTTGCTTGTTGGCCGTTGGGCCGTCCAGCTTCTAGGTAGTGTCGGCAAGCTGTGGTGCATCATTCACAGCTGATTAGTGCTTTCTTTCCTTGGTGGATTTTACTCCACGTGCCTTAACGGACACGGTTTCCCACCTGGCAGCTGATTAACATCGGAATCTCTGCTTGGTTTGAAGTCATATGGGGGAGCCCCGATTTGGCCCGATTTAGGCTTTTGGAAATGGGGTTCATAGCCGCCAGGCAAGCAGACAGTTTACGATCTTCGCAACTTCCCGGGGTAGACCTGGCCGTATCATCCCTATTTACAATTCGGAAACATTAATATCAGCATCATCCCTTCATGTTCTCTGCTATATGTGGTATGATATACACGCCCCAAACCGTATTCTAGCCATGAAGGTTTTACTTCCCAGTCTTCGGCCTACCTTATCAATCCCGAGCCTCCCCCCCCATGAAAACACAGAGCCCGCAACCTGAATAGTCAGACCTCCAAACAAGAAGCCCCTACCCTAAACCCAAACAAGAAGTCCTCGAACCAAAGCCCTGAGCCATCAAACCCGCGCTCTAAACTTCAAAGCTAAGCCGAAGCGCTACATCCTAAACCCTGAACTCCAAAACAAAGAAGCCGGAGTAATTATCAACATTACTCCCTAGGGTTCCGTGCTTCAGATATACCATAACAAGATACTCCCAAAAAGAGGTAATTACTAATTCATAAGACACCTATAACACCCTTGTAGATACCCGAAGGACCGCCTTAAAGACTTAAATAAAGAATGTTCTGACGATTCAGGACCCAGCTCCTTAGCCGAAAAGCTTGGGCCGTGATTGCGACAAAACACCTAAACCTGGGCTTCGGAGTACCATACTTTAAGACTTTTTTCTTAAAGGAACCATTATGAAATAGCAGTTTGTACTTTTTCTCCCTTGCTATACACTTCAAAGCCCAGTAAACCGTAAACCCTAATCCCAAGGTCGGTGCTGCGAAAGCTAAGGCCTGCCTTCAGTCAAGAGTTCACGCTTAAAGGTTTAGGGTTTCGGGTTTAAGGTTTCAGTTTGGGGTTTCAGATTCAGGGTTTAGGGCTGAAGATTTAGGGTCTCAGTTTAAGGTCTCAAGGTTCAGGGTTTGGGGCTTAAGATTTAGGGTCTCNAGGGTTTCGGGTTTAAGGTTTCAGTTTGGGGTTTCAGATTCAGGGTTTAGGGCTGAAGATTTAGGGTCTCAGTTTAAGGTCTCAAGGTTCAGGGTTTGGGGCTTAAGATTTAGGGTCTCAGGTTTAGGGTTTAAGGTTTTGCTTTGAGGGTCAATGCACCCAAGGGTTCTGTCAAGGATTCCTTTAGCGATTCTTGTTGTCGTTTTGGGCTTGTTTTTTACAGTATTAAAACTCAGGACTTTCCCTATCCCAGAGGGCCCATACGTACTACCAATTATGGAATAGGTCCCAAGCCACAATAAGGATGGCCTCGTAGGGCCCAGCTTTCTATCGAGGGGCGAGGGGTTCAGAAGGGGTAGAACGCGTTTGTGGTTTAGGGGTTCGGTGTTTAGGTGCACAGAGGTTCCTGTTTAGGGCTTGGTGCCTACTGTTTAGATTCTATGCTGTAGTCATCAGAGAAGCTAGCTGTTCCTGGTGGCCCACTATCCTAACGGGGCCCTACAACGAAGGGGCATAAACCGACGGGTTCGCAGGCTTTGGTGGGGTTTGGGTTTCGCACGAGAGAGGGATGCAGCAAGTCGTAACCGGAACCGAGGGCGTTACCCGAAGTCTGAACATAGCACCAAAAAAGTAGTATACATTTTGAAGATGTTAGCCCTTTCCCCCTAATTAATATTTATCGGGTGACCGCCCCCAATAAACCTTCGGAAAATATTTGTATTCTTAGGGTGTAGGGCTATCTCTACTATCACTGTTCAAGGATCTTGCTCTTGCTCCTGCTCTGGCTCTTGCTCCCGCGCTGATTTTTGCTTCTGCTCCTGCTGCGTCTCTTGCTCTCGCTCCTGCTCTTCCTCCTGTTTTTGCTCTTACTCTTGCACTTGCTTTTGCTCTTACTCCTGCTCTTGCTCCTGCGTTTGCTCTTACTCCTGCTTTGACTCTCCGGACTACACCCCCTAATGCAAATTAGGTTTCCAACATGATTGGGCGGTCTTTATTCAATGGGGGAAGCGATTGGACCTCGATGTAGGCATTCTTTGTATACCCCTTTCGGGGTACTCACATCTCTGCCCGATACCTACTGAGCAAGCTCTTCGAACCCTCCAAGCCAGGGTTTGGGGTTTAGGGTTTAGGGTTTAGGGGTTTAGGGTTTAGGGGTTTAGGGTTTAGGGTTCCGCCATTTGGCCTACGACCAGAAGGGCTGGCATTCTTGAGCCCTAAGTGCTGGGGACTGGGGACACGGTTTTTTTTGATATGATTTATAAACTCTAAGCCAAAAACCCCTTAACCCTGAACCCCTAAATCCCTGAACCCTAAACTCCATATCTCAGAAAGTTTCAGTGAGGGCCGTCATCGAAAGGTTGTCTCTGCTGGCCGAGATGCCAAAGTTTCAACTGACTGATGGAGAAATGTCCTCAGCAGGGACCTCTTAGAAGCCTGAGTAGTTGCCATATTATCCTCAGGCTCCTGAAACTTGTATACTACAGTCTACCCTCCAAGCCCGGCCCTATTGTAATCATCAAGGCCCCTGCATAACGCCCCATAAAACCCAACCCTCAAAGAACCTTAGCCTAACTGTGACAGGCCCCCAGACCCCAATTGCTCCAAATCCATCCGTTAACAAGGCTAAGAAAATGAGTACTCATTTTCTTAACACTGTCTCCACATGGATTTNGAAAAGCTGTTTTGACACGGTATTTACGATACAAAACGAGGGTCGGTAGTTCATGGGGGGGGGTTGCTATATATATATATATATATACACACACTTTTTGATATACTTAGAGAGAGGCTCACAGAATGAGAGATTGAAGATTGGAAGCTTTGGAAGATCTGCGGCCACATCCCCAGATTGTGTTTAAGGTTTACATAGGGGTTTAGGGCTTAAGGCTTCGGGGTTTAGGGCTTAGGGTGTGGATCTTGGGATTTAGGACTTATAAGCGAGTTAAGGTTTAGGGCTTATAGGGTTTAGGGTTCAGGGGTCTAGGTTGTTGGGTGTAGCTTGCGCGCCCGGAAAGTCCTCTGACACAGAGGTCTCGAAATCGGTGGCACTATCTTCTTGCAGTCTTCTGTCTCTCATTCTGTGATCCTCTCTCTATGTATATCATAAAGTGTGTGTATATATATATATATATATGGCAACCCCCCCCCATGAACTACCGACCCTCGTTTTGTATCGTAAATACCGTGTCAAAACAGCTTTTCCGGCAGGTCCGGATTCTGTATCTCTCAAAAACTACCGAAAACAAACTCAGATTT
>BGNK01000151.1:228607-274059 GCA_003297005.1 Symbiodinium sp. clade A Y106
AAGAACAGCATACTACTGTCACCATGGGGGCCAATGTAAGGTCTAACCGCAGGGTAGATAGGGATACTGTTGTTTAGGAACAGGAGTCAATCAAGGCCCCTGTCACTCATATGTATTGCCGGGGCTTTGATCTGAGACTACAGTGAAAGCTATTTTGGGGTTGCTACTCACGCCCATATTTATCTTCCGGTATTCAGACAGAAACTTTCATCTTTTATCATCTCTCGGAGTATCTGCGTGAAGCGTCGCAACGAATTGAACATGAAGCCGGCTGCCGTCATACATATGCTCTCCCCTCGGAACTTCAAAATTGGATCATACACCAGAAGCCCNGAGTATCTGCGTGAAGCGTCGCAACGAATTGAACATGAAGCCGGCTGCCGTCATACATATGCTCTCCCCTCGGAACTTCAAAATTGGATCATACACCAGAAGCCCACACGTAGGAGGATCGGCGACGGTATCGCGGCACCCTGCGGTAGTTCATGCGGGGGGGGGGGTTGCATATACATATATACATATATATATATGCATACATATTTTCATTTTCTTATGCACATGTGTGTATATGTATATACAGACAGAGTATATATCTTCACATTTTTTAGCGTATGTATAGATACTGGCTTCGAGCTTGGCTTTGTGCCTCGGGGTATTGGCTTAGGATTCAACAGGTGGTTTCAGCTTTGCTCATTGTCGAGGCAATAAACCTGTAAACCTTGAAAATGAGACATGCTGTTTCCTAAGGGTCCATGTACCCAAATATCATATACTCTGGCCTTTTAGCACTCCCGATATATAGGTGCTTCAGGGCCAAAATATATGTATACTCTCTCTATTTATATAAATACACATGAGTACATGGACTCTTACGGTTTAGGGCCACCGAACCCAGAACCATTTGGGAAGAGTTTGGTTGGAGGCTCAGGGCTTCAGGTGCGTGGTTTAAAGCGTGGAAGTGTTGAAGGTTTAGGCCTCACGGTTTATAATGTCCAGTGAATAAGGCTTATAGGGCTTACGGTTTGTATAGGGATTTGGGCATTCTTGACAGTTACGGAGCTCTGCAATGTAAAACCAGACCTACGTCCCCACAGTCTTGGCAGCCTGCACAGTAGTAGGTTAATGTAGGGGCTTAAATCATTACCTATACTATTTGGGGGGGTCCTTATTCTAATTATACTATAATGGGCCCAAAACCCTATTCTAATTATTAAGACCCCTATATTATGGTTGATTGAATGTAGGGTCAGCCCTAACGATAGTATGCGGCTCATGGGAATCTCCAATTGGATAGTTGGGTTCTGAAAGTGCCGCAAGATCCCTTATGAGATTTATGGCATCATGGATTGAGTGTAGGGGTTTAGTAGACCTTTAGGTTTGTGGGGCATGGGTTTGGGTAGGTTTGTGGGTTGTGGGTTCCCACAAAGTATGGGTCCTGGGGTTCGTAGCCCAAGAGCAGCCGAAGCCTGTAGCCAAGGTCAGCGCTACATCCCAAATCTACACATCCCCATGCCCACAAGCCTGAGCCCAGATCCTATAATCTTACGATATAATAGTTTGCAATTAGAGCCTGCGGTGGTGAGGCTCATTTGGGAGGTTTAAGCGGATATACGACGAAGTCGCTGAGTCAAGGCATTCGGAATTTCCACTTCACTATGACTTGCTATACGGCCCTCCCCTACCTGCTAAGAACCAGAGCTGCTGAAAACCAGTACCGCAGCCTTAAGGCAATATTACTCAGTCTTCTTCGCCTGCAGCTAGTTGTGTCAAAGCAGGTTTAAGGGCTTGGGGTTTAGGGTTTAGGGTTTTCGGGTCTAGGGGTTTAGGGGTTTAAGGGTTTAGGGGTTCAGGGGTTTAGGGTTAGGGTAGATGCCTAACGGGGGCCCAGTGTTCATGGCTTTGGTGGAAAGATGTTCTTTGCGCATGCGATCGCTGGAAATCTCAGAGAGTCCAATAGTTGTACAGTGCGAAGCTCCTGAGAGAATCCTGTAGAAGTCGTATATGGCCCCATGTAATCAACCTTTGTCTACTTATCAAGGCGCCCGTATATTACACTATAGGCCCTACTAGAATGTGTTTACAACCGTGTTAAAACGTAAACTACATATGTAGATTCCCCGTATTCTAGCAACAGACCCTTACCCCCCATGGCAAACCTTAAGGCCTAAAACCGATTCCATGCTGCCATGGGCGTCCGTGGCCGCGTGACCTCAAAGCAGCCACCGTCAATCTACAAGCCGAGGCCCGTTTGTGGCTGTTTTTTTTGCGAAGTCGTCGGATGCCTAAGGATCCTGTCATTTTTCAGCGTTTCTACGAATGAGCACCCTTTACTTTACAGCAGGGGTCCTATGCCGATACCGGCTATTCCAGAACTATCACCTTAATCCGTCGATTTAGGCTGCCCTCAGGGATCAGGCCTTTTCGGCATATATAGGGGTGTCAAGCACGATGGTGTGGGAAACTCCTCAGGCTTCCATTTTAGTTTAGGGTTTGGGGGTTAGGGTTAGGGGTTGCGGTTTCGGGTTTGGGGTTTAGGATTTAGGGTTCCTCAGGTGCTGAGCGTGGCGGAGATCGTCAGAACCTAAGCTTATGAACTCACAACTGTCAATGTGCAAACGTCTAGAGCCCACGGCATCAAGGGCGGCCTTATCGAATCAAGGGCTTGGGTTTGTCTGCCAGTAAACTACCATGACCTCTTTGGTAGCTAAGGATCATAAACCCTAAACCCTAATCTTTTTGTTCATGGGCTCTACAAAAAATATGGTGCTCTTCGTGTTCCTTTGTTTATCTGCTTCAAGCTCCGTAAGCCGTCACTACCGGGATCCGGAGCACAGTAACATGGAGTGCCCATTCAAGCCCATCTACATGTGTTTCTTGTGGTGTGTGTGGTTGTGTTCGTTGTAGGATAAAGAAATGGAAATTGGCCCATTGTGTTTCAATGCTTGCGAGACCCGACGCTAAAGCCTCCGGTCCTGAACGAAAGCGGGGTTTAGCGGGTCAGGGTTTAGGGTACGGTTTTGCGTTGTTGGTTTGCCCATGTTACCCTAACCCACAGACAGAGCTTTGGCAGTTCTCTCACCGACGATGGGGTGCTGGTCATCCCAGTGCTGGGTGCTGATGTGCGAGGGCGGCAAGCGACAGGGTTCTATAGGGGTTTAAGAAGGGCTCGAAGTAGCTACGAGGACTACGGTCAGGGGTTTGGGGTGTGCAGTTCAGGGCCATTGCAGCTTTTGTACACCTTTCGTCATTGGGGTGCTTTGCATAGCCATGTTAATGGGATTTGTCCTTGATGAGTCTGGGTTTCTCAGATTTAGTGTGTAGGTTTCTAGGGTTGGGGGCTCGAGGGTTTCGGGTTACAGGGTTCTAGAGTTTTGTGTGTGGGGTTCCGGTGGTACTGTTATTACCCATTTCTGGGTTTTGGTACTGTACTTCGGTACCTTCTTGTTATCCCAAGGGTCTAAAGGACCCAATAATTAGGTACTCGGTTTTAGGATAGTAGTTATGTAGGTCAGGATTTTGGAGAGTATATGATTATCGGGTACTTCGGTACCTTGTTGTTAGCTATGAAATACAAGTTTATTCTTCTATCGCCCTGGTGCCTTTCACGGAGCTCCGGTGCTCCCAAGTAGTTCGTAGGTGCTTTGATGTTACATATGCGGTGCAGTAGGTTGGGGGAGTAGGTAATCTTCAGTCCTTCGTCAAGCTCTCGATTCCCACAAATCCCAAAGCCTGAAATCAAAACTTGAGTCCTAAGTCCATGCCCTCAACGGTCAAACATTACTCTCAACTACTAGAACTGTCCTATACCCGCATACCTCGCTGTTCGGTATTGGTACTTTGGAGCCCCGGGGGAGGTGCTTCGCATTCGCCGCGAGCTGCGATCCGCGATGGCATCGCAGCCCGGCCACATTAGCAGGCTTCTAGTCTTACAGCTCTTAGGATGGCAGGGAGGGGTTTAGGGTTTAGGTTCAGGATTTAGGCTTCAGGGTTTAGTTTGGGGTTTAGGATTTCTTTGCTGTGGACGTTCCAAGCCAAAAAATGCTGCATTCCTAATCTCTGTTTTCCCCTGTCCCTTGACTGCAAGCCACTTATGAAACTTCCATTAGCAGGAACCCTGGAAAGAGCCCTACCGGGAACCGACCATACGAATATCGACATTCGAATAGTTCATCGTCTTTTCAGGATTTCTTATCTGGGCTTTGGAGTACCATACTTTAATACTTTTTTAATGGAACCATTGTGAAATACAAGTTTATACTTTTTTCTCCCTGGTTACTTAAACGCCCAGTTATGATAGCTGTAGCACAATACACCCCAAAGGTTTTCGATTTATGAAGCCTCCTGTCGCATGGAACCCTTGTAGTTGTAGTCTTGTAGACCCGTTTACACGGCGCCCACTACTGAGCCCACATTGAATCCCCTATTACAGGACAATCTACAGCACTGCAAGACCGTGCCATGCCCAGGTTTCCTGAGTTTCAGACAGGCCTGCTGGGTTCATTCGTTTGGGCCTTGGGGGTTTGTAGAGTTAACAGTTTAAAGCTTGGTTGGCTTGAGGGATTATGATGGGGTTTGGAGGTTCGGATATGGGGCGTCGTTCCGGCACTTCAAACATGGACTTTTCAGGAGCTCGCTCAGACGCATCATCATGTCTTCTGTTCTTCCACTAACCGCTCTGGGGAAAAACAGCCCCATTCAAGTCTCCAGTGCACAAGCTGCACGGACAGAAACCTGGAGAGTGTTGGATCCTCCTTAAGCACAGGGGGGAATCGTAGGAACTGCATGGACTCCCACTCGACCCCTGTGCTCGCCAGCACCCGCGACACTCTCCCGAGGCTTTGATCTTCAAACCGGGATTCTCAAGCTCAAATCCCAAATCATACACCCCAACACCCCTAATCTTCGAAGCCCAGAACCGCGAACCCGAGCACCCCTGAATTGGCAACGAGCAGCAACACTCCAAAAGCACATGATGTAGCACTCCTAAACCCTGAAGCCCTTTAAACAGTTTCATTTTTAGATTTTGGCCGAGAGAGGAAATCACTGGGGCTCTTGTATCTCTTGTTTGTGTATTTGGGCCTTTTGGGAAAGAGCCGCAAAGAACAGCAAATCCTAAACTCAAACCCTAAACCCCAAACACTACACTCATAAACCCTAAACGCAGGTGCAAAGCGCTTGGTTCTTGGAAGCTTCGGGGCTCTCGGCTGCTGGTCTGCAAGCTGCAGGCTTGTGCTGGCTTACGTGGTTTATAGGGGTTAAGGGCAGCAAGGGTTTAACGGTTTGCAGCTGCAAGGGTTTAAAGTCTTTAAGGTTGAGAGGTTTAGAGGTTTAGGGTTTAGCGGTTTAGAGGTTTGGGGTTTGGAGGTGTTGGGTTTAGGGGTTTGGGGTTTGGGGATTTGAGGTTTAGGGTTATAAACGTGTTATACGGGTCCGCCAGTGTTTTTTCAGGTGGCTTAAGAAAATAACAGGTGGTGTAATTGCGTGCTCATCTTGTGAAGTGAAACTTGCTTGCATCCTGGAAAATTTCCAGGATCAGTAGAGCTAAGAAAATTGTTGGGGCATTTAGTGTTTTAAGTGTTGGTCCAAATGTTTAATGTCCAAGGGGTTGTCAGGCTCTTCGTCTTGAGGGCTTAAGGCTGCAAGGCTCGTGAATGCGCAATACTAGTGCCAGTATCCTAAGGCCCTTTGTAATAATTACCTATACGTACCAAGGCCTGGCAGTACTCACAAATCTAATGTAGAAGCCTGAGTTAGCAATAATTGCTATTTCTTAGGTTTCCGTTCTATACTATAACTATAACATAATATTCTCAGACTACTGTCACCCCAAAGTAGTTCCTTTTGGGGATTACCTTATAGAGTTCTAAAATATGAACCCCTAAAAGGAACTACTTTGGGGCCTATGGGTACTGTCACCCCAAAGCCCCAAAGCCCCCTGAGCCGCTAATATTGGTCTGGTTGCTCTATCTCATCTCACAGGGCCCTAACCCAGAGGGTCCATATATACTACCATTATGGAATTAGGTCCCAAAAGACCATCCCCATGAGGGTTTTTGAGGCCTAATTCCATAATAGTAGTGTATATGGACCCTCTTGGTAAACTTGTAGAATGCCATCAAAGCATCGCGGAGCCATGCTCAAGCATACTAGACACTCGAGGTGACCCCTAAACCCTAGCCCTCAACCCCGAATCTTGTTAGATGGCATTCACAAGAGTTGTTTTCGAGGCATCAGGTTTCAATTATGCCAAGCAGGTCTAACTCTCTTTAAGCCGGCAGGTTGTGTTTTAGGGCTTAGGGTTTGGGTTCTCAGAAGTTTAGGGTTCATGTTTTGGCGCAGATTTGTGTGGAAAGGGTTTACACGGGTTCATGAAGGTTTACCATAAGTTTGTAGGTTTTCGCGCTGGGTATAGAGGGCCGCAGAGTCTCAGTTCATGGTTTCGGGTTCGGCCTTTGTTGTAGGACCCGGCTCAGTGTCACAGTGTCGGGGGGTGGGGCGGCGAGGGTTTCGGTCTTCCTCTTGCATCATCTCTTTGTCGACACGGCTATCGGGTCTGAGGTTAATCATCAGGCGGATGCTGACTGCTAGAAACATAAAGTAAACATTCACACCTAACCATTGATGATGACCTGGTGAATGCTTGAACAAATCACCCACAACCCTCAGCCCTAGTCAAGGAAGCCTAGGAATATAACCCTAAACCTTCCCGGAACCACCTCAGATTTCCTTGTGAAAGCTTAGGAAACCCGTCCTCGTTTCATCATCCCTCTGTGCGGAAATGTCGGTCGCGAGCTCAGGGTTTGTACCTATAGGATTTACCTCGACCACCAACCCCATTTTTTGCAGCGTCTGCACCTATTCTAGGTTAGGGCTTATACTATAAGGACCTGCAATTTAGGCTATTGTATGCTACTTAAAGGTGGGGCTTCGGAGGATGGTGATGGCTCTTGGGCGGGGTTTCAGGGTGTAACAGACCTGGGATTTTGGGGTTTCGGGGTTTAGTAATTTAGGGATTCGAAAGAGCGGCAACCCCGCATCTTCGGAGTCCTTATGAACTTAGGCACTTCGCTTGTAATTTTGGAATTACGGGTCTACACCTGTATCGAAGGTTCCAGAGGAGAAAGTCAACGCAACATCTCCAAAGCCCAACCCGTTTTCAAGCATGCCGTCCCCAAAACTGAATCCCAAACCTGAGATTTAACCCAAACTCATCACAAATCGCGCCACAATTCCTTCTTCAAGCCTGGTTGGGCAAGCTGTAAACGAGAATCAATCCCGCTGCCAGGCCTCGTAAAGCGCCTCAGTTATCTCCAAAGCTCCCAGAGGATCTAGACAGGAGACCCCTAAACCCCAAACCCCAAATCCTGGAGACCCCCCGTAAGAGCGTTCGTGCCGGGGACTACTTCCCTACAGACACCCGTACAGGTCCCCATCCTGTAAAGAATCGCCGAAGAAGTACAGCAACACGCAGCACATGTCCGAAAGCCGTAACAGTAGGCATCCAGACAGTGGCATCGTCGTGACTCTGGCTTCAGCTTGTCAGTTCCTACCCAGAAAGTCCGAGAGGGATTTGGGGGTTCAAGCTTCGAGGCCCTTGGATCTTCAGGCACAGTTCTGACTTTTGAGTCAAGGCTTTGGGTTGGTATGTCGTGGGACGCAGTTATTCAGTGTGTTCAGATGTCCTCGTACCCTGAACTGATGCAGCATCGGCGTGGATACCTTGCCAAACGTAGCCAGCAGCGCCAAGGCTTTGTGCTGGTCCTTTGTGTCGCCCTGGGAAGTACAATTATTGGCCAAACTTTCGTGCTTGGGCCGGCGGCATTGCGGCCTGCGCGGGGAGTCGGATGTCTCCGGGGCAAACGCGACCTGAACGGGCGACACGAAGGAGAGGTTGGGTTGAAGGCATTCCTCAAAGATGTTGTCTTCGGCATCGATGCTAATCAGTATTTACGTTAATACTTCATTGGGCCAGATCTGAAACTCGGGCCAGGCTACTATAATATTCTTGGACAGCGGAAGGCCGCGGGCAACAGCACCGTGCCGCAAACTGCCAGCTTCGGCTTCGGGCCTGAAGGCAAATAGAATCCTAGAATTCCCTGATCAGAGGTATTGGCGCATCATCCCACGCTGAGCAAGCTGGTCCAGCAGCATGCCACGCAGTCAGCTTCGGCCCCAAGGGAGCTACGTTCGTTGTGCTAAAAAGCGGCGCATACTGCTGCAACATTCCCGTGGAGCTCCACGATGCTGTCACGGGGCGGGCTCGATCCGGCGACGAGGACCGGAATCGGGTGGCATCTGTGACCTTCGGAAGTGGCGCTTACTTCGTGACCTTCAAAGGTGGCAGTTATGATTACAAGAACATACCAATGTCTATGCATGAGTACATCCGAGAGCACATCAAGCCCAACTCAGATGTGTTCGAACAGGTGTCTTTCTCTCAGGACTTGGTTGGATGGTACCTTCGAACGAACAAGCGCTCGTGGTACCGGTCGTCCGTCCTTCGAAACATCGAGGACAAGTACAAGCCTGCCTCACTGCAGGTGGATTGCCATCATTGGCCATGGTGATTATGACAACACCGACGACGATGGCAATGATAATAATGATAATCTTGACGACCCAGACCATTGTTGCAAAACCTGGCAGAGATTCTGACGACGAAGACGACGATCTTGACAATTGTGTTCATGATGTCATTTTTTGACAGTAGAACTGTTTAGAATGCCCAGCAGCCAACATGCGAGGCTTGCTCCAATCTGAAACAAACGGGACAATGTCATGACGTTCCGTTTCATCGGTTTCCACGAGCGGCTTCTTACCCTAAGGGTCCATGTACTCATATAGTATATACATTGGCCTTAAAGTTCTCCCTATATAGGTACATTGGGCCCAAAGTATATACTATTTGGGTACATGGACCCTTAGGGTTAGTGATCTGTTCGACACACGCCGCATTTCAGTATCCGCCTTTCAGAGTCTCGCCACGTCTTTCCTTCAACCCCAAATGTCCCAAGGAAGCCCAGTTTTTCGCCCAGCTGGTGCCGTGAGATTCACGGAATCTGCCAATGTGAAGAGCATGAAGACAGTCGTGCCGGTATAGGCAGGGATTTGGGACAAAGAAATCGTTACGTTAGCCTGAGCTGCACAAAGTGTCATATAGAGAATCAGTTCGTAGCCTTGGGACCAACTTTCGGGGGTTCTCCTTCTTGTTGAGCATAATGCGAGTCTTGGCACAAACTAGCATATACTATAGTATACTATGGCATGCGATGTAATTTCAACTCACCACATTCCTGGAAAACAAAGCTGTCACTCGAGGCTTCGCTGCTTCCTGGAGGCCCTGGGCGTCTTTCGACAGTACTTGCAGCTTGGTCGACATGAGAGTGCCCACTGCCTCTGAAACCTTGAACCGCAATTTCAAATCCCCAAACCCCTAGATATCTAAACCTTTGAACCCCTTATTAATCTCAAGTCCAAAACCGAAGATGTCATCTTCTGAGACGGCCTNCCCCCCCCCCCCCCCCCCCCAAACCTTACACCCGTAAATACCCTAATTATCGTCCTATTCCCTGGAACCCCAAAACCCCTTGAGCATTGAGCCCAGATTCCGAATCTCAAGTATTTAATTATGAGTAGGACTCTTGAGGCAGCGTTCTGCGCGCGGAAAGCAGAAGAAGCTGGAACTTCTTTGGGATCGCTCTTCGGCACGAAGCCGCAGGTTTTCGGGTTTAGGATTGAGGTGTAGGGTTTCGGTTCGGGGTGTATGATGCATGTTTTATGATTTAGGGTTCAGGATTCCGGGTTCATGATTCACAGTTTAGGATTTAGGGTTGTGATTCAGGGTTAACGATTGTTGGTTTAAGGTTGGCTCTGAGGCCATTCGGGCGGCATCAGGGTTCTACATAAGGGTTTTGCAAGGGTCCTGCGGGTAGCAATTACGTTGGTTAGGATCTTATGATAAGAAAGTATTGAATAAAGCCAAAGAGTGCTACCACAGTCCACTGTTTATGCAGGGTCTAGGGGTTAAGGCCTTTAGGTTTTAGGGTTTAGGGCTCCAGATGCAGTTTTAGAGCTTTGAAGATTAGCATGTTGGCGTTTTGGGTTTGCCGATCCCAAACAGTGGTCACCTAGCCCTAAGCCTGAAGCCCTTAGCCGGCCTTGGACCCCTAACTCTTATAAACCCTAAACCGAAACCCCTGAACCCTAAACCCTAAAATCAAAAGGGCCCAACCTTAAACCCAGCCACAGCCAGAAGACCCGAAACCCATCGGCCAGTAAAACGACAGGGGTCTGTAAGATTCGGATTTAGGGTTTAGGCTTCATGATTTAGGATGTAGGGTTAAAGCGGTTTAGGGTTTAGGATTTCGATTTCAGGTTGAAGGTTTGAGGCTTAGCGTGCCTAGGTCTACTATGTGGTATGGTATACCCTACCCTTCTTCAAATTGGTAAGGCCACAGAATTCGGCCCGAAGAGCAACTTCAATCCCTTCCAATGCAAAGCCTTTAGATACCTCCAGTTGTGCCGAGGGCTCTGCATTCGCAAAAAAGGCCCGGCGGGATTGAAGGCTTCCGTTGTTGGTAATGTAGGAACCTGATTAAGAAACCCTGGGCCTATAACCCCAAAACAGTAGGATCCATATAAGCAACCCTACTGAAGGCCCAATGTTTCTTAATCAGGTTTTTATCTTAGGTTGTGAGGGGTTCTCGGGATTTCGGTTTCGGGGTTAGGACCTAGGGTTTAACGGTTTAGGGATTTTTGGTTTAGGGTTTCGGGATTTCGGGGTTAGGATCTAGGGTTTAGGCATTTAGGGTTTCGGGATTTCGGTTTCGGGGTTGGGGTGGTGGGTGGTGGTGTGGGATACGATTTGTGAGTTGGAGTTTAGGGTTCTTGCTAGGACCTCGCTGCCCCTCGGTTCAGGGTTTAGGGTTTAGCGTCTAGGAACCCTAACCCTAAACCCAAAACGTGAACCCTAAACCCTAAACCGGGCACCAAATTCAGATTAAGATTCAGGTTTCCGGCGGGCTAGTCGTTGCCTAGACCCCCCAGGTTGTACTATCTCTTGTGCACAGCCTGTTCGTGGTTAGGTTAGAGTTGAGAGTCAGGCTTAGGGTTTAGGGTTTAGCATCGATACTATGAGGTAGCCTACTCCAACCCGCGGTCTCGGCCACGCCACTCTCGTGATGAGTTCGCCTAGTATCCCTTACAGTAACATTTGGAGCTTAGATGGGAGTTTCTGAAATCCATGGTACCGTATTTTGGGGTCCTTATAATGATCCTACTATTTAGGGTGCTATATTCATACTATAGTGGCCTGTATTAGTGTAGAGCCCCTAGAGGTGACAAGATGAGTGGGGAAACGACCCACAGTACCTCGGCTGGCTTGAGTGTTGGGCCGCATATACGACTGTGTGCGGGCTTGTGGGGCTACTGAATGGTCTGTGTATGCGATCACGAAGATTTCATACTTTCTAGGCTCTTGGATATTGTGGTGCCTTTCAGCCTTCGCATACGGCTCCTAACGTCGATAGGATAAACTGCCAATCAGGCTCTTGGGAGCAAGGCAGTTAACATCATATAAAAATATATACATATATACATATATACATATATACATATATACATATATACATATATACATATATACATGTATACATGTATACATGTATACATGTATACATATATATATGTATATATACATATATATATATATGTATCCATATGGGAGCCTAATATAGTACCCTAAATAGTAGTGTCCTTATTATAAGGACCCCCCCCCCTCCAAATGAGGTACCCCTCATTTTCGGAAAGTCCCATATATGCAAAAGCCTGAGCAGCTGGACTCGAGTTTCTATGGGCTTTTCCCTAACATCGAAGTGTTGTGGGATTCGTGCTGTGCCGGGGCGCTAGCCGGTTTGAGGTTTCGAAAGCATTATATCGCGGCTTGAATAATCTATATAGCAACATCTCCCCCATGTTTATCCGTACAAAAAGCACCCGAACCCTGCTCGAATTATGAAGGCCGACATTTTATGCAGCAGAGCCTTTGACCTTTCAGTTGCTTTATACGGATAACTCTAATCATCTTCGCCGCCAGGTGCCCAGGCGGTTTAATTAGATGTTCCGAACTTCTGGCCTCTTCAAGATATCAGGGAGCCGTCTTGCCCAGACACTGTGTGCAAGCCGCGCCCTCGTCAGTGACAAGCCACAAAGCCTCAGCCCCGAACCCTCAACTCTCGATCCTCCGCTTCTAAACCCTGATACCGTGAGACCCTAGAAACGCCTCAACTCTCGACCCCCAATAACACTCCTAGTGTTGGGGCCTACATGATTCCCAAGACTATTTTGGTGGTTTCTTTATTCTACTTGTAGTATAATGGGCCCCAACACCTTCTTCTAATTATTAAGGCCCCCTATGATACAGCCTTGAGCCAGAATTTGGAACCCACGAGTCCCAATTCCCGTGAGACGACCGCGCGGCAACGAAGAAGTCCTGAATGATGATAACAAGAATCATCACAATCATGACTTATTATTCCATGCTAATGTATTCAAGGCGATCGCTTGCTTTAAACACTCCAATTTCCTCAAGGTAAATGTCCTAAATACCGCACCACACAATGAAGTGCAGATGTTATTGCTGTCGCGCGCATAATAAAAGTGAAAAACATGAATACTCCAAACAAAAATGTCGAGATTACTTATAATGCCAATCATACTAGTAGTTCGTATGATACATAGCAATCGGACGCCTAACCACGATCGATAACGACAACATCTCTCTGAGACCCGACGACCCCAGACCCGAACACCTACATCCTCCTCAAGGAGACATCGCCCAGTATAAGCTCCGTTCGGATGAGATTTTCGGTGGCTGGTTGAACCTGGACCGTCGTAGCCTGGAGCCCTAAATTCCGGCTTCACGGTTAGCGTTGAAGTTCAGGGTTTACCTACCCCTTAACCGCCCAAGAAACTTGTACGTGGGGTTCCCTCTTATGATTTACTTATATACGTCCTTTCAAAAGGGTTTCTAAGGTCCAGGTACGCCCTTTCTACCCGGAGCATGGGGTTGCTTCAGACTTTCTATCTCGGGTGGCTCAAGTTGCTCAGGGTTCCTTTACCGTTTACTTTGCAGGGGTTCCGAGAAGTTCCGGGAGGGGTTCTTGTAAGGGCTGGCCTCGGGCCAGTTGACTTCACGATGTGGCTGGCGTCCTACCTTTGGTTAGTAGGGAATGGAAGAATGGTAGTAATAGTAGTTATAATTGTACCCCATGCCTCCATTCCCTACTAACCAAAGGTAAGGCGTTTGGTCTTTGACGGCTTCGGGCTTGGGGCTTAAATTTGCAAGTTCAGGGCTTACCTGGGTCCCAAAAGTATGTAGAATCATGGCCTTTTACAGGTATTGGGCCATTATTTTACTACTTTTGGGGGGTTCAGGGCTTAAGGGTCGGGAGGATGGGTTTAGAGTTTGGAGGTTGATGCCATACAGGGTCCAGGCTGAAGCATTCGGTGAGCCTGATCCTAAACCCCAAACCCTAAACCCTAAATCCCAAACCCGAGCCCTTATAAACCCTGAACCCGACCAACCAACAGGAGCAGCTCCCCTGGGACCCGGAACCAGAATCCCCAATCGCTGAGTTCTAATCACGAGACGCAATCCGACTTTGTGATCCCCAAGGGTCCAAGTACCCAATAATCATATACTCTCCGAAATCCTAACCTACATAACTACTATCCTAAAACCGAGTACCTAATTATTGGGTCCTATGGACCCTTGGGGTGAAAGAATGAATCCCCAAAGTTTGAATCCTAAACTCTGCCTATAGTCTCCGTTGTAGTTCCTTTTTTGGTTTAGCCAATTTATATATCAACGATCCTATAAGGTAACCCGCAAAAGGAACTACAATGGAGACTACAGGTTGAACCCTAAGTGCTGCAGCCCAACAACTCTCTGGCGGAGGACTGCCGCCCTCAGTTTTTCCACTGCGTTGCCAGGATTCTTCACTGCACTGAGCTGGAGGAAGTTGTAAGGGCTGTTATGGTTGAAATGTGTTTCTCAAGGGATCCATGACCCTAAATCCTAAAACTTCTATCACCCTAAATCCCAAACCAAAGGTGTCCTTTAGGACGGCAGCCCACAACCGAAGCAGGAGTGCGTTCTTGGGCCAGTGTACTCTCCCAAGCCCTGTATCCTAAACCGCTTAACCGATCAAAAATGGATCCCTGGGAGAAGACGCAAATCTGCCCAAGATCATGAGATCCACGACCACAGCTGCTGCTGCCGCTGCCGCTGCCACGACAAAGACGACGACTACGGACGACGACGACTACTACTTCTACTGCGACCCTGCTCATCATCGTGACAAGAGTGATGATGCCACGAGATGACAAGCAGGGGCAGCAACAACAACACATGGATTAGTATCTGAGTCTCAGGAGCCATCGTGAGCTCACTAGCGACGGAAGGCACGGCTTCCTGGCGGCTCCAGTGCCCAAGTTCTATTTTTTGAGGGTTTTGGGTTATACTCCAATAAGGGCTTGGGTGCCGGAAGAACCCCGAGTCCGTTCTGCGAATTCGTGAAGCCCAAACCGGTCTGAGCCTGGATCCTACAATCATCGGGGTGGGGTAGATGGTGAGGGGATCGCTTGTGAAGCTAATGCTGCATGCTGCTACAACTACTAAGACTACTACTACTACTACTACCACTACTACTACTACTACTACCTGCCTACTGCCTACTGCCTACCTACTACCTATTACCTACTACCTACTCCCCCCACTCCCCACTCCCTACTCCCTACTCCCTACTCCCTACTCCCTACTCCTACTCCTACTCCTACTCCTACTCCTGCTACTACTACTACTACTACTACTACTACTTCTACTACTACTACTACTGCTACTACTACTACTACTACTGCTCCTGCTACCACTACTACTACTACTACTACTACTACTACTACTACTGCTCCTGCTACTACTACTACTACTACTACTACTGCTCCTGCTACTACTGCTACTACTACTACTATTGCTACTACTACTACTACTACTACTACTACTACTACTACTTCTCCTTCTGCTACTATTACTACGGCTGCTGCGCTGCTTCTGTTGCTGCTGCAACCTCCACCGGCACCATCGCGACCACGGCGACGACGACGAAGCCTTGGGAATGGGTGACCGTGTCCTGATAGCCGAAGCCCAAGCCTTTATTTCGTACAACTCTTAAGTGTGCCCTTTGTGGACCTGTGGCCCCCAGCACTGGTCACGCCCTAGTCCCCCACTGCGAAACGAGGCTTCTGCCGCGAAGAGCGCGGTACCAAGAAGATGTGCCGAATCGAGCCCGGGCGGCAATTCCGTTGATTTTGAAATCTGTGTTTATCGTTTCTGTTGGGGCTCCTTATTGCAAATATCTATAGTATAATTCTACCCCCAAAATATTTCCTGTTGTAATTATTGTGCCCCTAGATTGATTAGGGCGTGGCTTTCCGGGTGATTATTGAGGTTTTGGGGACGTGCGGAGCTTGGGCCTTTTGTGCCAACCAACCCCCGATACCGAACTTGCTGTCGCGACACTTATTGATAGGCTCTCCAAAATCCCAGAGCGATGTCGCTCGCCATTCCTTGAGTTGACAGCATTGAAGCCACTGAATTCCACCGCTTCGTGTGTTCTCGGAGATCTTTTGCTGAGCATGGCAGACTTCTATGCAGGGGTTGCCCTAAGGATTGTTGTCAGGGTTCTACAAGGGTACAGGGGGTCACGACCACTATTCCTTCGCGATTATGAATTATATTGATGTCTTATAGGATTTAGTTTAAGATTTCAGGCTTTGGGTTACGGTTCGGGCTTTGGGCATAATTATCAGGTGTGCAGCATGTCGATCGCTGTGGAAATTGGTTTGCTAAGTGGCAGGAGGGCTTCTGTGCAAGCAAGCCTGGAGGAATCTGTGGAGACGTTAAAAGAACGGGCGCAGATCGCACTCGGAGTCGGAAAAGGGCGGCTACTGGACTCATCTGGAAATGTTTTGGATGTATGTGCACCGATCAAGAAAGCCAGAGTTCGGAATGGCGACTCACTGACATTTCATGTAAGCAACGTTCAAATTCAAGCCTCTGGTTTTTCTTTTGCAGCAATTCTTGGTGATGGAGCCGTTGTGACCTGGGGTGATACGGACTATGGTGGCGACAGTAGTGCTGTGCGGGATCAGCTGAAGAACGTCCAGCAGATCCAAGCCACTGCCGGCGGAGCTTTTGCGGCCATTCTTGTCGATAGATCGGTTGTGACCTGGGGTCATCCTATCCATGGAGGCGCGAGTGCTGCCGTTCAGCAGCAGCTGAAGAATGTGCAAGAGGTCCAAGCCTCTCTCGGTGCTTTTGCTGCCATTCTCGGCGATGGATCCGTGGTGACCTGGGGCCCTGCCGACTTCGGTGGCGACAGTAGTGCTGTGCAGGGTCAGCTGAAGACTGTGCAGCACATCCAAGCCACTGCCGGCGGAGCTTTTGCGGCCATTCTTTTGGATAGGTCCGTTGTGACCTGGGGTCATGCTGACTGCGGTGGCGCGAGTGCTGCAGTGCAGCAGCAGCTGAAGAATGTGCAACGGATCCAAGCCTCTTTCGGTGCTTTTGCTGCCATACTCGGCGATGGATCCGTCGTGACCTGGGGACGACCTGACACTGGTGGCAACAGCAGTGGTGTGCAAGAGCAGCTGAAGACAGTGCAGCACATCCAGGCCTCATCCCGAGCTTTCGCTGCTGTCCTTGAAGATCGATCTGTCGTAACCTGGGGTTGTCTTGATTCTGGTGGCGACTGTGATGCTGTGCGGGATCAGCTGAAAGCTGTGCAGCAAGTCCAGGCCTCTGGCAGTGCCTTTGCTGCTATTCTTCGCGATGGATCGGTTGTGACCTGGGGTGAAGCTACTCATGGAGGAGACAGCGCTGTTGTGCAGGGTCAGCTGAAAAACGTGCAGCAAATCCAAGCCTCTCTCGGCGCCTTTGCTGCCATTCTCGTCGATGGATCCGTGGTGACCTGGGGAGCTCTTGACTTCGGTGGCGACAGTAGTGCTGTGCAGGGTCAGCTGAAGACTGTGCAGCACATCCAAGCCACTCCCGGAGCTTTTGCGGCCATCCTTGTTGACGGATCTGTGGTGTCTTGGGGCGCTGCTGACTGTGGTGGTGACAGCAGCGCTGTGAAAGACTTCTTGAGGAATGTACAGCAAATCGGCATCTAGTCCTCTGCAGTTGTCAAGCTACAAGCGTCGGTCGAGGCAAGGGGCTATAGGCCCTGGGTTTGTGGCTGCAGAGTGTTTCGGCTTCAGGGTTATACGGGCTTACATTCGTACTGGAATGTATGGGAGTTTCAGAGAACGACGGGCGCCAATAGTGACGCTGAGTAGTAGGACCTTAGTCGGACCCATGATATATCCTAAACCCTGAACGCTAAATCCCTACTAATAGCACTATCATAATGCTTGCACAGCTTCTCCCTGGTTTCGGCATTTTTGCTTCAGCCGTAATTAACTAGCTTACGAGATTGTCTTTGGGGGAGGATGTGTGACTGAGAGCATAAGGGCTCCTAACTAAGAAACAATGTAGAACACGTTCCCCACACGAAGTTGGACAATGAACAAACAGCCACCCAGGGAGTCTAGAACAATCAGCCCCAAACCGTCAGTTTCCTGAATCATCCAGATAGGGCAACCCAACTGTTGCCCAAGGAAATAGCTCCTGGCTCCCTCGTGATCTTTTACCAAGAGATTCTTCACGAGGCCTGCCACTACCCGTTTTCGGGATGAAGATTGCAGGGTTGGGGGAAGGTTATGTAATGTACAGACTTCACCTGGTGACATCCAGGATTTGTTACTTAGAGATTCTCTGGGTGTTGAAAAACCATGAACCCCTAAACCCTTCACCCGGAACCCCTAACCTCTGAGCCCCTACTAGCCCTACACCCCTATAAGCCTAAGCCGTAAACTTTGATATTCAGGTCTAGATCTTGTGGACTTCGCATTGAGGCAGCCAGGGGCGAATGAACTCAGGCTCTAGCATAGAATCGAACAACCGGTATATAAGAGTATGCTCTCAATGCTTGTACATCCGTATACCATGATGTACCCCCCAAGAAAGCACCTGTACTAATTCACTGTAATTAATACAGGCCAGGATACGCCATCAGCTAAGCTAGAGCTTTCTCCCGCTGTTCCATTCTTTAGATAGTCTTGGATGGTGGAGACCTTTGGGTTCAAGACTCCTCGAGACCTCGCAATGCATATGTTATCTTGCATCTCTTGCTAACATGTAAGGTTTGGGTTTAAGGTTGAGGGGTTTAGTCTGGGATTTTAGGGTTTAGGGTCTCCCTTAAATCGAATATGCTGTAAGTTTTCCGGTTTTCAGGCAATCATGCCATGTCAGCACTGTTAACTGCTGGGGTCAAATGCTCCTACACCGGAGGTGCCCCGCGAAACACTCGCGGAGGACTCGCTGCGTCTCTTTGTGGGCCGCTGGCTCAGAGTTGTTTTTGTTTGGTCCAGATAGTATAACGGGCCCCAAGACCCTATTCTAATTATTAAGGCCCCTATATTATAGTGCCTTGAGCTTGGGGCGTGTGCACGGACCGACGATGAGGTCCGTGCGGGTTTGGGAATTGAGCAGTCTAGGACTTTGGGCGTCCAGGGTTGAGGATTTGAGTTACTGTTGGCTTTCCGATTACTGTAGGGGCCTTCATAAGTAGAATAGGGTTTGGGGGTATTAAAACAAGGAGCCCTCAAAGCGCTATTCTAAGTATCAAGGCCCCTACATAACATCCAGCTGCAGCTTGCCCTGACTGAACTTTGCACTCAAGAATCCGAGGCCTGAGATGAACTTAAATCTAGGACACTGCTGATAGAGAGACTTAGTAGCTGAGTGGATACACTTTACACTTTTTGGGATAATCTTACCCACTATAAAACTGAAAGTGTACACTTTTGGGGGGCTTATGAACTCAGCAACTAAGGAGAACTCCGAGATACTTTGGGGGCCTCTAAACCCTAAACCCTAACTAAGGAGAACTCCGAGATACTTGGGGGAGCTCTGGTCGGGTTCCTCAATAAGGAAGCCCCCGGGAGAGCTGCTAGTGGGCAACAGGGTGTTGGAGGATCATAGGGTTTAGGGTTGAGGGTTTAGTAATTAGGGTTTTAGGGTTTTAGGGTTTAGGGCTTTGGGTTTAGGAGTTTAGGGTTAAGTATGTTTCCTTGGAGACTTGTGTTTCGAGTTAAAGTACCAAAGCCTAAGCCGTTGCCGCCACTGTGCCCCAAGTTGTGAAGCTTCACGGAGGGCCGTGTACAATCAATCAATGATGAATAGAGGGGCCTTAACAATTAGAATAGGGTTTGGGGTACATTATGATTATAATAAGGAGCCCGTAAAATAGTATTGGTAATTACTTAGGCCCTGGCAAAACCGTTAGGGCCCCTTACATTTGGAGACCTAGGGCCCAGCTCCAAAGCCAATTCTTGTTCTAGTAGCGGCGTTGTTTGCAAGCCTTTTTGTAAGTCGTAGTCCAAAAAACCCACTGAACCTTTGTTGGGTTTCTTGTTGTGGTCTCTGTGTATACTGCCTTGAAAACGTAGCTAGGGTCTTTTTGGCTGTGGGTTGTGGTAACCCACATAATGGCCCGAACTTCCCAGATTTCGAACCTATCTGCGGCTGGTTCAGGTTGGCGACTAACGGAGTCTGAACAAAGTCTTCAGGACCTACTTTTGAGGTTTAGTGTTTCAGGTTGGAGTTTCAATCTCAGGAGTTTCGTTTTGGAGTTTACGATTCTTGAGCTCGAGAGCCTACTTGAGGTCCAATATCAGAAAAGTACAACTGCCTGTAATGGAGGTTCAAGGTGTTGGGGTTTAGACTTAGCGCGTCAAAGTTTCGAGTGTAGCGTAAAGCGTTCAGTGTTTCAATCACGCTTGTCTTTTCGATTTCGCATTGAGCCCTAAGATAGGGGCCTGAATAATTAATTACCTATACTATTTTAGTGGTTCCTTCTTATAATTATTATAGTATGATGGGCCCCAAAACCCTACTCTACTTATTAAGGCCCCTGTATAGTAAACCCCAGCACAGTCTTCGAGTGTCGGGTTTCGTCGTTCGGGCCTTGCAGCAACTTCCAGAGGCTTGAAACATCATTAAATTATCGTCCTAGGACCCCCAATGACCCTTTATGGAGCCCTTATGGTCGTTAATAGTGGGTGTTTAGGGTATCATAGAGCGTAGTTGGTAGGTCTAGGTCATGACCTTCGCATAGAAGCCAAAAGGATATTGGCCTATTCTGATCATAGTGGCCACTACAGCCATTATGCTGAAGTATTGGGAGTTCGAACAGTGCTTATCATGTTTCTCCCTGGTTCCAACTTGTTTGCTACAGCCAAACTCTATAGACCCTATACCCTGGGCTTTAGAGTACCATACTTTAATACTTTTTTCTTAAAGGAACCCTTATGAAATAAAAGTTTATACTTTTTTCTCCCTGGTTACTTAAAAGCCCAGTACCCCACACCCTGAGCCCCTAGGCCTGATTATGGAATCTATAAGCAGTTGTCAGGACGCCGCACTTTTGCTCTTAGCTTTGAGATTGCCAAGATTTCAAGCCTGGCGTTTGGCGCTTAGAGCGAACGTTAGAGTTTAGGGTGTAGGGTTTAGGGTTTAAAGGGCGGAGTATAGGGTTTGAATTTAGGATGTGGGGCCGGGCTAGAGCTTGGCCCTATAACCCTCCCTGATCCTCCTGCAGCGTTTGTTTGAGAGGTGCAGCGTTTTTGAGAAGTTCGAAGCCCTGATGCCCCACAGCTCTAAACCGCTTGGACCCTAAACCCTGAGCCCTGGACCCAATGCAACTTACACCTTATAAGCCCCAACCCGAACTCTGAAACAACGACCCTACAAAAGCCAACCACCAAAACCTGAGGCACCCGACTGCAACCTTTGATCCTCTAGAGCTCTCACCCTTATACGCCTTAAGGCTTGCCTTGAACTACCAAAACCCACTTTTTGGATACCCGTTTGCCTCCGGGTCTTGAGCACTTCTCATGTCGATTTCCGTGGAAGTTTCACTGCTCAGCGGCAAGACAGCTACTGTTCACGCCGGGCTCAACGAACTGCGGAGACGTTGACACAACGGGCCCTGATCGCACTTGCCGTCGGGGAAAGGGCGGTTGCTGGACTCGTCCGGAGTCGTTCTGGACGGATGCGCAAAGATCGCGAATTGCAGGTTTCAAAGCGGTGACTCACTGACCTTGCCTGTAAACAGAATTCAAATCCAGTCCACTTTTATTTCTTTTTGGCATTCTTGGCGACGGATCGGTTGTGGCCTGGGGTCGTGCTGCCTTCGGCTGCGACTGTAAACCTGTGCAAGGCCAGCTGAAGACTGTGCAGCAGCTCCAATTCTCTCGCGCCGGTGCCTTTGCTGCAATCCTTAGCGATGGGTCGGTTGTGACCTGGGGTCATGCTGCTTATGGTGGCGACAGCAGTGCTGTGCAGGGCAAGCTGAAGAATGTGCAGCAGACTCAAGCCTCGCGTGGAGCTTTTGCTGCTATTCTTGGCGATGGATCGGTTGTGACTTGGGGCGATGCTGCCTGCGGTGGCGACTGTAGTGCTGTGCACGACAGGCTGAAGAATGCAGCAGGTCCAAGCCTCTCAACGTGCTATTGCTGCTCTTTTCGGCGATGGATCGGTTGCGACCTGGGGTCATGCTGCCCTCGGCGGCGACTGTAGCGCTGTGCAAGGCCGGTTGAAGAATGTGCAGCAGGTCCAAGCCTCTCGCGCCGGTGCTTTTGCTGCAATCCTTATTGATGGGTCGGTGGTGACGTGGGGTCAACATGACGCCGGTGGCGACAGCAGTGCTGTGCAAAGCCGGCTGAAGAATGTCAAAAAGATTCAAGCCTCTGGCTTCGCCGTTGCTGCCATTGTTGGCGATGGATCGGTTGTGGCCTGGGGTCGGCGACAGCAGTGCGGTGGAGGATCAGGTGAAGACTGTGCTGCAGATTCAAGCTTCTGATTCGGCTTTTGCTGCATTCTGGGTGATGGATCCGTTGTTACCTGGCGTAATCCTGACTACGGTGGCGACAGTAGAGCCGTGCAGGGTCGGCTCAAGTATGTGCAGCAGATCCGCCGGTTGGGGCGCTTTCGCTGCCATTCTTGACGATGGATCCGTCGTGACCTGGGGTCATGCTGCTTTCGGTGCCGACAGCAGCGCTGTGCAGTCACAGCTGAAGAACGTACAGCAGATCCAAGCCTCTCAGCGCGCTTTTGCCTGCATTCTTAGCGATGGATCCGTTGTGACCTGGGGTCATGCTGGCTTTGGTGGCGAGCAGCGCTGTGCAGGGTCAGCTGAAGCATGTGCAGCAGATTCAAGCCTCCCTGAGGGCTTTTGCTGCCATTCTTGGCGATGGATCTGTCGTGACTTGGGGTCCGGCTGACCACGGTGGTGACAGCAGTGCTGTGCAAGCTTAGTTAAATACCGTTCGATAGATCGGTGTTTGATGGCATGTCGTTGAGTGGTGGTGCTGGCAGGCTGTAGGGCATCACACGCAGCCGTACAGCAAAAGACTTGCAGACGTAGCTGCCAAGGCACGGTGCTGGCAACCTGCAACGTCCTGAGGCCTAACCTAGCCGTAAGCCTCAAGAATTTCCAAACAGAAGCTCGGCATTCATTGACAGTATTCCTTTTTCCTTAGGGTTCCTTGTTAAACTTGAACTTAATTATGACAAAGTGTACCCCAAGATCCCTGAAGACTCTTGATTCAGCCCTGAGCACCTCCCATCTCCCAGGCCCTTGAACCTTTAGAGCCGAAACCCCGAACTCTCAACCTCGAATCCTGCGGACTAGGGGTTAGGGATCAATTAAGGTTTACTGTATATTTTTTAGGTTTTCGGGGCTTCAGGATTTAGCATTTAGGGGTTAGTTAGGAAGGGCGCCAAGCAACCAACCAAACCGAGCAACCGACGGACCGACCCAGCAAAACCATTCTACAACAGGATGTAGGGGTCTGATGACACCTATTTACGGTGCTGAGTGCTCAATCATCGGACTTCCTAGAGTTTAGGGCGTACCTAGTTATTGGGTCCTTTGGACCCTTACAGTCCTTGTCTAAACAGTCGATTGCGCCCCCCGCAAACCTTGCTCTCATTATTAAGCAGTAGAATCCTTCTCAAACCCTGCTACAATAGCCATAAGAAGTCTTTCTCAGATCCTCTCGGTTCACCCATGTAAAATCCTATGGCAAGCCTAAACCCTATCAAAACCCTATGTATAACCACCATTCCGAAGAACCCCTTTGTCTAACCTTATCAACGTCCCGATAATTCTAATCTGTTGTCCGATGGAGGACCTCGCATCTCAGTCCGATCCAGGTCGGTTGCGCTCTCCGCGCTCTGGTTTTTTCTGGAGAAACACTAGGGTTCCATCCAGACCTAAACTAAATTATAGGTTTCTGCTATTGCTTAAGTAGATGGAGCCCGAGGGACGTTTAGGGCCTACTCCTCCAGCACTAGACATTTGCATTTGGGAATCTCCCTAGAAGGGCTGCATGTACCTATCCAGTGAATACTTTGTGCTTTTAAAGGGTATTCAACATGGTAGCTTTAAGCTTTGAGGTTCACGTGTATACCACATGATGGGTACACGGGTCCGAGGATTTAAACTGACATGTCTTCGGGTATTGGGGGGAAGTGTTAAGCTGGAAGCTACATGGTTCACTGGTCGGAGCTCTCCCCTTGTGGTACCCCGCGCCACAAACCTTAAGCCCCATAAATCCTACAAACCCTATAAATTATACACCCTACAAGCCCTCGACCCCAAACGAATTCCTATGCACCTTTACTTCCGAACCCCTGGACCCTAAACTCAAACCCTGTAAGCCTAAACCCCCAAACCTAAACCCAAAGCCCCCAAACCCTAAACCCCTAAACCCTAAACCCCTAAACCCCTAAACCCTAAACCCAAAGCCCTCAGCCGGAGCTCCAAACCGTTGTGGTGCCCTGCCAGGCATCCCGGACACTGCAGCGCTCCTGGACACCCAGGCGCACTAGAGGTTGAGAGTTTAGGGTATGGGGTTTAGGATCTACCTATAGTCTCCATTGTAGTTCCTTTTTTTGGTTAACCAAAATATCTAGTAGGGGATCCTAACCATAAAACTGGTTAACCCCACAAAAGGAACTACAATGGAGACTCTAGGTAGGCTTTGGGGTTCAGGGCCGCGCTGTCTCAAGTTCGGTTCTTTTAGGACTTTACGTGGGTTCTTTGAGACGTTGGCGGATTCTACAAGACTTCAGGATCGTGGGGTTCGGGCTCTTAGGTTGGTAGGGGAGTTCAACGGATAGCAACTAAAGCCCTGGTGTAGACCTAAACCCTAAACCCTAAACCCTAAACCCTAAACCCAAACCCTAAACCCTAAACCCTAAACCCCAAACCCTAAACCCAAACCCTAAACCCTAAACTGCCCCCCCCCCCCNCCCCATCCTCCGTCCGAAGATTTGATCAAGGGTACCGCAACGCCCGTGAGCCGCCGACCCCGCCCGAAAGAACTTGGAGCCACAAAGCTGGATGCTGTTGCGACTCTACTCTCGCCTTATACCTTCGTAAAAGTCAAAAAAAGCCGTGTGGCCTGGCAACCTTTTGGCCCTCTAAGCTTCGGGTATAGGGTTCGTGAATGCGGGGGATCTTGCAGCTCAAGCCATGGAGCCTTCAAACTCTTATGACTTATATGGGTTGTTCTCTCAAGTAGGGTCCCCTTTTGGGTCCCCAAAATAGTACGGCACCCTTATGAAACAGGACCCTAAAAGGGACCCCAGTTTAGAGGACGGCCCTCGTGAAGTGCTCCAGATATCCTTTCCGGACCCTCTTGCAAGTCTAACATTAGGGCCTTAATGATTAATAAGTACCAATGCTATTTTGGTGGCTACTTATGAAAATTCTAGCAGAATGGGCCCCAAAGCCCTATTCTAATCATTCAGGCCCCTATAGTAGACTTCCGCGTCAACCATCCAAGAACCCCGCAACATCACAAAGCCTCGCACTGGCAACCTGACGCTCTGAAGATACAGTCACGAAGTTCTTCTTCCCCCATGCGCCTGAGGTCAAAACCTGAAGGAACACCTAATCAAGCGTTCAAAGCAAGAAAGGACAACCCTGAACCCTTCGTCCCACAAGCCCCGAACCCAAAACCCAGCTGCACACCGCAAACAAAACTTGAGAAACTAATCATCGACAGTGTTTAGTCTGAAATCAAAATCAAACAAACAAACAAAAGCACAACTAGACCCTTAGCGTAAGCCCTAATTCCGGAGACTCTGGGCAGGGCGTTCCGCTACTTCCGAGCGGCCAGTGGCCGCCCATGTACGCCAAGAGCCACCTCCTCTTCTGGAAGACAGGCCGCTCGAACGTAAACCACACAAGAGGGTTCAGGGTGTGGAACCATGAGTAGTTGAGTGGGTATTCAACCTTCCGAGACTCGTCTACGATATGTTTCGGTATGTTTATGTCTCCAGAGAATAGCTCTGGCAAACCTTAACTCCGATGAACACTTTACAATCTAATTGCAAATTCTGAAAGCCGCCCTTTGTTAAACCATTATCTCCCTGTACAGCCGAAATCTTTCTAAACCCTGAACCCCAAACCCTAATTACCCTAGACACCTCCTCCAGGCCTTCTCAGCTGGTCCGACCGAAACGTTCGCGACAGCTGCAAAGAGTTTGGGGCTGAGATGCGTTCCTCTAAAACCTTTACAGGTGCCTTATAGGGTTCATGGTTTAGAGGTTTAGGAGTTTAGGGTTGAGGGTTTCGGTTGTTTAAAGGAGTTTTGGTGTTTTTAGGGTTCAGGGGCTTTTGGCTTTGAGCTCGAGGGTTTAGAGACGGCAGGGCTGAAGAGCTTTGGGCGTAGAGTTGGCGTTTAGGGTTTAGGGAGGTGCGTTGCCATGGAGTGTTTCATGGAGGTCTACCATAAAGGGATTGTGCGCCGTTCGAGAATTATCTAGGGCTGTACATGGGTGTAGATTTTTTGCAAGTTTGCTCTAACTACTCCATGCTTGGGCCATTGGTTGATCGGCATTCAATCAAGGTAGGTTTGAGTCTCGAAGCTCCTTCGCAGCGGCAGCCGCAGTGATTAGAGGATTTATCTGCGAATCCGGCTGACTGATGGACACTGTATGAAACTCCTGGGTCGCAGGCTACAAGTGGACATCGAAGTCTTTACGCCTCTGCAGTGTGCTGATCCAGTCGACCTATTTTGCCACCCTGGACAAAACTACATAACCTTGTAAGCCCTAAAAACCCCTGCATCAACCCTAAACCTTAAATCCTAAACCCTAACCCCCCAAAACCTAAAGCCTTAACCTTAAACCCTAAACCCCAAAGCCTAAAGCCTTACCCTTAAACCCTAAACCCCAAAGCCTAAAGCCTTAACCTTAAACCCTAAACCCCAAAGCCTAAAGCCTTAACCTTAAACCCTAAACCCCAAAGCCTAAAGCCTTAACCTTAAACCCTAAACCCCAAAGCCTAAAGCCTTAACCTTAAACCCTAAACCCCAAAGCCTAAAGCCTTAACCTTAAACCCTAAACCCCAAAGCCTAAAGCCTTACCTTAAACCCTAATCCCCAAAGCCTAAAGCCTTAACCTTAAACCCTAAACCCCAAAGCCTAAAGCCTTAACCTTAAACTCTAAACCCCAAAGCCTAAAGCCTTAACCTTAAACTCTAAACCCCAAAGCCTAAAGCCTTAACCTAAACCTCCGAAGCCTTTATCCGATCCCGAGCCGACGCCTTATGGGAGTACCATATTAGGGTCCCCTATGTTTTGGAAACTGCCTTATGAGGTCTGCACAACTTGTAACAGTGTCTTGTTACAGCCCCTATACACCTATTAAAGGTTTAGGTTTTACGGTTTAGGGCCCCCTAAATTCCGATCCTGCTCGATGTTCTTGTTGTGTTTTTACTCCGAGTTGGTTGTCTGGGACGTGGACCCTCCACTGTACATCCCTAAGCCCTACCCAAAGTCCCTATCCAACTTTATCCCACCCTATACGGCTGTTGCTCCTGTAAATCTCTGGCCAACCGTAGAAGAGCCATGTTAACAAGCACATCCACACACAGACCAAACGGAACTATCATGCCCTGTACAGAGCACAGAACACTTAGTAAATTCTATCAAAGCCAATTGAAGCGCTAATTTACAGGTCGAAAAATTGTGAAGATTCTTCCTTATGATATTCCAATGTAGGCATACTAGGATATACCCCAAATCTCTATCCGAGTTATGAAAAGGCCTCCATTTATACCTTTTCCGAGGTGGACCAAGGTTGGCACCCAGATACCCTAAACCCTAAACCCTATAAACCCTTTCGAGGTGGACCAAGGTTGGCACCCAGATGGTGCCCTTGGTGCCACGCTGGTTCCGCAGCTTGCAGTCCCTCGGACTGCCCTTGCTGCTCTGCAGCATTACTACGATTGATGATACAAATCCTGCATTACCCATAATAAGGCATATACCATAATTCCCATAGTTTAGGGTCCTTAAGGTAATGCAGGACTTATATCATCAACAGTAGCGACCAAAAAGGACATAAGCACAGGCATTTTATACGGATATCCCTACCTTATTGGGCTTCATCATAAGGGGCTTTATATGGGATATCCCTATCCTTATTTTTGCTTATGTGCTTTTTTGGGGCCCTACATTGATATGACTATGATTACTTGAATAGCAGTATTATTTGTGTTCCTACGTATGAGCTCGAGTAATAGTCGTGGCATTATGCTAGCATTGGCCTTGGTACTGCATAAATAATGAAAGTAGGTTTGCTTTTAGGACTTAATGTACACAGGGTTTTAGGGTTTAGGGTGTTGGGGTCGTTGTTGCGGCTGTTTGTCTCAGACTTTAAAGTGGTTCGGGTTTAAACGTGATGAATTAGTGTCCGCCTCAGACCCACAATTCGGTGAGTGATGCACTTTAGCTTCACAGTAGCTCAGCTACGTTTCCTAGCGCTACATGTGCCATCCCCTCAGCCCTAATTCCCGAAACCTTACATGCAGAGTGTCTGCTCTCTCCTTTTCAATCCATTCGCCACTGCACTGCAAGGTTTTTGGCTTCGGAGTGCCGGCTCCAGGATGTAGAGTTTAAGGTTTGTGGCTATAGGGCTTTCCGGGTGGGCCATGGGCGGGGCATGTGCAGCTGCCAATTGCTTCGTGGAATCGTTTGTGGCTTTGCTGCCGTGATTTGTGCTCTCGGAAGGTTCTGGAGTGGTCCACTCCAGGGCTGTTGGTTTTTGGTGTGCTCTAACCATCAAAGGCCCTTTACTCGACCCTTAGAGTAGGCAACCGTTCCAGCCGCTAAGCGGCACCCTCAAACTGTTCCCCAAAATCCCCCTAAACCCTAAACCCCTAAAAACCTAAACCCTAAACCAAGTATTGTGGCCCCTATATTAGCAGTTCGGAGCTCCCGGGGTCGGTCGAGTTGTTGTTGTTTCGGCCGAGGGTGTCATTCAAAAAGGTCTGAATATTGTTTAACTGGGCTTTGGAGTACCATACTTTAATACTTCTTTCTTAAAGGAACCATTATGAAATAAAAGTTTGAACTGTTTTCTCCCTGGTTACTTAAAAGCTCAGTTGAGTTAATAGTATCCCTCACCGCCCTTGTATAATCCCACGATACTATATACAACCCAAGTACAATTGCTGTTGTAGTCATTAACCCGAAGTCCTCAGCCCTATATATAGCATATAGTGTGTGTGTATATATATATAAACGTCTGTGTATATCGTTATCTATATCTACATCTATATCCAAATCCACATGCACATAGATGTATGTATGTACGTATGTATGTATGTATGTATATATATACACATATTTGTGTATATATATATATTATGTATAATATATATATATACATACATAGCGTTTATTGTTCGTTTGTTATATTTCATATGTATTGCTATATCACTCCTTGGATTTCCTCGCTGTCCTGCAAAGCCTCCAAACCATTTCATGTTTTCAGGGCCAGGTCTGGGGCCTGGGATGCATAGTATAGGGCTTTCTCCTCCGAAACGACGCGGCCGCACTAGACCCCCTGAACCCTGAACCCTAAACCCTTAAACCCTTAAACCCTAAACCCCCTAAACCCTTAAACCCCTAAACCCTTACATACACCCCTAAACCCTGAACACCCGAGGTACCCTCGGTACACCGAGGAAGAGGAGAGCCTCTTGTGCCTTGTCCGAGGGAGGGCCAAGCCCTGACTGCCACTCTTCGGGCCTGAAGTATTAGACTAGGGTTTAGGGTTTAGGGTTTAAGACTAGGGTAGTGACTAGGGTTTATAGGGTTTAGGGATTATGGTTTAGGGTATAGGGTTTAAGACTAACTAGGGTAGTAGATTATGGTTTAGGGTTTAGGGTTTAAGACTAAATAGGGTAGTGACTAGGGGTTAGGGTTTAAGACTAGGGTAGTGACTAGGGTTTAGGGTTTAGGGCTTAAGGTTTAAGGTTTAGGGTTTAAGACTAGGGTAGTGACTAGGGTTAGGGAATTATGGTTTAGGGTTCGGGTTGAAGACTAACTAGGGTAGTGACTAGAGTTTAGGGTTTAAGACTCGGGTAGTGACTGGGGTTTAAACGGGTTTAAGACTAGGGCAGTGACTAGGGTTTAGGGGTTTAGGGTTTAAGCCTGAAGTATTCGACTAGGGTTTAGGGTTTAGGGTTCAAGACTAGGTTTCTGAGGCACATTGCAAGATAACCATTTGGGGGGAAAAAACTACAAGGGGATGCTATTTCTAATTTGTCAGAGCCCCTGGTTGATGCACCCGCAGAGCTTCCCGTAAAACTTCAGGACCAATCATTGGGGCCTTCGAGAATGAACTTGTTCGGGTTCGTGCGTGCCCAACGGTCTGGGGGTAAGGAGCACGAGAGGCAAGCACTTTCGTTTGAAATTTCGACTCTGTGGCATTTCGAGGGCTTTCGGGTTCAGGGTATTTCAGAGTAATTACAGATCAATTGCCGGCGTGCCCGGAACGCCCAGAAGCCCCATGTTCTGCCGTCCATCAGTGTGTTCACACTGTTTCATCTCACAGACGAATATTCCATACCGCCCATACCCTAACTGCCCGTCGATACAACCAAGAAGCAGTAGTTACATCACGGAAGCAGCATTGCAAAGCACTTCCACGCCCTGACCCCTTCAGAAGATCGAACCACCTCTCAACTAGCCGCCTACTTGCAACAACCGATAAATATAGGTACCAAGCACTGTATTGATCTATTGATCTTCAGCTAGACAATGTGTGGATGATATGAAGTTGCTTTATGATCGTAGGGTTTTGGGGATGTTTAGAGTTTAGGTTTGAGCGAATAACATTCTCAAAAATACCAACAACAACAACAACGAAACCGAGCAACGAAACTACAACCGTTACCACAGGCAATTAACGCGCTAAACCCTTATGGGACCCCAAAGAACCTTAAAAAAGGACCCGTAAACGGAACCCAAACCCTCACAGAACTAAATCCCCCAAACCTCACACCGATACACTAACCCCTAAACCCTCCGTATACCCGAATTAAACCCCNAACACCGAGACCCCTAAATCCCCAAACACCGAGCACCCACAAACCCATAAATCCCTCAAAAAGCCTTAAAGCCCCCAAAACCCCTAAGGCCCTAATCCCTAATCCCACCAACCCCCCCAACCCCCAAAACCATAAACCCTAAACCCTAAACCACAAACCCGAAACCCTAAACCCTAAGCCAAAACCAACTTGAGGCGACCAGCAGATGTTTGGATCCTCCAAAACCGGCGCCTACAGCTTGCAGCCTTCACGTCTTCTCTCCGGCCTCTGCCGGCCCCTGTGGGGGTTTAGGGGTTTAGGGTTCACGGGTTTAGGGTTTTTGGGTTTAGGGTTTAGGGGTTTGGGGTTTTATGGGTTTAGGGTTATGGTTTAGGAGTTTGGGCTTGGGTGGAAGTGCAAATGTATAGCGTACAATTCAGAATCGGGCATATGCCAGAGGCCTTTGCAAATCTAAATTAGTTTGACACTAACGCCATTTCAAATGTGCGGTGTAGCTGGTTTTGGTTGGGGTATGGCTCGCCCAGGTGTTGTCCTTACCTTGTCGCTCGCACGCGCCCGTGCGCGTGACATGTGGAATGTGCCCAGCGTAGAATCCCAAAGGAAGACTTGCAACTCCAACACTTCGCTGCTCCTAAGGAGTACGAATCCTACCCTGGAGTGAATGCCGAGTGACACGACGACCACCACCACCACCACCGCGCGATGTTGATGGGAAGCTGGGGTGACATGGGGTGGCAAACGCCTCCGATTCAGAGGTTTCTAAGCTACGGATGGGGTGAAGCTTCAAAGACTCCAAGGCTTAGGCTTGAGGTTTTGCAGTTTCGAAGTTGCTGAGCATCCTCGTATTGGTTTGCGGTTGTCTGCATTTTTAACCCTAAGCTGTAAACCCTAAACCCCAACACGAGAGGCTGGATCCTCGTGGTTCGATGTCTATGTACGTCGATGGCCGATGGGTTTTGCAGGCTGTTGTCCTAAAGGTTCTCAAACTTGGTATGATCCTAAGCATTGAGGTCTATCTGCGGCGTTCTCTCCCGGGGTTAAAAGGGCTTGATGAAGCGACTCGGACCCCAAAGTCATTCTCCTGACGAAAAATGGGACCGGCATGCACCAAGACCTACATCTACGCACCAAGCCGTGCACGAGGGACGCCAATTGCTTCCGTCTTAAATGAACCCAAGACCCAAAAGCAAACAAGAACCTATGTCCCGACATGCTGTTCCCGAAACTCGAAGACAGATTTTGTCTCTTGCGCAGGTTTCGGAAGACATGGCACCTTTCTGGCACACCAAGCGCAAAAGGAGTGCTGAAAGCGAGGACTCGGCTGAGAGAAAAGGGGGCTCAGGCAGGTTCAAGGGCTTGGTGCTTCATACTATAGGGGCCTTAATAATGACCTATACGATTTTGGGGGGCTCCATATGATAAATATAGTATAATGTGCCCCAAAACCCTATTCTAACTATTAAGCCCCCTACATTACGGGTTTTACTTTGTAAAGCTTCTAGTCCAGGCCTTGACAAAGCAAGAATTCATTACAGGCTATACTACGGATCAGTCCAGACACTGGGCCGTGCAGTTAAGAATGTACATGCCATCTGACAGAACATTTCCGCGAAGCAACTTGGGTCATCATGTCCTTTGGCTCAGTTTTCAGGCATCGAATTCTGTTGAACGCTGCGGGCTCGGGATGCAGACCCTAAACCCTTAACCCTATAATCCCCAAGCCCTAAACTGAAATGTCGTGACCTTTACTTCGGTTTGAAGGTGGAAAGAGTTGTTACTTGCAGATCGAGGCAAGACGGCATGTGCATTGCCGCAGGCTCCTGGCTCAATCCCTAGCCAGACCTCTCTTCGTACACTCTGTATGGCGGAAAAGTCTTATGATAGTTTAGAATGGTTTCTTAATATTTCTACATGCTCAGTTTGAGCTTGGGATGTGCACCTTGTTGTGGAAACTTCGCCATCTCTCGAGACCCCTGCATTTGCTATGTTGATTTCGAGACTGTGGAGTCAGGGCAGAGGGTAGCGCAAGGTGCCTGTCGCGGCACTGCGAAAGGCTGACCGCCATGGTTATGAGCCTCTTGGCCTTCGCTGCAGTGCTGCCAATCTTCGTCGGGGCATGCGATGAAGCATGTATGAAGGAGGCCGGTGCCCATAAAGATTCGCGGACTCTAAGCACCAGTGCGCTGGGTTTGTTTCGGATCTAGCGTTCTGGGTTTGCGGCTTTAAAGCCCTCAATGCAGAATGCTATTTCAGACCGTCAGAGCGCCAGACCTTGAATCGAAATTGTAAACCTGTTGAAGTGGAGTTCCAAACATTAAACTCCGAAGGGTCCTAAGTACCTACAAAGTTTAAAGTAGAGTTTCCATGGTGGGAATTACCCATTTTGGTTTGGGTAAGTGTCCCCCATGTACGTGCTTCGGACCCTCGGGCAACCTGAAAGTCAAAACTCCTCTAACACGGAATCTAATTCTAGTAATTAATACTAGTAATGACGGCAACAACAGCATTAATGATACGAAGATATAAGGAGTATAATTATGGCATTGTATAAGAATAATAACAATAGCAACAATAATCAGATATTAATATTACGACAGCAATAGTAAGAATAACAACAACAATCATCACAATATTAAGCGTAAAACAAATAGTATGTAACACGCAAACAAATAAATCATGATACTAATGGTAGCCCCCACAATGCCAAGAAAAGAACATAATACTAGTAATAATTCGTACCAGCATAGTAATGAGAATTACAGTGGCATTATTGAAAGCAATACATATGAGGATCATAGTCATAGTAATGGCAACAATAACAACTACAATACTTGTGTTACTCAATAATCACAATAGCAATATTGTGCCATAGCAGCCACATACACACTAGCAGTGGCAACTTAATAACAATAATGGCGAGAATCATAGCAATAATAAAAAGCAAGAACAACAATAACAATAAGCATAGTAGCAATAATAGCAGTAGTAGCAAGAATGATCATCAGAATCATATTTATATTATCTTTATTAGTTTCCCTGAAAGCCTCCAGTTCAGCGGTGTTCAGGGTTGTCGCCTTCCATCAGTGCTTGATCAGAGTGCTTCAAACCGTATTCAAGCGGAAGCAGTTTCAATAAAGGCTGGAAACTACAAAGCCTGAATACTTTATACTGTATTCCACTACAAGGAACTCCATGAATCCAAGAATGCTGGAACATGGATACAGGAGGATTGGCGCTAGAGCTTCCTTTCAGGTCCCCCTGCCGCACGAAGATAAGAATATGCCATTGAATATGCCGGCGCTAAGAATTCAGTCCTGGCTTCCGGTAATTGAAATCTCGGAGACTCTCCTGAACTTTGGGTTCAAGGTTTGGGACCCTCGGTTTTGGCTTAAGAAATCATTAGAGCTCTTTCGGAGAACTATAGTTATAGGCATACACCCTAAACCTTGCAAACCGTAATGGCCCTTGAAGGGAGATGTTGGCCTTGCTGGATCCCCTCAAGGTCAGGCTTCAGGGTTGAGGTTTTAGGGTTTAGGGTTTAGGACTTAGGGTTCAAGAGGCCCATTAGGACTTAGGGTTCAAGAAGCCCAAAGGCGAACCGTAGTGGTACTGAATTATGGAAGCCTCGTTTGAGGGCACGGGGCACCCTGAGGTTCCATTTCGGGAGGTTGCTTCATTGGAAAAGCCTCAACGCCTGCTTAAGGGCTATTCAATAAATGACATCCTTAAACCCAATAAATCCTACACCTCTAAAGTCTGCGGACCCTATAAGCCCTGAACTGCCTTTGCTGGGGCTGTTGCCCTTCGAATCGTAGGCAGGCAGATGCTTGAAGAGATCCAGGAATCCCTATGGGTGCATGTCCTCATACAGTATATGCATGCATAAAATTTGACCTTTACTTTTAGGCCTCAGTAAATGAGTACATGGACCATTGAGAAAAGCCGCGTAGTGATTTGAACCCTAAAGCTTGAAGTCGGGGTTTGCATTGTCAGATCCTGTGAGGTGTCTGGGCAGGAGGATACCGGGTCTGATGCGGCCTTGGCCGCGTGCTGAGTTGTCGCAGTGGAGGTTACTTACCGCAAATTTCACCATATCAACTCGCACTCTCTCAACCCTGGGCTCTTACCAAACCTTAGTTGCTCCTTAATTTCCGAGGGTGAAGGGTGTAGAAACTGTCGTGTGGAAGCCCGGCGTGTAAAGCATATTTTGAGTTGCCCAGACCCCTGAAAAAGATCCATATTTAGAGTAGCTTCACTGAAACAGGTATCATTACCATCACATGGATTAGGATAGCCGGTGTTATCATGCACCAAACCGCCTAACCACCCGAAGAGCGTGCCAGCTTTTTATGTTTCCCACACCAAAAGTTGCTACAAACCATACACACGACATGCCAAAAGAGAAGCTTCTCACTTTTGCAACACCAACCACCGGAGCGGAAAACGACCACAGCATCATGTGTTGATGGGTCCGGTAAGGCGATTGGGTAGGCTTTGCCATTATCCTGTCTCACCTTGAAGAACCCACCATGTAGGAGGCATCCCAAGACATATGTAGTTTATCCCGAATCTGAGTCCGCCTCAGGGCCAACACGCCCCAATCCGTAAATGAAACTCCCACGAGACCTGAAGGAACACTTCCAATTCAGCTAAGCATCCACCTGAGGAGCTGCTTCAACATTCTGTGAAGGTTTCTGCATCGAGCAGTGCAGGCTCTGCGCCGTTCTAAACGTGCTTACTAACCGGACTACTAACGGTCCAAGTAGACCCAAAGATCTCATGCGGTTGTAATGAAACGAGAAGAAGAATAGCAATAATGATAGTAGCACGAAGAAGAATACTAGTACTCATAGTAGCTTTTAGGGTTTACAGGGTTTAGAGGGTTCAAAGGGCTTATATAGGGTTTAGGGTTTTTAGGGTTTAGGATTTACGGCTTTAGGGCTTACGGCAGGCTCTCCAGTTTACGGCTTGAGATTTCACGGTGTAGCCAGCGAGCACACATCATCGCTTCTCCAAAAGACGCATGAGCAATGATTAGCCAATGAATCATTGCTCCGCAAAAGGGTATTACATGCAGAGGCACTACCTGCAAACGTCTATGTTTGGGTATCCTTTTGTTTTGAGGGGGGCGTGCGAATCTTCTGAAACCTGCAGACAACGAAACATCCAGAGGACGAGCAGGAAGGCCATTTTGGAAGGATCCATGGATATCGCGTCAGTCCTCCGCTCAACAGTGTCGTCACCGGTTGCAGTCGGCGGTGTCGACCTATGGACGATTCGGGGCAACTCCTGTGACCGCCGGCGAAGAAAGCTCTTGAAGCCATTGGTTTAGCGTTGAGGGTTTACGGTTTAGGGTTTATGGGGTTATACACACACATATAGTAGAATATATATATACACCTGGAAAACCCTTACGCCTTTTATAAATGCCGGCGCCGGCTAAAGTAGCCTTTAAGCGGTCGGAGGCGGGATTGCAGGAATGGCGGCGAAAGTGTAGATTTGGCGGCTGATTTGTGTNCGCCGGCTAAAGTAGCCTTTAAGCGGTCGGAGGCGGGATTGCAGGAATGGCGGCGAAAGTGTAGATTTGGCGGCTGATTTGTGTTTTGGGCCGTCTCAGCCCTTTGGCTCTCTTCCGAGAGCTGCTGTTGCCCCTTGAAGGTGCGCCCACCTCTCTGCTGCAGCTGTTGTGATGCAATTGTGATCGGTTGCTAATTGTGCTTGAGCNTGGCTCTCTTCCGAGAGCTGCTGTTGCCCCTTGAAGGTGCGCCCACCTCTCTGCTGCAGCTGTTGTGATGCAATTGTGATCGGTTGCTAATTGTGCTTGAGCATCTGATTCTCCAGTTGCTTTAGTGCTCGAGGGCTTTAGATTGGGCTGCTGGGTTTTGCTCATGGAGCAGCTTCCTGTGCCTATGGAGTGCTTCGAGCTCCTGAAGTCCGTAGGACCCTGGTTTTTNTCTCCAGTTGCTTTAGTGCTCGAGGGCTTTAGATTGGGCTGCTGGGTTTTGCTCATGGAGCAGCTTCCTGTGCCTATGGAGTGCTTCGAGCTCCTGAAGTCCGTAGGACCCTGGTTTTTTTGCATTAGCAAAAAATCGCAGCAACCACTTCGTTGTGATGATAGAGCCTTTCCAGGACTCCAGGATATGCCCCTGGCTTTCTTCCATCAGGTCCAAGGGGTGCTCTGGCCGGAGANCAAGGCTCCTCACGCCACTTAAAAGCATAGAGATCCGATGAACTATGTGAAGCATTTGCAGCATCCTTGATAAATCCTTCCCGAGGATGTCTTGAGTCCCGACGAGATTTCGGTCATAGTTCAGAACTACCGAGAGGGAGGGTCGGTCAGAGAGCTGGCGAAGCAGTTTTGGGGGGCCCAGGAAAAGCTTCGAGCCTCCGGCTGCAGTTGTGCTTGGAGTTTTGGCTAAAGTACATTAAATACATGATAATTATGAGACTCGTCTCGCCCAGGACTCCATGCCCAACCGCAGACACCGGAGAAGGAGGCGGCACCCAAGAAGGATGTGGGAGAGCAGTCCATTTAGATCAAGGACCAGGAACACCGCATCCGATCGAGCTTAAAAAAGCTTCGAACATTGGGCGAAGACTGAGTTTGGTCCATAGCCCCNGCACCCAAGAAGGATGTGGGAGAGCAGTCCATTTAGATCAAGGACCAGGAACACCGCATCCGATCGAGCTTAAAAAAGCTTCGAACATTGGGCGAAGACTGAGTTTGGTCCATAGCCCCATCGCTTTTTCGATTTTTGCATTCGCAGGTTTGACATGCTTCGGCTTCGCATGGTCCGACACCGAGTATGTTGCATCGTTCTCTCAATCTTTCTCTCTCTCTNTCTCTCTCTCTCTCTAAATCTCTCTTTCTCTATAGAGTGGGTTACCACCTGAGGCCCGGGTGGCTTCTGGTGGATGGCTTCGACTTTTGCTGCAGAACCACGATTAGGCTCTTCAACGCAATTCCCAAAACCCTTAACCTTTGAGTGGGTTATCGCCTGAGGCCTGGATGGCTTCTGGTGGATGCTTTCGACTTGCTGCACAACGACGATAAGGNAACCACGATTAGGCTCTTCAACGCAATTCCCAAAACCCTTAACCTTTGAGTGGGTTATCGCCTGAGGCCTGGATGGCTTCTGGTGGATGCTTTCGACTTGCTGCACAACGACGATAAGGATTCTCAATTGCAATTCCCAAAACCCTTAACCTCTGAGTGGGTTATTGTCCTGAGGCCGGGGTGGCTTCTGGTGGTTTCGACTTGCTGCAGAACGACGATAAGGCTTCTCAATCGCAATTNACCCTTAACCTTTGAGTGGGTTATCGCCTGAGGCCTGGATGGCTTCTGGTGGATGCTTTCGACTTGCTGCACAACGACGATAAGGCTTCTCAATTGCAATTCCCAAAACCCTTAACCTCCGAGTGGGTTATTGTCCTGAGGCCGGGGTGGCTTCTGGTGGTTTCGACTTGCTGCAGAACGACGATAAGGCTTCTCAATCGCAATTCCCCCAAACCCTTGACCCCTGAGTGGGTTATCGCNGAGTGGGTTATTGTCCTGAGGCCGGGGTGGCTTCTGGTGGTTTCGACTTGCTGCAGAACGACGATAAGGCTTCTCAATCGCAATTCCCCCAAACCCTTGACCCCTGAGTGGGTTATCGCCTGAGGTCCGGTGGCTCCTGGTGTTTGCCGTCGACTTATCGCAGAACGACGATAAAGGCTCTTAAATCGCTGTCCCCCAAACCCTTAACCCCTAACAAATCCCACGCTGCAGCAGGTCTTCATTTGTGTTCGCTGTGGCCATAGCCGGATCCCCTAGAGTGTTTTGGTGCAGGTTCTGGCTGCTGGCCTGATGGTCACTGAAGTGCCCCCTCGTGTTGCTCAGATGTGTGCTTTCACTGCTTCAGTGGTGCATGCATGGATTGAAAGTTATGCTGTGCTTCTGAAGCTTTTTGGCCGGATCTGGAGACTTTGTGGACTTGAGTGCTTAGGCTTCTAAAGCACATAACCCAAATCCTGCGACTTATTGCATAAAATCCTGCGGCTTCTTGCCTAAGAGACTTCCCGGAGCGCTTTTTCTCTCTGCCATACTTCAGTATGGCCGACACCCTCGTGCCGCAGACTCCGCCTCGCAAGGTGATCAAACCGAAAAGGGTGGCGAACTTGACAGGTCTTTGGGAGGCCTGGGAGGAGAATCGTCAGCTTCGCAAACACAGCAGGAAGAAGGGCAGCCTTTTGGATTGGGAACATCCCTCCAAGGTTGGGCTCATAAACCGGAGGTCTTTGATGCTCAACTGGAAGGTGATCTTGCCTTTGCTTGAAGTCTATTGCCCAAACCATGAGCCCAAGACCGTGCCCGTGCAAAGCCTGAAGCAGCAAGCTACTCGGTAGCACGACTCATGTTTGTTCCTGCTTGGTTATGTTTGCTTGTCTTAATGATCATGATCAGGTCAAACGATTCTTCGAAGAGATCGAGGTCACCCCTAAGAACGGGTTGGTCCACTGCACCAGCCACAGCTTGAAAATGTTCGTGAGCTACATCATTCGGCGACATGACGGATCTGTGAGAAAGGCCCCTCTACTCGTCCTAGTTTCTGGTCTTGGGTTTGCACATTCCACGATGTCTAGGTTGCCTAAGCATCATTTGAGGATCACCGCCTCAAGGCGATCTTCGACGAGGTGGCCAAGAGCTGGCCGCCGAAGCCCCGCAGCCGCAGGACCTTGGTTGAAGCCGAGGACGAGCAGGGTGATGATGAGGGTGAGAAGGAAGGCCAGGAGGAGGAAGAGGAAGAGGAGCTACAGTTGACCGAGGATGAGCTTGAGGATGATTCTCAGGCAGCTGAGGTTGATGATTACCTAGCCGAGGAAATGGGACTTGTTCCGGGATCCCCACAACCACCTTCGGCCTATGTGGGTACGGTGGCCTATGAGCTGAGTGATGAAGGACAGCCGGTGCCTTATCAAGCTTTGCCTGCTCGCGATGAAGGCGAGGACGGCACAGGCACAGATCTGGTGAGACGGTTGGCTGAGCTGGAGCATCTTGCTTCAAACGAAGGCTGCTCGTTCGAACGCATCAATAATGAAAGCACTAGTGTCGTATCTCAAGCTGAGCAGCCGAGGCAGCAAATCGCACATCGAAGAGCAGCTTTGTCTGGACAGAGGGCAATCGATCGGTGGCACAGCACCTCAGTTCAATCTTGTTCCAGCCCCCCAAAACCGACGACCCCCGAAATCCTGAAACGCTTTGAAGCCCCACGGCCTGAAGCCCCGAAACCCAAAAGTCCGGAAACCTTAAACCCCTAAACCCTAAACCCTGAAGCCCCAAGCCCCAACATTACCCCAGGTCTGCAGCACATGGACAGCCAGCGGACCATCACTTGGCCAGAGCGGCTAGATGATGTGCATGAGCAGCATCCTTTCAGTGATGCTCCAGCTTCCTCGGAAGTTGCGGGTGCATATGTTCGGCAGGGTGCTAGGAGTCATCTATCCCTTGCGGACCTTTCTTCGAAAGATGTGGCTCCAGGCAATGCACCCGTGGCCACCCCAGCAAGGGCGGCTTCAGAGCTCCCAGCAGTTTCGTTGGATCTAGTGCAGGTCCCAACAACTGCCCCTGGAGTTTTCGAGGAGGTAGCAAACCCAACACAGCCTGCAGTTGCCCCTGAGGTTTCCGAGGATCNTTCAGAGCTCCCAGCAGTTTCGTTGGATCTAGTGCAGGTCCCAACAACTGCCCCTGGAGTTTTCGAGGAGGTAGCAAACCCAACACAGCCTGCAGTTGCCCCTGAGGTTTCCGAGGATCTAGCAGACCCAACACAGGCAGCAGTTGCCCCCCCTGGAGTTTCGGAGGATCTAGCAGACCCAACACAGGCAGCAGTTGCCCCTGGAGTCTTGAAGGATGCAGACGAGGTACAGCCAGCAAGTCCATGCCCAGAGTCGGTGTCGCTGGCTATCCGGAGTGGCTNGGAGGATCTAGCAGACCCAACACAGGCAGCAGTTGCCCCTGGAGTCTTGAAGGATGCAGACGAGGTACAGCCAGCAAGTCCATGCCCAGAGTCGGTGTCGCTGGCTATCCGGAGTGGCTCCGAGTCAGGATCTCCTGATCTGTTGGCATGCAAGGTGGGGCAAATCCAAGTTCGGGCTTCAGGCTTCAGTCTTTCATGGTACTTTGGGCTTCAGGCTTCAGCCTTTCCTCGCACAAAGTACTAAACCCGGAGCTTCTAATAATCCCAAACCCCGAAGCCCCCAAATCCTAAATGCTTTTCATCGCACTAAATAAATACCCCGAGCTCCTAATCCCAAAACCCAGAAACCCCCAAATCCCAAATTCTTGCAGGCTTTGAGAGTCTTGGCTCACGCGAGGAATTTGGGGTTCAGGATTGGCAGGCTAGTAATTTTACAAGGGATTTAGGAAGCTGTCTTTTTACGATCCCACCCAAATAAAGCCAAGACCCAAAGTTTCATTTTCCCGAGCATCTCCAAAGGCAAATCTTCCACGCAGAGACTCCTTAGCTTCTGGGGTTCCGTGAGGATTATGTAAGCTTGCTTCTATGGGCTCGCAGCACANAAGACCCAAAGTTTCATTTTCCCGAGCATCTCCAAAGGCAAATCTTCCACGCAGAGACTCCTTAGCTTCTGGGGTTCCGTGAGGATTATGTAAGCTTGCTTCTATGGGCTCGCAGCACATAGGAACTTTTGAGGTTCTGGGCGAATGGCAGGATGAGCTCTTCTCTGTGTATGTCCTAAAAAACTTAGCCAAGCAGCACTCGGTACACAGAACGGTAGTAGTAGTAGTAGTAGTAGAAGTAGTAGTAGTAGTAGTAGCAGCAGCAGCAGCAGGAGGAGGAGTAGTAGTAGTAGCAGCAGCAGCAGGAGGAGGAGTAGTAGCTAGTAGCTAGTGGCTCGTGGCTAGTGGCTAGTGGCTAGTAGCTAGTAGCTAGTAGCTAGTACTAGTACTAGTAGTAGCAGCAGCACGAGCACTTGCACTAACACTTGTACTACTGCTGATGGACAAAATCCTGCATTACCCATTATAAGGAATATACCATAGTTCCCATAGTTTAGAGTNACTAGTACTAGTAGTAGCAGCAGCACGAGCACTTGCACTAACACTTGTACTACTGCTGATGGACAAAATCCTGCATTACCCATTATAAGGAATATACCATAGTTCCCATAGTTTAGAGTGCTTAGGTCATGCAGGATTTTGTCCATCAACAGTAGTACTAGTGCTTGTACTACTTAGTAGTAGGACCACTAACCCCGCAACAGCTACCACAGCCTATGCCTATAACCCTAAACCCTAAACCCCAAAACCCTAACCCTCACTTAACCCCTAGATAACCGCTCAACCTTCAATCGGCCACAGTCTCTGAGCTCGCTAGGTTCAGACGAGACGGCAAGATCAGATGCGAGAAAGGGAGCAGGNCCCAAAACCCTAACCCTCACTTAACCCCTAGATAACCGCTCAACCTTCAATCGGCCACAGTCTCTGAGCTCGCTAGGTTCAGACGAGACGGCAAGATCAGATGCGAGAAAGGGAGCAGGCGAAGCAGGCTGCCGAGCAGTGTGAGGAGGAGGATCCCGAGCCGGTCGCCATGAAGCGGCCTGCAGCCAAGTCGGCGAAAACAACCGGTGGCAAGAAGGGCTGGCCGAAGGGGAAGGGTGACGACGACGAGCCAAAGCCGAAGCCGGCCAAGACAGGCAAAAAGGGTGACGACGAGCCAAAGCCGAAGCCTGCCAAGAAGGGCAAGCAGGGTGACGACGAGGAGCCAAAGCCGAAGCCTGCCAAGAGAGGCAAAAAGGGTGACGACGACGAGCCAAAGCCGAAGCCTGCCAAGAAGGGCAAGCAGGGTGACGACGACGAGCCAGAGCCGAAGCCTGCCAAGAGAGGCAAGAAGGGTGACGACGAGCCAGAGCCGAAGCCTGCCAAGAGAGGCAGGAAGGGCGAGGACGACGAGCCAAAGCCGAAGCCTGCCAAGAGAGGCAGGGAGCCAGAGCCGAAGCCTGCCAAGAAGGGTGACGACGAGCCAAAGCCGAAGCCTGCTAAGAAGGGCAAGCCGGATGGTGACGACGACCCAGAGCCGAAGCCTGCCAAGAAGGGCAGCAAGCCGAAAGTGAAAAAGACTTTCGCCAGAAGGTTCGAGCCGGAAAACGAGGGGGACTCCAAGTGCCTCTGGACGTCCATCCGGGATGCCTTCAATGCAGTCNCTGCCAAGAAGGGCAGCAAGCCGAAAGTGAAAAAGACTTTCGCCAGAAGGTTCGAGCCGGAAAACGAGGGGGACTCCAAGTGCCTCTGGACGTCCATCCGGGATGCCTTCAATGCAGTCCTTCGACCACACTTCCGGTACCCTGTGAAGTTCGAGGATTGCCAGCCGAAATCTAATCCCACCTAAACCCGAACAGCCCTGAACCCNACCCTGAATCTCGATTGATTCTAAAGCTTCTCCAAGCACTCCTGGCTAAAGCCTTGATCATACTTAAAGCCCACAACCCTCCTAAACCCTCTATGCCTCAAATCATGAAGCCCTAGACCTTTCCAAATCCTAACACCCCTAACTAAGCCCTAAGCTCTCTAACGCCGAAACCGACTTATGTTATCCTTGCAGGACCTGTTCTGGAAGCACTGCCGGCCCATTCTCATCCAGGAGGAGCAGCCGTATTTCAGGTCGAAGGCACAGGAGGTTGCCTCCGCTTGGTTGGAGATGCAGAGAGCAAATGGTGCTCTGGAAGACTAAGAGAACTAAAGCCACCCGTCTAGAACAATGAACTGTTTCAATTGTATTTAAAGCTTACAAGCTTCAATGAACACCTTATCCGAGGCTCCGTGGTACGATCCGACGGCCGGCTACATGTGTGATCCTGAGTCATAGCATAGACTTGGGCCCAATTCTGTGAAACCGTTTCAGTGCAACTCTCTGGGATCAACAAGGATCCCCTGACGGGTGTCTGCTTTCCAGGGGCGAGTGTGGGCTGTGCTTCAGTTATTGTTCAGGAGTGACTACCTGCACGCACCAGTTATGCTTGCTGGGTCGCCAAACACTGCCCTTTAGAGGAAGCATGAGTCATGGCGAGAGATGCAGTATGTTCGTGGGAACAAGAAAAGTTGAGCGAGTCTTCGTGAGCAGCGACTGCATTGATTGATGCTTGATAGTAGAGGCCAAGTCTCTGCATAGATATTGAAGATAAGATGCTCTCGTTCCACGTCGCCAGGTACCATTCGTCCATGAGCTTTTGCTGGGCATACCACCAGTGTGGCCTTGCCGAGGAAGAAAGTGGGCCGCCATGTTTGGAACCTGAGGTATGGTTTCGAGTGGGTAGGCTTAGGTTACTTTAGGGTTTCAGGTGTTACTTTAGGGCTTCAGGTGTTACTTTAGGGTTTCAGGTGTTACTTTAGGGTTTCAGGTGTTTGGGGTTTCCGTGGCGGGCCTTGAGGTTCGTGGGGCTTGCTGCTTCAGATTGTGGCCTGGCTTGGGACGGGCTTTGGTAGCTCGCTTAGAGAACCCTATAAGCCTGAACCCTAAAACCCAAAACCCTAAATGGATTTGCGGTTCGGGTAGCCTCTATCTTTGTGCGACTTCANATAAGCCTGAACCCTAAAACCCAAAACCCTAAATGGATTTGCGGTTCGGGTAGCCTCTATCTTTGTGCGACTTCAGATTTAGAAGGGGAGTGTTCCAGGTGATGGTTGTCGAAGGCCCCCAACCCGAAACTCCTTCGGGCTTCAGGTCTCGAGGTTGAAGTTGTAGCCCTGCCTCCTGAAGGACACGAGTGAAGCCCCCCAAATATTTGTGGGATTTCAGGACGTTGCGGGTTTANCCCCAACCCGAAACTCCTTCGGGCTTCAGGTCTCGAGGTTGAAGTTGTAGCCCTGCCTCCTGAAGGACACGAGTGAAGCCCCCCAAATATTTGTGGGATTTCAGGACGTTGCGGGTTTATGGGTTTTAAGCTTTATCTGTGATCACCAAGGGATTTTGGGTTTTGGGTGTTTCGACTTTATAATCCACCCAAAACCTAAGCCAAAGATCCTAAACCTTTAATCCATGAAAGTGGCTTATACCGCCTGTGAATGTGAAGCCAGAAACTGCAAAGTCTTCGCACAACTCCCAAAGCCCACGCATGGAAGTCCAATAGCCTTCAGGCAGAAACTTAAACCCCTAAACCCTAAACCCGAAAGCCTTCCAGCCCAACCCCATACCCTAAGCACGAAGGCCTTTCAGCCACATACAATCCTGCGACTTAGCTCTGTTTCTCTCTGTCGAGCTCCCTCTCTCTNTAAACCCGAAAGCCTTCCAGCCCAACCCCATACCCTAAGCACGAAGGCCTTTCAGCCACATACAATCCTGCGACTTAGCTCTGTTTCTCTCTGTCGAGCTCCCTCTCTCTCTCTCTCTCTTTCTGCCTCTTTCTCTCTCTCTCTTTCTGCCTCTCTCGCTCTCTCGCTCTCTCTCTCTCTCTTTCTGCCTCTCTCTCTCTCTCTTTCTGCCTCTCTCTCTCTCTCTCTCTCTTTCTGCCTCTCTCGCTCTCTCGCTCTCTCTCTCTCTCTGTCTTTCTGAAGCACCCGAAACCCTTAATCCTAAATCCCTTGGCCGACTGAAGCTGCAAGTCGGGCTCCGAAGTCGCCACGCTTTGCCTGTCAGGTCCAAAGANGGCCTGGCTTGGGACGGGCTTTGGTAGCTCGCTTAGAGAACCCTATAAGCCTGAACCCTAAAACCCAAAACCCTAAATGGATTTGCGGTTCGGGTAGCCTCTATCTTTGTGCGACTTCAAATTAGAAGGGGAGTGTTCCAGGTGATGGTTGTCGAAGGCCCCAACCCGAAACTCCTTCGGGCTTCAGGTCTCGAGGTTGAAGTTGTAGCCCTGCCTCCTGAAGGACACGAGTGAAGCCCC
>BGNK01000151.1:276350-340245 GCA_003297005.1 Symbiodinium sp. clade A Y106
CGAGACCAAGCAAAACGAACGCCCGCCAGAAAGCCAGACCGGCCAGCCCCTTGAAAGCAACAAGTCGCCAGAAAGCCAGGCCACCCAGAGCCAGCCCCTTGGAAGCAACAAGCCTCCAGAAAACCAGGCCACCCAGAGCCAGCCCCTTGGAAGCAACAAGCCCCCAGAAAGCCAGGCCACCCAGAGCCAGCCCCTTGGAAGCAACAAGCCCGCAGAAAGCCAGGCCACCCAGAGCCAGCCCCTTGGAAGCAACAAGCCCGCAGAAAGCCAGGCAAACACGGCCACACGCCAGGCACCCGAGCCCTGTGAAACCAAGTCCCCGGATTCGCAGACCCACGCTGCTATTCCTGGCAAGCTGTGGCAGGAACAGCAGGCAAAAGCCAAAGCCCAGCCGAAACGACTCCTTCCCAGCAGCAAAGCCAAAGCCCTAGCCACGACAGGCCAGACAAAGGAGCAGGATGATGAGTATGAGCTAGGAGAAGAGGATGCTATCGCCCCTCCCGCACAGGTGGGCAAAGCCACCCTGATGAAAAGGCTGGCCCGGTTGTGCTCGCCAAGGGAGGATGGAACCTACAAGATACCAGAGGATGTCATCAAAACTTACAGGAATCTCGAAACCCGAGATCAAGTCTACCGGAGCTTCGAGAAGTGTGGTTGTGACCCCGTTTGCCTGCCTCGTTTAAGATACGTCGTCGACACATGCATGCTTTTCCGGCTAATGTCAAAGTAACCAGCCAGGTGCTGTTCTCGAAAAGAATCAACCGCAAGTACGAAGAGATCAACGAGAAATCGGTGGAAACCGAGTTCGAATTCCTTACAGAACAAGAAATGGNAGGTGCTGTTCTCGAAAAGAATCAACCGCAAGTACGAAGAGATCAACGAGAAATCGGTGGAAACCGAGTTCGAATTCCTTACAGAACAAGAAATGGAGGAGAAGGGCTGGAGCGAGTGTTTTAGATGGCAACGTATCCCTAAACCCCTAAACCCTGAACGCCTAAATCCTAAACCCCTAAACCCTAAACCCCTAAACCCTGAAGTCAAAACCCTATCACTACTGTAGCCGAGGAAGAAGNGGCTAATGTCAAAGTAACCAGCCAGGTGCTGTTCTCGAAAAGAATCAACCGCAAGTACGAAGAGATCAACGAGAAATCGGTGGAAACCGAGTTCGAATTCCTTACAGAACAAGAAATGGGGGAGAAGGGCTGGAGCGAGTGTCTTAGATGGCAACGTATCCCTAAACCCCTAAACCCTGAACGCCTAAATCCTAAACCCCTAAACCCTAAACCCCTAAACCCTGAAGTCAAAACCCTATNTTAGATGGCAACGTATCCCTAAACCCCTAAACCCTGAACGCCTAAATCCTAAACCCCTAAACCCTAAACCCCTAAACCCTGAAGTCAAAACCCTATCACTACTGTAGCCGAGGAAGAAGATCAAGGGTGCCAAGAGGAGCTGTGAGAAACGGCCCGGCTGGAAGAGGAGATTGATTCTAGTTGTTGTGTTTCGACTTACTGCACATAAGCTCATCGTGCGAACTTCTTTGCTGTTGCTCTGTTGCAGAGGAAGTCTGAATACTGTGATGAGTGGATGTACTGGGTGGCTGTGAAGGTCAAAGGCTCCAACAAGTGCCACGGTTATAGATTATGTGTGGAGTCTTTGTCATGTGTAGCCCTGAACTTCCGCCTCACAAACCTTGCCCAGGAAAACAAAGAGGCACACTGTGTCCGAGATCCTCGAAGGCGGCGACCAGGAGGAGATGCAGGACGCAGACGAGGCCATGGACGAGTACCCGTTCGAGCTCGACGGCGATGGGGCCGATGCCAGGGAAGCAGGCCTTCTGATTCCTAGGTGTATAAGGTTGCTTGGGCAAGACTAATTAGGGCTTAAGTTAGGTATATAGGTTTAGGGTTTGGGGGCTTTAGGGTTTATAGGGTATATACTACTACCACTACTACCACTACTACNTAGGTGTATAAGGTTGCTTGGGCAAGACTAATTAGGGCTTAAGTTAGGTATATAGGTTTAGGGTTTGGGGGCTTTAGGGTTTATAGGGTATATACTACTACCACTACTACCACTACTACTACTACTACTACTACTACTAGTACCACTAGCACTACTAGTACTACTAGTACTCCGTTTACGTGGGTTTTCAGGTATTTGGACCCCTTCTAAGACCCAGGCCCAACCTAAGCNACTAGTACCACTAGCACTACTAGTACTACTAGTACTCCGTTTACGTGGGTTTTCAGGTATTTGGACCCCTTCTAAGACCCAGGCCCAACCTAAGCAAAAAATGTATTCTTTTTAATTAGCTTGGGTCTTAGGGACCGGCACATGGTTTGGGAACCCTTAGAAAACCGACCTGATGTACTTTCAGAAGTAGTTTTAGTAGTAGTACTACTACTACTACTACTACTACTTCTCTTACTACTGCTACTGCTCACTGCTACTGCTACTACTACTACTACTACTACTACTATTACTACTACTACTACTACTACTACTACTACTACTACTACCTCCTATTACTACTACTCTTGCCGCTGCTGCTCCTCATATAACTCCTAATAAATAATTATACTGTTACTCCTATACCTCTCGTNACTACTCTTGCCGCTGCTGCTCCTCATATAACTCCTAATAAATAATTATACTGTTACTCCTATACCTCTCGTGCTGCTGCTCCTGTCGATGTTACTAGACTGCTACTGGATTTTGATCAGTACTGGCAATACTACTAGGATTTGTGCTACTATCAGGACCATTGCTACTGCTACTGCTACCATGACAACGATCACTAGTGCAACGACCACGACTCCACGTGTGCTGCCTCCACTGCTTTTTAAGGTTTATACGACACATCTGCTCGCCTTCTTTCGGTGTTGCTGCCGCTTAGGGTTTAGGTTTAGGCTTCAATCTAAGTGCCGGCAATCGTCCTAAGAATCCTGGTGTCTTATCTTCCCCGAAGATGCCACTAGGGTTTAGCTTCAGCCCTGAGTCCCCAGGATTTGAGATCGTTGTGTTACAGCAAAGGGTTCGGGTTTAGCCTTGGTCCTCGGGGCTTGAACCGTCCTGATGTCGCTGTACTTGTGTCCCCAAAAACTCCATACAGAAAACCAGGAAGCCAACCTCAAGAAGAGCACAAGCCCTGCAGCTTAAACCCTTTGAAGCAAAACCCCAACAGCCTCACAACAGGCCCAAGCCCGTTGAAGCAAAACCCCAACAGCCTCACGCCAGGCCCAAGCCCAAGCCCAAGCCCAACCAAGCAAAACCCCAACAGCCTCACGCCAGGCCCAAGCCGCAACCGCAAGCACTATTGGGTTAGTAGACTAGGTTGGGGGCTGGGTGATTCGGGTGATAGTTACTGATTCTTAGGTATAGGAATTGGGTTTCGCGAGTTTCGTGAGCCCCAGGAAGCCCAGTAATGCCAAACTATGGCCGGTAGCTTGTAACTACCCCTAAACCCTAAAACCCGAAGCCCTCCCTAATACTTGCAGCCAGGTGGTGATGACTCCGAGGATGACAGCAGCGACGACGGCGAGGAGGCCGGCAGAATCTTGAAGAAGGTGAATTTCCCAGAGGTGGGTAAGAAGCCTCAGGATTCGTGCATGCTTGTCGCTACATGCCTGCAAAAGCGAACCTCCAAGCTGGTACCAGTGTTGGAGAAGATAGAGTATATGGAGAAGAACGTGGCACTGACGACTTCGCAAATCAAGTAGCTCGACTAATTGTCGTGTACGACTACATCAACCTTCCCTCCTCTGACACCCCCAAAACCTAAGGTACAAGGACAGCTTGAAAACGATCCTGGAGAAGCTCGGCGAGCTGGAGGACGAGCTGACGACGATCTACAGCAACGGGGTTGCTGTTGGGTTCACGAAAGAGAGCCTCGACAAACAGATTAGTGTGCTTGTTGTTGATCAGGATGTGGTTTTCGGGTAATTAGGTTTGTCAGCTGCCATCAACCCAGTAATCCCGCCAGGGAGCAGAAGAGGATGCGAGCCCAGTTCCAGATCGCCAAGACGAGGCAACTCGGCGAGTGGCTACAAAAGCATGCAGCAGCTCAACCCAAACCTTTCTTATGGGTGCCAAAGCTAAGGGCCGTCGAGGCTGAGATGATCTTCGAACGTTCCAAGAACATCAAGCCGCCTGTCCCATGAACCCCAAGCCCTAACTAAATCCTAGACCCCTAAACCCTAAGCCCTAAGCCCCTCGACCCCTAAACACTTCGTCTGCATGTTGCCTTCTATCGGTGCTACTCAATATTATTTGCAGCTTTCCTTGTTGTGCATTAAGGATGCCGGCGAACGCCGGACACGCCGCCAAGACGGAGCAGAAACCGAAAGCTAAGGCAAAGCAGGTGGCACAGAAGGCCAAGGCGGCACTCAAGAGAAAACCCGCTGATGATGATGATCAGGAGGAGGAGCAGAAGCCGCCCAAACGGGGCAAGAAGTAGGCTGCCAGGTTAGTTAGCTCAGCTTGCACTTCGTGGTGATGGTGTTAACACCCTAGGCCCTAAGCCCTCAACCCTTGTCGTTCCTAAGCTTTGCAGAAATAGCTCCANATGAAAGAGTGGCTTGCAAAAGCCGCTGGGCCAAAGGCCCGTCGTGCCAGGATGGATCGCACGAGCCCAAAAGTTTGCTCAAGTCTGAAGCCTCCCACTCGAGAAAGCCCAAAACCCCTAAAGCCTTAAAGCCCTAACCCCCGACAGCCCTAAACCCCTAAAGCCCTAAAGCCCAAACCCCCTAAAACCCTCAAGCCCTAAAGCCCAAAACCCCTAAACCCCTAAAACCCGAAGGCCCCAAACCCCTCAAACCTAAAGCCCAAAACCCTTAAAGCCCTAAAGCCCTAAAGCCCAAAACCCCTAAAACCCTAAAGCCCAAAACCCCTAAAGCCCTAAACCCCTAAAACCCGAAAGTCCCAAACCCCTAAAGCCCTAAAGCCCAAAACCCCTAAAACCCTAAACCCCTAAAGCCCTAAACCCCTAAAGCCCTAAACCCCTAAAACCCGAAAGCCCCAAACCCCTAAAGCCCTAAAGCCCAAAACCCTTAAAGCCCTAAACCCCTAGACCCTGAAGCCCAAAACCCCTAAATCCCTAAAGCCCTAAAGCCCAAAATCCCTAAACCCTTAAAGCCCTTAAGCCCTCAAGCCCTAAAGCCCAAAACCCCTAAACCCCTAAAGCCCGAAACCGCCAAACTGGCTTTGTCACTGACCTACAGGCCCGGCCTTAAAAAACTACGCCGAAATCCAAGCTCGAATCTCTAATATCCCATGTGCCACTCGATAAAGCCCCCAAACTATGGCTTTATGACCTACAGGCCCGATCCTATAAACTGTGCCGAAATCCAAACTCAAATCCCAAAACGAATCCTATCCTCTGTCACGCCNGCCACTCGATAAAGCCCCCAAACTATGGCTTTATGACCTACAGGCCCGATCCTATAAACTGTGCCGAAATCCAAACTCAAATCCCAAAACGAATCCTATCCTCTGTCACGCCAGGTTCTGGTGATGAGAACTTCGGCCGAGCAGCACAATATGCTGAGATGCTTGGTGAGGGTGCCCGGTCCTCGGATGAGGTAGGGTCTTCAAAGCTAGGATGTAGGGCTTGAGGGTTTAGGCTTTAAAAGTTTAGGGTTTAGGTTTAGGGTTTAGGCGGATCCATTCTTCCTCGTAGACACATGATTGGCTGGCTTGTGTCCAAGAATACCAAGCTTGAAACTCGCACCCCAAATCCCTGAGGCCTATAGACCCGAAACCCAAAGGATAATAAAATACGCTTTGAGTTTCCTACACCAAGCAATTGGCATATCAAGTATGACAACAGGCCATTGAATTGTTACATGCTGCTTCGTTTCACTGGAGTCCAAGCCTCGGAGCCCCAAACCCTAGAGGCCTGAAACCCATGCCCAAAGCCTGAAGCCCTCGAGGCCCGAAACCCAAAAGAGTAATTTAGCTCTGAAGCTTCTACATCCCGCTCTCGGTTCAGCATTGTGTAAAGACAAAGTCCGAACTTTCAAAAGCAAAAGCCACGACCTCTGCAAGCCCGCACCATACAACCCTTGGCCGTAAACTCTAAAAACCCTGATCCCGGCAACCCCAAATACAACATACCAAACTTCTAATTACCCTGAAAGGAAACCACCTAGGTCCCGACCTTGTGGTCTCTTGCTAGCCAAAGGGCTTGTGAGGGATTCTGGGGTATAGGATTCGGGAGGATCAGTAGCTCGAAGCCAGCCACACGAAACGAAAATCCACAACCTCACCCAATCTCTAAAGCCACCCCAAATGCAGCCAGTGGGCCCCGAGCCCAGTTGGATCCGCTTCGGTAAACTAGTCCCCGGTTAAGGGTTTAGGGTAAAGGGTATCATCCCCCTATTCTGTCTCATAAACCCTAAGCCTAAGCCCGCAAGAACAAACCTAATGATTGTGTTTGTTTTTTTTAAGCCGCTGTCGAAGAAAACTGCTCTGCCGAGGCCACTGCCAAGGACACCAAGCGGTGCCTCCGGCAGATGCAGCACCCCAATGAGCCGGAGGAGAAACGGAGACAGGCCCCGAACGAGGAGAGAGATTGTCACACTTTCTTTAAACGCTGGGGTTTATCTTTGCCGGTGCCNCGGTGCCTCCGGCAGATGCAGCACCCCAATGAGCCGGAGGAGAAACGGAGACAGGCCCCGAACGAGGAGAGAGATTGTCACACTTTCTTTAAACGCTGGGGTTTATCTTTGCCGGTGCCCATAACGGAAAAGACCTTCGTGCTGGAGGACAGAGAGAAAGCTGATACTGCATATATAAAAGTGCAAGACTGGTTGCTGTATCTCTTGAAGCGGAATCGCTCATTGCTCGCTGGGGGCAACGAGTCTTTGGAGTTTCAACTGGAGGCCTACTGGATGGCTTATAGGCAAACTCACAGCACCCATCCGGTGTTCGATCGAGGGCTGGACCTCGGGACCACGATTCCATNCGCTGGGGGCAACGAGTCTTTGGAGTTTCAACTGGAGGCCTACTGGATGGCTTATAGGCAAACTCACAGCACCCATCCGGTGTTCGATCGAGGGCTGGACCTCGGGACCACGATTCCATAGGCTTTTTATTCAGATGAAGGCAAGGGCCCGAAACGAGGCAACTTCGTGGTGGCCTCCATCGAGTCGCCGATAGGTTTGTGGGACGTGGCCGAGGACTTTTCTTGCACTTGCGAAGAGGATGTGAAGAAGGCACCGCAGCAATTTGTTCCAGGCCAGCAAACAGCCGGCACGTACACGCCGATGGAGGANAGGATGTGAAGAAGGCACCGCAGCAATTTGTTCCAGGCCAGCAAACAGCCGGCACGTACACGCCGATGGAGGAGGCCGCCCTCAAGCAAACTCATACAAACAAAGGCCACTCCTACCTCACCAGACATGTGCTTTTTGGTCTCCCAGATTGGGTTTACAAACACCATCCAGAAGTCTTGGAGCAGATGACCCAGCAGGTTGCTGACGAGCTCTCGCTGCTTTTTTCTTCAGGCCTGGAGGTTGGTGGGAAGGTTTACACGGCTTGCCTTGTTGGGATCAAAGGCGATATGAAGCAAATCGCTGAGAAAATCGCTTATCTCAACAGATATTATGCCCGTTTGGGCCCTGTGAACCACAACGGTGTCTGTGCACATTGCATGGCGGGTACGAATGCCGCTATTCCTTTTGATGAGCTGTTGCATGAGCCATCCTGGGCTCCGACACTTTATCAGGAGCGACCTTGGGCCTCAACACCTAGCATGTGCAGAGTCCCACACGACAACGATGCACCGGAAAAAGTTCTCAAGTATGACATGTTTCATCTTTACAAAGTTGGCCTTGGACGTGATATTTGTGGGTCTCTGGTTTTGTTGGCTCGCCTTGGATATTACGATGATCCCAATGGCAGCGACGATACAAATATCGTCTCGAGGCTCAACCGGTGCTTCCAGCATTTCAAACTGTGGCGAATGGCAAGTGGAAAGACAGCTGCATTGCGCTACTTTTCGAAGTCACTGTTCAATCTGAAAAGGTTGAGCGACTTCGCTTGGGCGAACTGTAAAGGTTCGGATACCATGCTTTTGTTGGAATATCTCAGCTTCTATGTGACAATCTTGCTGAGAAGACCCAACTTGCCTGCCGCACATGCTGTTTTGTTTCGTGTGCTGAAGAAGACGATCCTGGAGTCGCAGAAGGCCTTCACTTTGATGTACAAGCATGGTCTGTGGCTCAGGAGGGCATGCGCCCAAAATCTCTATTTGAGGTTGATGTCCGTTTTGTCGGGCTACCAGCATCTGGCTCAGCATGCTTTGACGATGAGGATGCCGTTTTTTGCACTGAAACCCAAATTCCACGGCATCCACCATGTGGCATATGAGATCCGAACAGCATTGCTGACAAGTGCAAAGCTCATCCCGAACCCCATCATGTGGGGGTGTGAGCAAGGAGAGGACCTTATCGGTCGAGTCTGTGCTCTATCGGTGAAAGTTTCGGTGACAACAATCAGCAAGAGGGTGCTGCAGAGACACTTCCTGAAAAAAGCTGCTCTCATCAGGAGGCACCGAAATCTCCGATCCAGCCGAAAGCTGCGGCTCTGAAGTGTTCCACGGGCTCTAAGTATACCATCCCCTAAAAATAATAAGTATAGTAAATCAGGTTTAGGGTCATATATTACAAGTACAGGAAGCCCAAGGAGCACCACGGCTGCAGCTGGGACTCTAGCAGCTCGGCACCGAATGGCCGGCAAAATGAAGGCATGGAGTGCGGGAAAGGTGTTTGGGTTTAGGGATGCTTAAGGTTCAGGGCTTCAAGGTTCTCTCACGGAAACACTTTGAGGGCTGGACTGCCGGGCTCTGTGGGTGTGAAGGCTGTTTAAGTTCAGGGCTTCAGGGTTTTCTGTAACTTTTGCTAACTCGTAGAGACTCGGTACATGCCTTTCGAACCTTCAAGACTCAGAGGCTCCTGCATTAACTCTGTTCTCTGAAACCCCCAACAACAAAACCCCGGCCTTTCGACCCCGAACCGCCTTTACCTCGAATGCCTTTTCCTCGTCTTTAACTTTAAGAGTGCCCTCGCCACTCCACTCCCCGAACATCGCCCAGCTTCAATCAACATGCCTCAGCNCTTTCGACCCCGAACCGCCTTTACCTCGAATGCCTTTTCCTCGTCTTTAACTTTAAGAGTGCCCTCGCCACTCCACTCCCCGAACATCGCCCAGCTTCAATCAACATGCCTCAGCCCTATGTAATTCTATTCAGGGCTTCAGGGTTTCGGTCAGACTTCAAGCTGTTATTGTCCAGAGCATAAGTTTTTGATGTCTTAACATGTATTCATGTTACGGAAACCGCCGGCTTTTGGTTTTGGGTCGGCGTTTCTGTTTATTGTCGGCGGTTCTGGGATCTGGTGGCGAAAATAAACGCCGTTTTCCTTGGCGGCGAAAATAAATGCCGAAGGATTGTATAGGTATATATATACACACACACCCCAAGCTTTCGCACAGGAGGCACCGTCACTGAAAGACGTCAAAGACACACTGACTTCTGGCTTGCCCTCACAGTGCAAGGCTCTCTCTGAGCAATCGGGCCGTCGGACGCTTTGTCAAGCCCTTAACGAGGATAGAGCAAGTGAACCTCAGCAAAGACATCATTCCTAAACCCTAAACCTTCCTCTTGCGAAGCCGAGGCCGACCCGAAGTTGCCGACATGCGTGAGAGCCCAACCGATCTGGCCGTAGACCCCGTCCGGACATGCTGTCGAAGAGTTGCCACCTTGGGTCTTAGGTCTTTACTAAATATATTATACTATTTATTATGGAGCATATATGGTATCGCTCGGCTGATTGCCGAGTCCACGTTGGGCATACCAACAAGGTGGCAGAGCTGCGCTTCACCGAGGTGGCTGCGCTTGGCAGACTTCTCCGCTGCGTACAGCAGCATCCTGGCCAGTCGCCAGCTCCACCATCCATGAGTCTCCCCGACTCAAAGCATAAGCCGTTATAAGTAAGAGGGCGCACCATCACTGTGTTGAACGTGATCGCGTTGGGCCTCAAATCGGGGGCACTCGAGAGCGGCTGCAAGAGCTACGCTCAGATCGCGTTGGCGCATGTCTGAGCCGCTAGCCGCAGCCCCCGTTCCAGCAGTTTAGCCAACACCTCTAGAGGCTGTGGTGTCGCCAAAGCAAGGATTGCGCATTCTGGTTGCACGGTCATGTGGCAACGTGTCGGGGCTGAGTATATGCCAGCTGCCTTACATATCGCTTGCGCATTGGGAATTTAAGTCCAGGCATGACTGCCTGCTGCGCTTTGGCCAGATCGCTGCGTTGGGCATAGCCTTTCACCAGGGTGTTGTACCTCAGACAACATAACTCAGCAACTGAGCCTTACACCCAAGGCCCGAGGCACTGTTTGACTAACGGTGCTGGTGCCACGCTTTCGTACGTGGCTGGGAGCAGACATCACCCTTCAAGAGTGCCAAGCCATGGCAAGACTGGTTCGGTTAAGTTCCCTGCGACACAATGTCCACACTTGGAGCCTTCCGCGAACAGCGGAACCGGAGGATCCATCGTTCAGGCTGAAATTCCATGAACACTTCGAAAAACGACTCGGAAGGCAGGAGCAATTACAAACAACCTCGGAAACCATCCAGACACGTGGTGCAGAATGGCATGCATTTCGGGCCTCCGCCAGCAAGGCCTCCACCTCCTTTTCCGTGGCAGAAAGCAGGTGTTTTTGAAGCTTGAAGGCCCCAGCGTCCGAGTCCTCGATGTGGTCCGCAACAACGCCAGTGCTTAGGGCCACGTTCATGGCCAAGGTGTCCACCTCCACGCCACGACCTGCAACGAGGGCGCAAGCACTGGAGCCTCGAGGCTCTGAATTCCCAGCCCTGAAAGACTTCAGTCGGCTGAAAGGGGTGTTGCTAGGGTTGACTTCTGGTCTTCTTTGGGGGTTGCCGAACTCACGACAATCGTCGCACGGCATCTCCAGAGCGGCTAGGCTACGCAATGTCTCAACAAGACTTAGGCAACTCATGTCGTTGGGATGGTAGGTCGGTGGAATCAACGCGCGCGTGCAAAGAACGCACTTCTTGTGACACGACTGACATGGAGTAGTGCGCTTGAGGATGGCAGCTTCTGGCAAGTACACCTTGTTCTTACAAGTCAAAACCGTACATGTGTAATCGACGTGCGGAACGGTCGCTTCCAGCTATTTACTACCGTGCCTGCAATTAATCTTGTGAACTGAGGGAAGCACGTCTCATGTCTCGGATAGTCCAAAGTGTTGCAGGCCAGTCCTGTTTTCACCCGGCTACTTTCGTCAGGATTGCGCAGGAATCGTGAGTTCCCTGCACACATCCTGCCTGGCGCATGCTGTGAACACGCAGCACGGTCATGTACCTGGAAGCCAAAATACAGCTACATGCCATTGTGGGCAAGCTAGGCCGAAGCCGAAAGAGCGAACATACTGAAGGTTGCGGCAGCAATTCACTGAGCGCACGCCCGGATAGACGGCTTGCTCACCGTCGAGAGAACTCAGCACGAGCTCGGAAATCACAACAAAGAAGTGGTGCTGCAGTTGACATGACTGGAGAGATGGTCAAGGCCCAGAGTCTCTGCGGTTTGGTACCAGTATGTAGACATGATCACATGCGACACATGCTCAGTCGGTCTGAGGGAGTCAAGCCCGGCACCCTTAAAGAACTGGATGGCCCTGTTGAGCTCACCCACCTGACCGCAACGATCGCAATGAAGGTCGGACTTGTAGTTTCCAGCATTCGTAGAAAGGTGGGTGGAGGTCCAATAGTGGTCAACGGCGCAAAGCACAGCTTGAAGACTTGCCCCTTTTAAGCTGGGAGTTCAATACCTGCCTCAACGGCGAAGTTGATGAGACAGCTCAGCGTGACCTGCCACGGGCATCAAAAGACTGTGAGTGTGTGCGAGCGCGCACATGAATCATGAACTATCATGAAACCATGCAAACTGGACCGCAGAAGGTTGCAGGCCGTCTGCTGACAGTCGATCGTACACCTAGGCTCAATCAGCTCCCAATGTGCCCGATCAAAGCCTGTCTCCTTTGAGCACCTGACAGCCAAGGCCAGCTTGTACTTCTTCACTCCTGGCGTCAGGGATCCAGGGAGATCACAAGAGATTGACAATGGCGGATTCGAGCTGACCCGCAAGCTGCTTCATGGTGCTCTCGTAGAACTGCAGCGGGCGGGCGACTCCCTGGCGAGTAACGTAGCGTCCGGTGGTCTCTCGATGGATGCTTTCTGAAGCGCCTGTGCGACCATGTCATCCAGCAACCTCTCCACCAAGTTGAAGCGGCCAGCACGAACAACGCAGTAGACCTGCAGGATAGCCCGAAGAAGGCACCAAGAGGAGGCAAATCAGGAGAGGTAGTCGCTGACCTCCGGACTCGGACGGCTAGAGGTCACTTCGAGGAAAGCACTCCGACAAGACATGCGCGGCCATGTATTGAAGCTCCAACACAGCAGATGCCAGGCTTGTGCGGAGCACATGGCGTCACAGTCGGCACATAGCGCTTGAAAAGTCGAATGCTGCTAAGGACTATTTTGGGGGGCACTTCATTATGACAATAGTATAGTGAGCCCCAAAACCCTATTCTAATTATTAAGGCCCCTATACTATAGTACTCGCATAGATCCCTTAAGTAACCCCTTTATAAAGGAACCCTGTTCCAATTATTAAGGCCCCTATATTGGAAGAAGGCTCCAGGGCGGGTGCCAGAGCTGCGAAGAATTCGACGGCACTGTGTCGTGCGCTGCTCGCGACCTGGATACTTGGAGGATCATGGGACTTAGCAAGTAAGGTTACAAGTACCTAATTGGGGTTATAAGTATAGTTACCCTAATTATAACCCTAGTTACCCTAGTTACTAAGTCCCATGATCCTTTTAAGTAGGGGCATGGGAAGTTTTGGCTTGGCTATCCTTCGTGAAGAGCCGATGGGCCTCGGGGATCTGCATGTGCTTCTCGGCAAGACTGGATAAGAAGTCGTCATACATCTGGATCACCTGCAGCAATCCTTTTCTTGAAGCTCTGGCCGAGCGCTGGGTCAGGCCAGGGATGAAGTCCCTGAGGGGGAAACGGGGAAGGGGGTAGGGGATAAGGGTGCCTTAATAGCCCTCCCCCTTACCCCCCTAAAGTCCGTATGAAAGTCCTCAAACTCAAGAGCCACAAAAGAGCCACAGCCATGGCATCGACGCCTGGCCGACATTTCGGCTTGCGTGCCTGGGAGCTCTGCCAGCAAGGGCTGCTGCTCGAAATGCTGCGAGTGCTGAGCTTTCCGGCTGATCTCGTGCAGAGGTGGCGATCTCATCAAGTCGGCGCGAGGCCTGGGCGAAACGAGGCTCCCCAGGCTGTTACTGCTTTGCCCAGTCGCGTGACGGTTGGCCCTTTGGGCGCTTCCAGGCGAGGCAGTCGCGGAGCCGCAAGAGGAGGAGCTCCGAGCAGAGCTCAGCTGCGGCCTTGGCGGTGTGTTTGACGGTGTCACTCTGGAAACAGAAGGGCTGCTCCGGGCTGAGCTGGGCCTCCCTGCTCCTGTTTGCACAGGGGCTTCTTCTGTACCTCGTCGCCGCTCTGTGCCAAGCACGAGGACGGTACTGAGAGTCGCTGAGTCTGGAGCTGGAGCCGCCTTGCAGGGCCTTGGGACTTGGGAGCGACACACGACGCATGAGCGCAGCAGGCCGCATGCCATGGTGCTTTAGGGCCGCAGCTCGACGGCCTTTGCCACGGGCAGCCTCGCATGCCGAGCAAAGAACTGTCTGTTTGTGTGCCCAGCAAGCGGTCCAGACTATGCTATTCTAAACCACGAGCTTGCAAAGTCTTGAAGTCTGCAGAGAATGAATATGAAAAGCTGCGGTTTTCTGAGCTTCAGGCTTCCAGGAGAACCAAGAGGGGCATCTCTCCTTTCAGGAACTCGCTGCGCCCATCACCCGCTATAACATCGCCCCCTTGCAGCGGTCTCCTCACCACTGGATCCTTTGAGCTTCTTTGCGTCGACGTTCTTCTTGCCGACTTGACTGGACAACAACTTTTTGTGGAATCCCAAGCAGGCTCCGCGGATGAGTGGGCCAATGGGTGGAGTGGAAGGGCGCGTGCAGCCGGCCGCAGACACGTCTGTGACACAGGCCTAGGCCCGCCCGATCCCCCCACTGTGGTAGTGGTCGGATTTTGGGGTCTTGATTACGTAGTCTCTCGCTCTCTCTCCTCTCTCTCGCTGTCGGGATTGGCTCTGGACATCCTGAAAACAGCTTCGTCAATCTGTAGGAAGGCTGTCAGGCCTGAAGATGAAGGCGACCGATAGGGTCACAAAGAAAATCGCAAGCTCCACCCCGACGGACCTGAACAGAGTGGATGAACAGATCAAGCCGCTAAGGCCTCCAGGCTCAAATATTCTAGGCCGAAGCCTGAGACTGCCAGATGAGTAAGTGAGGCTAGCGGCTAGCGGACCAATATATGCACCTAGGTTTTTAATGCTGCCGCCCGCGCAGACAATGATTGATACCCCCTGCACAATCTATCAGTCAGTGAAAGCATAATTAAGGCCCAACCCTACCGGCACTCCTCAGTGAAACCCTAAATGATTGGCCTAAATGTAGCAAGGGGGAAGTCGGGGGAGGCGTGACTCAGTGCTTCAACCAGCACTCGGAGTTTGACAGGGTCAAACGCGCAAAGCATGTTACCTCGGCGGCTCGGCCAGAGATATCATGCCTCTGTAGGCTCACGGCTGAAGAACTGTGGAGATGGAGTTGTGGAAAGAATCCGAGAATTGGGCAAACATCCTGGGCAAAACTCTGACACTGTCGAGTCGTTGGTCATAAGTCAATGCTTGATGCCCAATGTTCGCAGACTCGGACATTCGCGAGCTCTAAATATACGCACGCCTGAAGGGAATTGCCGCAGAAGCCGTCCAGAGCCTGCTAGCATTCTTTGAAGCATTTCGCCTGGTATTGGGAAGTCAAACACGCACCCAACGCATGTGTAGCGCCTGGAGGCAGCTGCGGAACAGATAAAGCGCTAACCTTGATGCGTGCAGCAGAGAGAACTTTTCCAACAGCTTCGGAGGCAGCTGTGATGTGAATGGCCAGGGTCCCGGCTAGAAGCGTAGTTAAATCGGCATGGCATGACTTGATAGCAAGAGGAGCCGAAACAGCAAATTCGCACCAAATGAACTCAGTTGGGAGTTTCCGAAAATAGGGGAACCTAATATAGTACCCGAAGTAGTAGGATCCTAAACATAAGGACTGCTCCTAGTCCAGTCGGGAGCAGTGCCGCCTCTGGTCTCGGGTTCTGCAAGCTCCCAGGACTTGATAATTAGAATAGGGTTTGGGGGTATATTATACTATACTTATAAGAAAGAACCCCCAAAACCCTACTCTAATTCTCCCAGATCTGGTGACAGAGTGTTTTGCGGGAAATAATATTGCACCAGTGAGGGCAACGAAACTGCAAGGGGCAAAGGGGAAGGCTGCCAGGGTGCCAACTCGGCTAATGTAGGAACCTGATTCAGAAACCTTGGGCCAATCAGGTTCCTACATTAGCTGGCAGGGGGAGGGTGGGCGGGGCAGCCTGCTGCTGGAGAGGCATCGCAAAGATCCTTCTTGATATTTTTGTTGAGAGCCTGCTCCGTTTTGAGTTGCTCATGCAGCAGGTGAGTGCTTCGTTGTGCATCCTCGGACTGCGTCAAACCATAAAAACGCCACTGTTGGTGCAGCAGCAACAGCTGCACATTCTGCTATAAAGGACGTTTTGCGGGTTGGCCCCACCTGTGGATTCTGTTTACATGGCGGTGCCGCTTTGGGTCGGGACTCTGATGAAGATAAGCGCCTGCCTACCACAACTGCCAGTTACTACGGCTGTTGTTGCCCAAACCTGGATTCACTCCTCGCTGGGGCAAATCCAACCTGGTTTCCAGCTCAGCATGAATTTCCGTTCGTATCGGTTGCTCAGCTGCCACCTCCAACCGTGCGAAGATGCATGAAACTTCACGGAACCGTTTCGGTTGTCCCTATCAAACAAACCTATTGAGATTGTTGGGGGGGAGGGGGAGAGAGACAGACTGAGAGACAGAGAGACGGAGAGACAGACCGAGAGACAGAGAGACCGAGAGACAGAGAGACTGAGAGACAGAGAGACGGAGAGACAGACAGAGAACCAGTCGGAGTGGGGGCGGCATTGCGACTGGGAGTTGGTAGAGCGAGAGTGTGTGCGCGGGGTTCGGGGTACGGGGTAGGGCGAAGAGCTGCGCTGTGAGGAGTTCATGTGAGAAAGGCAGGACCACGCCATCTGGGACGTCACCACCAGGATGACGCCTACTTGAGGGAGCGCCTGGGCCTGGGCATCGAGCACCCGATACACGAAAGTGCTCTTCATCAAGCTAGGGGAGCTATTATATACGATACTATACTATACTATAGTATGATATACTATAATACGCTAGAAGATACTATAATACACTAAAATAACTATAATAAGGCAGCGACTCATGGCTAGCTGGTCTGGTCGAGGAGGCCAACGGAGAGGAGCTCATTGGCAGCCCAGGCCCTTGTGTTGCCGGGGCAGCATGACAACTGCCCCATGTCCTGGAAGCCGGCTGCAGTGCCGACGCCAATAGAAACACCACCAGACAGTGACTAGGTGGGGCGTTTAAGGCTTTTGAAAAATATTAGTAAATAAGATCCTCTTAAGCCCAATAAGGGAAAATATAAAATGTCCCAAAGCCCTACCTAGGTGACTTTAAGGAGTCCAGACTCAAGACTGAGACTAAGCTTAGCTTAGCTCGGGTCAGTGGAAAATCTGGATCCTGAGAACCGGATGGGAAGGAAGAGAGTTTGCCTTCCCCTAAACCCTAAACCCTTTTCTCGATGCTGCGCTTAGCATGGCCAGGTGTCGGCCGACTCATCGGACTCCGAGTCACTTGACACCTCCAGGCCCTGGCACGTGTCGACAAAGACATGCCCCCAATCACCCCACATACCACAGGGGCCTGAATACTTAGAATATGGTTTTGGGGCCCCTAATGCTATAGTTATAATAAGGAACCCCCAAAATACCATAGGTAATTATTAAGGCCCCTATATTACCCTGAGCTTCAAAGTAGAAAGTGGTCGCTTCAGATCGCTAGATGTCCGCGAGCCTCGGACCAGTCACGGTGTGCCTGGCCAGAGCACCGCAGGAGATTGCGGCTTAAAGCGATACAACCTCCCTGGTTCCTTGGTGACCTCGTTCGTATACCTGCATGAGTAAACACACAGACACACACATCTGTATATAAGAGTATATATATATGTATATATGTACATTTATATTTATACCTAGATTGCATGTTTTATAGCTAGATGTATGTGTATCTGTAGGTATGCATGCATGCATGCATGTCCGCATATGATACACATACATGCAGGTGTAGACTTGTCTTAAACCATGCCGATCTGCCTCTCGCTCCTCTCTCTCACTCTCCGGATTGATGGATTGATGGATACATAGCAAGATGCTACCTAGCTGGCTGAACAGACAGACAGATAGGGCCAGATTCAGAGAGCGATGTTCGGTTCGCAAGGAGATGTCACCCAATGCACTTTGCAAGCCCGAGTTTGCAACCAAATAATGGGAGCATAGCGCGAGCAAAGCACGTACAACCAGCCGAGGCTTTGTTGACAGGACAAGGCCAAGCCGAGCCCGAAGAATGACAACAAAAGAAGCAGACCAGACTGTAAATATTTGCATACCATATTATCTGTATAATATAGTAAAAAATAGCATGATGTTATATAGTATATTACAAAATGATATAATATAATACAATATGGTAAGATACACAAAACTCAAAGTAACAATATAAGAATCATAGTAATAGTAACAATAAAAAAATATATATATATTCAGATGACCTGCCCGAGCTCACGATAACTTATGGAAGCACTTCGGCACAAGGCCTGGGCGAGTGCCAGGACGCGCTCGTTCTTCTCCTGGCAGTGCCAATCAACACCATGCAGGTGAAGTCTGCTTGCAAAACAGAACGAGACTGTACAGGGTTTAAGGTTTAGGGGTTTAGCGGTTTATTTTTAGGGTTTAGGGTTGGTACCTAATTTCACTCCCAGGGTTTAGTTCCACATATTCACAGAGGCTGCCACAATCAGAACAACGCTCCATTTCGAGTTGGAGCCGAACCCATGATGCCATGAGAAGTATGCTTTTTGTGGTTACAGATTGCTTTCCCAGGCTGGTTGGGGATCATCCAAAACGACCCAGACGATTAAGCTCCCGCACCAACTGGCGGCGTTTTCCCTGAATCCGAAACTTTACCCTGGACTCCTTTCGACATCCACCGTTCAATTCTGGGCTTTCTGAGCCCACGAGATGGTAGGAAGATGGTAAGAAGTGTATCGGATGTTTCTTGCACTTTGCCATTATAATAAGGATCCTACTACTTATGTCGGATACTATAATAGGGTCCCTTATTTCATGGGAAAGACTCTGACTCCGAGTCACCAGTGGAATCCCAAATCTTGCGCAGATTGCCTTTAGCGAAACGTTGTGCTCGCACTCTGGGAGGCATTGCTCCAGGGAGGCCTGGGAATCAAATCAATAAACTTAACTCACTATTAATAAAAGTAAGTAAATAAGATAAACAATCTCAATTAGTTAAATGCTAATGATCAAGAATTCAACTGTGCCCGTGGAGCTTCTCTAGCATCTGAGAGGCAGGCCTTTGCCTCTGCAGCCGCACTGCTCCGAACCTTCCAAGCCGCTTGGGGAGGGGAGGCCCCCCGCACTTAGCTGCTCGAGCCAGAAACTTAGAGGTTGCAAGACTCCTGAACAATTCCGGCCTGCAAAGGAATCGGCTGTGGGATTGATCTCTTCGCCCGTCCGGAGAGCCACGGATGGCGAGCAGCCTCCAAACACGAGCACGTGCTCACCCCCACTTCACATACAAGGCCAGAGCGTGCCGCCTGCGCCGCTGTACAACGACTGTTTGGATCCTGCATTGTGCTAGTGCTACTGCTAACCGCAACCAAGGATTGCGCAAGCAGTTGCGATGAGTCCTTCTCCAGCAGCCTAGAAAGGAACTCTCGGCACCGTGATGAAACCTGTCAGACTTGTCATTCAGACAACGAGCAGACGCCGATCTTTTCTCAACGATGAATCGTTGCTCAAGTTCACACTCTTGCAATCCTAAGCCTTGCACTCATCTCGTTTATGCTGGACATGGACAGACACATAAACCCCAACCAAACTCCCATGGCAGCACATGCGAGTGGCCTGATGGCTACCATCTTTCGACCTGTGCTCTGCGGAATCCGCAGAGCGCGGGAAAAGCACCGGGTAGTAATATGGGGGCCTTAATAATTAGAATGGGGTTTTGGGGCCCATTGTGCTATACGTACTTATAATAAGGAACCCCCAAAATAGTATAGTTAATTATTTAGGCCCCTATATTATAGTACCCTTATAGTAACCCTCATAGGCCCCTTTAAAGGAACCCCCAAAACAGTATAGGTAATTATTTAGGCCTATATTAGGCATGAGCACTTTCAATGCTAGCGAAAGCCTCGGGTCTGTGTCTTTGCAAGCTGTGCTTTGCTTCTGGACTTCACACATCATAGTATAGTACAGAATATTATCGTATAGTATAGTATACAATGTTATAGTAGAGTATACTAGTTACTAGAGTATCTTAGATTATATTATATAAAAAGTATAGTATATGTGAGGCTTTCGAAGGCAAGCACAATGCAAGCTCGGCCCGGAACTCGAAGCTGGGGTATGAGTCTTTGCTGCAAACAAGTCTGGCAAGCCTCAGTCTGTTGCAGGCAGGCCTCCTTAAAGGATCATGGGGCTTATAGTAACTTGGGTTATAATTCGGGTAACTCTACTTATAACTACTTATAACCCCAATTAAGTTAAGTGTGTAAAAAGTGCACCACAACCGGCGAGCACGGACGCATCGAGTCAACCGACAGCTGCAGTGTGCTGAGTGGTCCTTGATCATACTTATAGCTCCTGCCTGTCAATCTACAAGTAGAGTGCTAACAGTCCTCATTACTGCTCAAACTCAGGAGAAAGATTGAGACGCGAGCTTCAGAGAGGTTTCCGCATAGTAAGGCAGCTGACCTCGAAGCTTGCAAGCAGCAATAGCTGTTGACAACGCCATGCTCAAGCAAGCAGATCTTGCAGGTTGCCATTAAGGCATGTCATATGAGATCACAGGTGCGCCTGTCAGATCGTGAACCCCAGTGAGAGAACACTGAAGACACTGCTGACTGTCCTTGCAAGCCTCAGGGTTTCTACAAAACCGAAGCTGTGAAGCCTAATTACTCTCACAGCTTTGCGCTAAACTGCAGACAGGACAGGCTCTGGATTCGAGGAGCGAGAACCCCTTCAAGCAGCCTACAGTAAGGGGTGAACCGAGAAGCGCCATGTAGATCACCACACCAGCAGCATAAACGTCCACTTTGGCGCCATACCTGGCTGTGCAGTAGCAGCCTCTGAAAAAGGATGAGCAAATTCAGGAAGAGGCCCATGCAATTCATCTCCAAAGTTTATCTCTGCGGCGGTGCCTGAAGCCAAAACGCTTCTTCCAAATCGGCAGAGCGCCCTCCTGAACGGTTTGCTCTGCGGAAGGAAAGTAGTTGCCATGCAACGATTGAGGCCCTCCTAAACCCTAAACCCTGATATGAGCTCCTCTCACAGGATCCTTCAGATTGACGCCGGGTCTACGACAGACCACACACCCAGGGATAGAAAGGCAGATTGAAAAGATATGGAAATGGAAGAATCCCTGGACCTTGAACCTAAGAAGGTCTTACCCTAAGCTTTAGCTCAAGCCCTAAATCCCAAGACCTTAATCCAACACAAGTTCTTGAATTACGTGTTGCGGCACACTCTTTCTCACGCCTTGTTGCAAGTTTATAGCACGCAGAACCCAAAGTGGTCCGATCAAGAGACTTCATGTCTCCTGCGTAGCCCAGATTTCAGGAGCGCAACAGGCCGGCGTCCTGAGCGGAACTTGCCGGCCACAAGACTCAAGAAGTATTCGGGCCGGGGAAGGCTTAAGGTGTAGCGCTGAGAGATGCTACCGGCTACCTGTGTTGTTTTGCTGCAAGAACCTCGAAAGGGGTCACTCACACTTCTGAGACATGGGCCCGCAAACGATGTCAAAAGAGCGATCATTCTGTCGCCAGCAGCACTCCTGCTTGATCAGATTTGGCTGCAGTGAGCTGTGTAAGCTGGGATGAAGGGAAACATTGGTCACCTTCAACATGAGCCTTCTATCCTATCCGTCTCGATCGAACATGCAAGACTACGTCGCCTACTGGCCTACTGGTTCGCAGGCCTCCTCTTCAGCAGAGCTACCCCGATGCCAGATAAGAAGTAAACCCCAAGACCCAAGAAAGCCTGAGATTCCCTAAACCACAAGAAGTAAACCCCAAGCCCTACGAAGCCCTAAGAATCCCTAAACCATAAGGAGTAAACCCAAGCCCTAAGAAGCCCTGACATTCCTCAACACAAAGCCCCCCCCCCCCCCCACTCTGCATCTTCTCTCCTGTGGCAAGCGAGCCGAAAGGCCGAAGTCGATGACTTTGATGTCCTCAACGCGGCTGCCCCGACGAGACTCCGACAAAGATCGAGGGACAGGGCTTGGAGTTGTAGGGCCTTGGGCTTGTAGGGATTTTGGCCTTGGCGTTTGAGGGTTTAAGGCTTGGGGGTTTTAGGTTGTTTGGGCTTTGGAGTTGGGGGTTTTGGGGTGCTCCGATGTTGCAACAGCAGCTCATCATCAAATTTCGGCTTGGATACAGTGTTGTGTACTGTCCCTTTTGCCAACCTGAAGCCACAAGCATATCTTGCAAGTACAATACCAGAACCCTGACAGAAGAACACCAATAATGCCTGTCCAGGGCTTTAGATCCGTTCAGAAACAGCAGAGGTAAGGCGCTGACAGCTTTGCATAGCGCCTGAGAGAGTATGTCTGTGGCAGCGCATAAACGCATCAAAACAAGCATCGATGCGCACCGACCCAACCGAACACTAGATGCTCATCTGTCACATGGCAGTCTTGTACTGCACTCGATTGAAGCATCATAGCTTGGCATGTCGCTCTGCCAGGAAGCAGCGGCGGTTCAGTCAAAAGGATGTTCTGGGCCTTGCAAGCAGAGGTTGCGACTAGCAGCCAGAGCCACACCGTCCTTGGAAACTACTTCTTGGCCGGATCACTCTTTATATCTGGCTATGGTATGCAACATGTACCATTGATCTGGCATGGACTTACGATTTCAACCCAATATCTCCCTCCAAATGAAACCCTGTCTCTCTTGTCACTCTTTTTCCACACCCAGCAGCATCGGTATCGGTGCCGTTGCCTTGATGTCTCGGTGGACAACGCGGCAGCTGTGGAGATACTCGAGCGCCTGTCATCTTTGAGCAGGCTGAGCCACTCTTGGTCAAGGGTGTGAGGAGAGCCAAACATGGCAACCGCCCCTTCCTTGCCTTGAGGAGCTGCAAGCTTACTCTCGACATATCCTCTCACATGCTCAAGCTCAAGGGGCGTGAGATCACAAGCCAGGACATAGTCAACATCAGGAAAGACACTGTCCTGTTCAGTGATGACCGCCAGCTCAGACTTCAAAGCCTGTTGCAGCAATGCACAAGCGTGTTGAACCGAAGAGGCTCAACTTGCTTCCAACTCGCCTCAAAGAGCTCGCCCCCCTTGATGCGCTCCATGATCACATACAGAAACCGCTTGTCCTGCCACGTTCTCCCCATTTCGCCCCACGAAGACGTTTTGTTTCTTTTATCCTCAGACATCTGCTTGAGGTCGGTACAACACTCGTGCTGTCAAGTAGAACCGATTCTACGGCTGGGCAGGAAGTGTGCAACCCTCTGCAAAGCAGGCTGTCTTCCCATCAATAGCAGTGCAAGCTGTTCGTGGGCACTACCACACTTTCTGAAGCACCTCACCTTCGAACCAAAGTGAGCTGTCGCAACTGTTTTTCTCGGCTGGCTTGTGGTCGGGGCAGAAGCGAAACATCGACTGTTCTTCCTGTCATTGCTGGCTCTAGATACAATATTTCACTGCATTGGATTATGTCCAGCATTGGCAGTCGGCCACTGTCGGTGATGCGTAGAACCAAGCTCGAAAACAAGCTGGTTGAGCATTTACACTAACCCAGGCCGAAGGAAAATTCTGAAAGTCGGTCAGGCTGTAATGCTTGTGAACTGGCCATCTGCAATTTGTGGCCTGCCTCCAGATTCCCGGAGACAGCCCCGAGGAACTTTATACTCCTCCGTTTTTCTGCCTACCTCCCAGCTCTTCTTTCGGGTGCACGCGGTGTCGGAACCAGTAGTCCTGAGCTGACGAAGCCGAGTATATGAGTCCGTTTCCCTTAAACCCACCCATAGGTGCCATGGTAGCTGGGTTCATATTGAGAATCCTATAAGATAGGGCCTATGGGCAGATCGCGCGGCCATGCTGGCACTCAAAACCAGGCCTCCCAGGTCTTGAAGTTGACCTGTTGTCGTACAACACCAACATGTCTATGAAGTCATAAATACATACATATATATATGTATAAACTGTATGTGTATGTATCTATATATATACATATATCATGATATATATCTATATATATATCATATGTGTAGGAGCTCTCTTCCACCAAATCCAACGGACCCTGCCTGTGTTGGACTTGGCCTGAGCGAGCCTTCGACAGCTTCATACCTGCCCAGAGGCCCCGGGGATGATGCGCAAAGGAAGTTGCAGACATTAGCAGCCCAGCTCCCCTACTTAATGGATCATGGGACTCAGTAACTAGGGTTCCTTAAAGGGCTCCTGAAAATAAGGGATCTATAAGGGTTCTATAAGAGGGCTCTTAGGGTTACTTAATGGATCATGGGACTTAGTAACTAGGGTTCTCATTAGAGTAACTATACTTATAACTACTTATAACCCCAATTAAGGTACTTAAGACCTTACTTACTAAGTCCCACGATCCTTCAAGTACACCCCAAATCCGAAACCCCCGATCCTAAACCCTGAACAGCCCCAGTCCCTAAAACTTGTCTGGCCTGTCGTTGACGTACTCCGCCGCTGGTCCTCAAAGCACGACAAACACAGATATCGCCATGACGAACAGAAGCCCGCCCGACTAAAACATATTATACTATCTAGATTCAACTATTCGCATGATGAAGAGAAGCGCGCCTGAATCTAGGATGGCCGTCCAAACCGACAATGTGTGTGGCTGGACCTCTGTCAACCGCAGGGGAATCACAGTTTAGGGTTCAGGCTCTAGGGTTCAGGGATGTTTAGGGTTTAGGGAATCGCCGTGCTGGATAAACGCACCAATGGAGACCTGCCTTTACAAGCGCCTTTCGCCCTGTACTGCGAGAATTCCACGGAGCTCAGGATCGATTATTTTATGCCTGGGGGGGAGGACGTCATCTACTGAAACCACGGGCACATCCCGCCTGCTCCGCGCGCTCCCTTTCACAATCCGTCAGGAAAGTTCCATATCGGTTCCTTGCTTCAAAGTTCAGCCAGAAACGGCACAGATAAGTCGCGACAGGAAAACTTGACAACTTGTGCTTCTGACCTTTGATCTGCTCACCCCCCCATGTACTGAAATTTGCACGGATCGACAGCTGCAGCCGAAACGCAAGTCTGTCAAGTGACACAAGTGAAGGCTGGGCGACTGACGAACTCCGAGAATGAAGGACATTATCCATGTTGACTACCCGTTTAGGTGCCCGATCTTGCCCTTGAAAACTGCCATGCATCGTCAGGACTTCCCGCGCGAGAAACAGAAGCAGGTCGGAAGTGAACTCGAAGGCGGTGGGAAACTGGACGAGCAGCTGATAGACCTTAAGGTGCGGTTGGAATTGAGGGTTTAGGGTTTAGGGGTTTAGGGTTTAGGGTTTCGGGGTTTAGTTGGGGGAAGGGACAGACTCACATCGGCACCGAAAAATGCCTAAAGTGCTGGCAAAAGGTGCGCATTCAAGCCATTGGAGGAAGACAGGGCTGTACCTGAGATGCAAGCGATGCGCTAGCTTGCAACTCTTCTGCTTGTCTTTTTGCTTTTGTGGGCTGATCCTTCTGAGTTAGTTATTTGTGGTGAAAATACAGCCCTGGAAGTGGTACATGAGCTGGCCCGTCGCATCCTTCGGGAATTGCAGGCTGCGTTGCTCACTGGTGGGCTTCTCCCCATTGGCCAGTCGGGTTCGGAAGCGGTGTCCGAAAGAGCAGAACTCCTCACGGAGCAGCAGAGTCTTTGAGGTTTATTGGGTTTATAGGAATTTATGAAGGGTTTAGATAGGGGTGTAGAATTGAGTAGCATGAGCAGCACTGGCTTATCTGCTTGCCATCATCATGTTGCACAATCCTTCTGGATCAAGAGCAGCAGCCCACGCACAGTGCGGTAGTACGGGTCCATACACAGCATTGCAACCTTGATCTTGGTCCAACTCAAGCACTGGGTGCGGACAACACAGTAGACCTCTATGTGACTGCGGTGTTCCCTCAGTCAGGAGGCAGATGAAACCTGCGCTGTGCGGTCCCAGCCATCAGAACAATGGATAACCACGTTGCAGTGATGGCTTTCCTCAGCGTCGACAAAATCAGAATCCTCGCTCTGCTTGGGACATCGCACGATTTGCATATACTGCGAAAGCTTTGCGTTGGTTTGGCCATCTGTCTCTAGCACGACTTCCATTTTTGTCTTTCATGTGCTCAGCGAATGTGGCGCGGACAGCGCGCTCTTCGCATCAAGTCATCTGGGAGCCGGGAAGGACACAGGGAGGGTAGCTGCCCCTCGTGCCTTGTGCTGTGTTCTGGTCTGGCTAGTCTTTCACTGACAGCTGTTGTACCTTCCGTGTTTTGGCGCAGCTCGGCCTGTGAGGCTTCTGCCGTTTCACTGAGTTTGCCCCGTCGGCTGTGGTTCTTTTCTTGCGGGAACATGGGCGGATGTCAACTTTGGTCTGTCCCTTTCTTATCTTCTACGGAGTTGAAGACAAGCATCCATGATGCGACCAAATACGCACACTGCCTCGTTCAGCTTCGATAGCTACTCTCTCGGTCGCTCTCTCCACCTGTTTCGTCGTCCGGGGTATAGCAAGCGAACCCCCGACTCTGACATTCACCCGAGGTTTAGGCTTTTGGGTTTTGGGTTCCGGGCGAGAGTGTGAGTCTGTAGTGGGCGTGCTGTCTTGCTACTGTTGCTGGGAATCTCTGTGTCTCAACTATCAGTCTGAGTACGAGTGCTGCCCTTCGTGGCTTCGACAGGCTGGGGTGGTTTGCTGCACCCTGCTTCGATCTGTTCTCATGTTGTGCTGCGCAGAGTCTATCTCGTGGACGATCATCAGCGCGCAGTTGAAGATAGCGCCAATGAGATCATACCTTATCTGGCTTGGGCAAACGGGACCATATCCACGCACAAGCGTCGCATTGCAATGCTCAAGCTGAGTTGATTGGCGCGTATTGGCGCATGCACTTGCTAAGACCCGTGGAATTACCAAAGAAGAACAAGGTTGAAACTTTAACGTTTGAATACCAGGCATGATCTCCCGAATGAAATTTGAACTGATGAAGGTCAGCCTGATTATCGAAGGTGCAGCTACGAGAGATTCATCTGGGGCCTGAGTTCAGTCAAAGCTCCAGCCGGAGTTTGCGACATCGCGAAACCAGGACCCAACCTTGCATGCACGACTCTCGCGATCTGGCAATTCCATTGTGTTACAGCCTTCCCAAACTTCCGTGCCAGGGCCTCGTCGTTGCTGAGATTCGCCACGGCCTGCCCCATTTTCTTCCAGGCATCACCTCAATTGACCATCGAGAATGGACTCGGAGTCGCCAAAACAAATGCTCAGTCCTGCAGCTGACAGGCAACCCGCTCGCTTGCATGCAAACAAGTGGCGCACAACATGAACGTTGTCAATGCCACCGAAGACTAGCCGACATCCGCTGTAGCCTGGACCGTTGAACCGCTGATATGACAATCTGCCTATCCCAGCCTGCTCGTGCACATGGCCCGCTATTATGTTCCAGGCAGATGCCGTGGAAGGCAAGTCAACATTCACGGTTGCAGCCATGTCGACATCATATTTCCCACAACATCCTCGTCACAAACATCACAACAGAGGCTACCACCACCGCTGCCGCCACCACCACCACAAAAAGGCGCACGCACTTTAGTGCCCGCAAAACACGTCGTCAGAAAGAAATCCATCGCACCACCACAGCAGTGACACGGCCTGCGAGTCCAGTGATAATTTTCGCACGTTCGACGAGGAGCTCTCAAAACCGCCGCCGCCAACCTTGTTGGCATAGGCCGCTTTCCTCCATCGCACTTGCAAGTGTCCCGCCACAAAACTGCATGGGTCCATTATGTCATGCCACTTGCATCAACACCTTGGCGCTCCAGCTACTGCTTCTTCAGGTCTCATGCAATATCCTGGGCCGCAGATCCAGCACCAGCAGCTCGCGGTTGCGCCCAGCGCTGGCACCAAGCCTAGAACGATCAGCTCTACTCTGTCAAGAACGAGACCTGAACCAAACCTCGAAGCAACGGCTCCCTCGCAACGCACAACTTGCAGGTCGTCAGTCACCTGATGGCATATAGCATCTTCTCATCAGACTGGCAGTTGTTACCTCAGACGCTAACAGCTCCGAGCTAAGGAAGATACTGAGAAGCTTCAAGCCAAGCTCTTCAGATGATGTGGAAGACATGCTGCCAGGTGCGCTTGTCCAAAGCTTCCAGATCATGCGAAACCGATGCTCTTCAAGCAAAACTCAAACAACATCAGCACCCTGATGATCTCCGAAGAAAACCCCCGTACCTGAGAGTCTTGAGATGGGGATCTCCGAAAATAGGATCCTTATTATAAGGACCCCACAATCACGTAACCCCCGCATTTTCGGAAACTCCCAGATGTCTTCAGGAAACAAGGTGCCCATAAGCCCCTCCGTAGGCTGCGAGCAACGCCAGAGAGAGGCGAAACTGCGCGTGCGCCCGCCACACCAACTCATCGTTGGCAGACGGCCTCTTTATGCATACTTGAAGGATCGTGGGACTTAGAAGGCAGGGTATAAGTACCTTAAAAGAAATTTAACCCTATATAGTTACTGAGTCCCATGATCCTTTAAGTAGGCTCCGTAGTAGTTCCTTTTTGAAATTACCTTATAGGATTCTGAAAATGAAGCCCAAAAAGGAACTACTATGGAGCCTATGGGTAGGCTCTTAAAGAAGGTCAAACAAAAACATCTCTCGGGCTTTAACCAAGGCTTAGATACGATCTCCACTTGGAAGCATTACTCAGATGATGCACGGCTACTTGGAGGTTCATGGGTAGTTATAAGTGAGGTTATAAGGTTCCCTAATATGGGTTCTAAGCATAGTTACCCTACTTATAACTACCCATGAACCTCCAAGTACTTCTGCTTGTATCTGGTCTGCCTCGCTTCCGAAAGCTTGCGACGCTGCGCAGCTCCTCGTCCTTGATGCAGCGCGGTAGGGCCAGGAAGGCCGGATACGTGTCGCAGAGCTGGTAGGCGCCTACATCGACGATGCCAACCCAAAACTCCATCGCCCCACCGGGTATCACCACAATACCTCTTGAACTTTTGCCGCTAGATGCGGCAAAGGCTCTATTGACGCTACCTCAGTTGAAAGAGGAACAACGATGCTTGAGCTTGCTGCCACCAGTTTTTGCACATGTATAAGTTGACTGGGACTGTGACTGGCGAATACTTGGAGGTTCATGGGTAGTTGTAAGTGGGGCTATAAGTCCCCTAATATGGGTTCTAAGTATAGTTACCCGACTTATAACCCTTCTTATAACTACCCATGAACCTCCAAGTACCGAAGACTCGGGCAGAAGTCCCACATGCGACCCAGAGACTCAGCAGCCAGGGGCAGCCAGAAGCAGACGAAGGGGAAGTCTCCACTTCCATCCTGGAGGGGATCCCTTTCATGACACAAGCTACAAGCTATCACTCGGGCATATGCTGGGGCAACAAGCGCAGCCGGTGTCCTCTCGAACTCAATTCCTGCAGCAGTCAGATTCGGTCAGATATCAAAATTTTTCTGCTCCCACTGCAGTTCTCCCGTCGCCCGCCGAGGCTCGGGGATCAAAGAGACTCCAGCCGTCATCTCGTCTTCCGGTTTGCAGACAGGCTGCCTGCAACGATGAACCAACCAGGAGTGAGGGTTTTCGCCTACATCTCTCTCACCAGTTGCTGCAAAGGAACATGCTGGAAGGCAAAGAGGGCCTGGACAACAGAGATTGGCAGTAAAGGAGAGTCGCTCCCCGTGCTGGCACTCACTAAACACACAGCACTCACATGTGCCAGGTTCAACTCTGCCCCGTCGCGTCCGACTTCGGCAGGCCATGCCGTCGACGATACTCTTGCGAGGAGTCTACTAAGGGTTACACGATTGCTTCTTGTGTCGACACGACATCAAAACCTCCGCCGAATTTCTCGCAGGTGACTCAGAACCGGGCAGAAGTGTAAGCTGGACCTGCTGAGCAGCAGAATCCAGCTGCGAGAAACCGAAAGCAAAAGCAATCAGTCACTGCATGCAAAGCCGCCTGGCTGAGACAGCGCGAGGATGGCCTCTTCAGCCTCCCCCAAGTCCTCGCCGTTTCTGTTGGGACTTGGCTCAGTGGCTCAGTACTTCGAGAAATGCTCTTGAGAGTGCTTCTTCGAACCCGCAAAGCACCATACAAGGGGCACGCCCGGTCCTTCCCGGTCGGAAGCAGAACCACAATGCTGCGGAAGTCCTGCATCACATTGAGTAGATGATCATGAGCCGCAGTCACGACATGTTCCAAGTCCGAAACGCATAATTATACCTGTGCACAAGTCCTAAACCCGAAAGTCCTTCGTGGACACCACCAACCGCCACTGCTGGGCTCCCGCCTGCAGGAAGCGGGGCTCTTCAAGCACAAGGGCCACTGGGAGCTCTCTCAAAACCTAAACCTCTAAAAATCTAAACCCTAAACCCTAAACCTCCAAAAATCCTAAACCCTAAACCCTAAACCTCCAAAAATCCTAAACCCTAAACCCTAAACCTCCAAAAATCCTAAGAAGCAAAGGAACCCCGAAAGATGCTCTTGGCCGTCATTGGCCTGGGAGGTGGGAGCCTCCAGCTCAAGTGTCTCTATGAGTCCCAGAGGGATGTCAAGCAACTGCTTCTCGCCGATCCTGGTTCAGGGGTTAGGGAATCTAGGGTTTAGGGTTTAGGGACTGTAGGCTACATAATATAAGCGTTTAGGGTTTAGGGAAGCAAGGAAATATGGGGTCTTAGGGTTTAGAGTGTAAGGATGGTGGCCGATTGAAGTTTTGGGGGGTTTACGGTTTAGGGTTTAGGATAGAGGGATCCCTTTTGTCCGTCATCTTTCGTCCGCAGATCCCGCTAGGGCTTGATCTAGGGCCTAGGGCGCTTTTCCCTTGATTTGGGGGTAAGCGGGGGAGCGCAACTTTGGGGATTACTATTCTGGGGTGGTGGTGGGCGGGGCATGCAAAGCCGGGTGTAACATCAGGATTTTCTCCAAGTCACCATGCCAAGTTGTCCTTCCACGTCCCTTTGGGAACTTGGAACTTTAGCCGGTAGTTCGAGATCAGCAGTCGGCCCTGCCAGAGAGCTACGCAAGATGGCACATGCTCGGTTCTTTTCAATGATCTTAATGGAAGCCACCAGAGCAAGCATGTATGCCACCAGAAGCATGTAATTATCGGCAAAAACCTTGTTTCCTTATTATGGCAAGTTCAACTAAGTTCCTTGATCAACAAGAAGGACAGTCGATGCCTGTACCTCTCGAAAAGGTTTGTTGATCAGCAACACCTTAGTCTTGCGCTCGAGTCAAGCTTTGCAAAAGCCTTTCTGATACTTCCCAGTGGACTACCCTAAACCCTAAACCCCTAAATCTTTGAAACTGCAATGGCTGATGCGTCGAATGCTAAACCCGCGTGTACTGCCGGGGACCGGGCTGCTGGATTAACTGCATAGTGAACCTGCGCAGGGTTTAGCGTTTAGGGTCTACTTAAAGGATCATGGGACTTAGTAACTAGGGCTATAATTAGGGTATCTATACTTATAACTATTTGTAACCCCAATCTTGGTACTTATAACCTTACTTACTAAGTCCCATGATCCTCCAAGTAGGGTTTAGGATGGCTCCATGCCGACGGCTGCCAGTCGCTGCAAACTTTGCCATGCAAGCTCAAGCCAAGCGCAGGGCCTTCTCGCCAGGCAGCACACCCTCAAAGCCTAAGTGCGAGACGACTTTGCCGCGAGATCTAGTGAAGCTATCACCCTGCTACAATCTCGCATGACCTTAGCTTTCCATGCCCCAGCTATACTACTTTATGGAGTATGTATTATATCTACATAAAGCATCTTAAATACTAATAGTATATAGTGCTATAATGTATATTCTGCATTACTATATTATATATACTATATATATATACTATAATGTATTTAATGTTACTATATTATTATATAGAGATATATTACTATATTATATAGGCTACAAGTCTGCTCCGGCCCTGCTTGCAGCTCTGGAGCTGACGTCCAGGTTGGGGCGAGACGCCCCTGGCCTCAACACCGGCCCCCTTAAACCCTAAACCCCTAAACCCCCCCCCCTACCCCATGGAAAGGAAAGCATGGGAAGAGGCAAAGAAGAGAGGGTTGTTTTGCGGGCCCAAGAGAGCGGGGCGTAGGTTTAGGAGAGCGAGAGAGAGAGAGAGAGAGAGGGGGAGGGAGGACTGCCGCCATCATCCAGCCCGGTGCCTCATGGCAAATCTCGGGATCTCCACCCGCGGAGCGGTTGCCTGCCGTGCCCAGTTCCAAACAACTCCTAGACTACCTGAGCGGAGCGGCCTATGCACGTACGGAGTTCCGCTGACTAAGCTAAGCAGAGCACCTGCAAACTCAACTAGGGTCGAATGGTATCATGTATATATTCTATACTACTATATTACATACATATATATATACATATACATACATATATATATAATACATTTAGTATACTATATTATAATATGTGATGCCTCGAGCCTGAGCCGGGGACCTCCTCAGATCTCTTTGGCCAAGGGGCTTTGACCGCTGAGGTCATCTGGGAACCGACCTGCCACAAGGCGCCTCACAGGGCAACGAAGATCCGTGAGCCCAACGTAGTGCTTCGTCATTACTTATTATAATGAAATATATCATATTTGGTACCTATGTATTATAGTATTATACCACTATATAGGATGTATTTCGTGTGAGTTCCCATCAAGCTGTTCATCTGGCGTGACTCAGTCGGAGCACGTTTTCGGACAGTCACCTTACCTTTGAGCTGTTGCTTGTTGTGTTTCAGGTCATTACTCACAATGCAGTGACCACGGTCTCAACACCCGGCTCGTTTTCGGACCCAGCAGTGATCTATGACACTGTGGGACATCGCAGCAGAACTGCCTAGCATCGAAGAGCCCACGTCTTTCATGGAGTCTTTGGCAGGCCTCGGTGGTATGCTGATATTCATCGTTCTAACTATAGAACCACTTGTCACTTGTCGTCGTAGGTGGAGAAACTCAGCACTGCACGACAGTGGCGACAACGGGGCCGGAGCAGGAACGGAATTTACCACTGGCAGCGTGAAGGGATCCTGCATCTGCGACAGTTTGGGGTTCGCAGCTAACAAGCAGAGGGTTTTGGCCGAGGTCGTAGCTCTTGGTTGTAGTAAGTAGCCATCGCAGTCCGCGCGGATTTGGGTGGCACGTTTCCGCGGTTTCGCAACACTCGACGCCACTGGCCGTCACCCTGTACCTTTTTTGGGGGGGGGGCGGCCGCCATGCTGCCTTCTTGCTTCGCTCTCCGCTCCGCTCCAAGTGGGCGGGAGCACCGGTGCTCCGGCAGGCTGCCAGACACTCGTGCTAAGTCTAAGGTCAACTTGCAAGATGCTACTAAAATAGGTGCGCTCCACGGATCCATCAATGGCTTGGATTCGCCATGCGGTTGTTTTAGACGGCAAGTTCGGAAAGCTCCTCTGGTACCAATGCAGGCGCCGCAAAGGGGTCACCGGAGGCTCCGAAGCATTTCTTCTCCACCTGCATGGCATGCATTGCATCAGAAGCGCAACTCACACAGGTTGCTTGCCTTTGCTTCAGATCTCTTAATATGAGGGCCTTAGTAATTAGAATAGGGTTTTGGGAGCCACTAAACTATAATCATAGTAAGGAACCCGAAGAAATAGTATTGGTAATTACTTAGGCCCCTATATTGCCGGAGTAAGCCCGCCTCTGTGGCAAACATGCGGATCTGCTCATCTGCTTCCGGCCCAAGCCCACTGTTGGAGGTTGTCTGGCAGCGAAGGGAACACTGTAAGGTCCAGGGTTTAGGGTTTAGGGATTCAGGATGCATCAGCTGCCTGGTATGAGGGTTCAGGGTTTAGGGTTTAGGGGGGTTTAGGGATTCAGGATGCATCAGCTGCCTGGTATGAGGGTTCAGGGTTTAGGGTTTAGGGGGGTTTAGGGATTCAGGCTGCATCAGCTGCATGGTATGAGGCTGCAGCGCTCATTCACAGGCCTGTAAGGTCCACAAAGCATCGCGCACGCCGTGGACTTGCCGAAGCTCAGCCTCGGCCCTTTTGTCGTAAAGGAGCCTGGAGCTTTCAATGATTCAGACTGTTTCTATACTGCATATATATATATATGATATGATATAAATATGTATATATACATATATATATATATATTTATTTATTTATTTACTATTTATTTGCATATTATATATACTGTATATATATATATATGTAAGAAGGTTGTTTATGTATAATGTGACCGTACATAATGTGTATATATATGTATATATATATATATTCTCTTTCTATACTATATGAATGCGAAGGGACCCGTTCACGGCTTCAGCTGACGAGACTTGGCTGAGCTTGGCTTAAACTGCGCTCTAAACATCTCCAAACACATCATGATGGCTTCTGTATTTGTCGATGCCGAGGTCTGCTAGCTCTGCAGATTGGCAAAGTTGAGAGCTTGTTTTGGTGGCCTGGGATGTCACCTCTAAGCCATGCTGACAAGTAGCTCATTCATAATGGTGAGGGCCTGCCGGTGACCCGTTCACTCACACAGAAAGTTTCAGGACGAACATGCGACACAGAAGCGCCGTGCAGCGGCTGTACTTTCCAAGCTCTGGCGCCTTGAGCTTCCTTCTGGGCAGGCCACCCTTCTCGGCAAAGGCACCAGCGAGGAGCCTCACGGCCTCGGGCACCTGGCGCTCGTTTTTCAACATATCTCGTTCCAAGCGGATGCACTGCGATCGCAGCGCTGCCTCTCGAGGTTCCTTTGCAATTCGATCGCAGATCTCAGTCACCTGGCGCGGGCGTTTCAAGGTATCGGCGCTTCTCTGCTGCTTACAACTTTGCTTCTTGCAGCCAAGACACTGTGGGAAAATCGACATTACTGCCTGCTGCCAGTGCCTGCGCTACCGAATACTGTGCTCATGACTGCAAGTGGAGTACGGGAACAAATCAGCGTGTGGCAGAATTCAACTCACATGAATGTGGCCAGGAACATCTGGCACCCGAAACCCCGAAGCCCAAACGGAAACCATCTAGCCGGTCGTGTGCTCAGGTTTCTTCGACACCAGGGCCAGGCGCCTGAAAGATCCGCTCGCCGATAGTGGGCTCTGCAGGCTCTCCGCCTGGAAGATGGTTTAGGGTTTAGGGCTTTAGGGGTTTAGGGTGTACTGTTAGGGTTCAGCTGCAAGGAGCGGAGTAGAGTCGCAGAGCAGATTGCGACCCGTCGTGGAGGGCTAGCTTTTGGGATCTTGTGCTCTGGACGCCTCGCCAACTTGCTTCGAGTCATGAACCGCGCTTCTGCAAAGGAGCCCTCCTACATATTTCGAAAACATATCAAGGGCAGGGCGGAAAGCCGCCTGATGTGAAGGCTGGCTTGCGGCTCAAGGTAGACTCCTTGGATCAGCGGCACGCACGCAGCAGACGTAGCATGCAAGCCGCATTGGGTCACTCCCGACTCCCGGCGACTCAAGGCAAACTCTGGGTCAATGTGGTCCATTGAAGAAGTGCTGGAGAGGCTGGCACGGTTAAGACCTGTTAGCTCGTGCGCTCTTGAAGTATCGGACCCCAATATCCAAACTTAATCATCTATACTCTGTGTTAGAGTATAGTTAATAATATCAAAGACATCTAAGTATAATATTAATACCTTAAACCCTAAATTATCCATTGGCCATGGCGCCACATCGAAGTCAAAAAGGCCCTTTGCAGGTTTTGCGGTCGACGACGCCGCCTGAGCCTCCTCGGTCAGGTGATGCTCTGTGCTCTAGGATGCTATACAGAAAGCCACCCTATGAGCATGACAAGCATTGGTGGCTTGTAGTTATTTTGGTTGTTATAGTTCTTATCGCCATTACAGTCATTATTGTCACTATGCTAGAAGGGCATACCGCGTCAAGGCTGAATTTCAAGGTTGTGCACACTCGCGGCGACTGCTCTGAGGGGGGCGCAGTCTGCTTCTTCTTTTGAAGCAGCCCAGTCAAGGGATCCGCCATGCGAAATGAGCGTTACTGGAAATGTGGCGTGCTATCACTGATGAAGATGGCGCAACTGCTAGCAAGTGGGTTTGATAAAGGAAGGAGTTCGACGGCGGCATGCAAAGTGGAATACCGTAGACAGGGGCCAGCCTTCAGATATACAGTATTTTTGGCGTATGTTGGTTAAACTCCTGCCGTCGTCAGCTCTCACACAGAATAGTTTTTGGTCATGCAACAACTGGTGCTAGACCAAAAAGTCGTTGCTGCTCAGCCCGTTTTTCCGGAAGTTGGGAAATGGCTCAAGCGTCAGACACACATGAAGCCGACTCAAGACGCGATCTCAACAGGTGTGATACAAAACCATCAGCCGTACCACAGATCGGGCGCTTTTCCTCTTTGCAGACCTAGAATCCATCGAGGCGCGCAGCCAAGCAAATCTGTGAAGCATCTGTAGTCTTGTTATTATTAGTACTATTCTCGTAACCCTAGTACCCTAAACCCTTGAAATGGCACTCACCAGTGTTCCCTGCGCAAGTAGCCAATGAGATCACTGGGCATCGGCCTCGACTCACCGCTACACAGAAAGTAGGGATAATTAAGGGTTTAGGGTTTAAGGGCTTAGGGCTTTAGGTTTAAAAGGCCCTAAACCCTACACGAACTACATGTGACTATACAGATGGTGAGCCTTTCTAGTCGCGGAAAGAAGCAAGAATCCAACGACACGCAGAAAGGTGCAAGAATCCAAAGACACCTACGAGAGTTTACGACTGGCAAGCAGCAGGATCGTACCGATCGCAGATGAGCGACGGGGCTTGCTTGCAAGCATGCCTAAATTCTGGGTCAAGAAGGGCCAGCTGAAATCTCACCAGCTCGGACATCTCGGCTAGGGTCAGATACCTTGAAGGACGCGGCTGCTCAAGGTGTGGCACAAGAAATTTGAATAAGGAAAAACCTATCGGAAACGTCTTCGCGTTGTCGCATGTGTGTTGAAGCAAGCAAGTGCAATCACAAGAGGGCAAGCCACTGGACGTACCTTGGATAGATCTTCAGCGCCGCGGATTCAATGCGAACTGGTTCAGCCACACCATCGAGCTGAATCAGGAGGTCCGCCTGTGGTAGGCTCCCGATATTCCTACGCGAGGCATACGCATGGCCTCCATAAAAGCACGCCGAGGCCTTGTCTAAGAGAACTACTCAGAACCAAGGAGGACGTGGGAACGCATCAAAAACACATTGTCAGTGCTGTTTGTGCCTTGACGACGGGTTGGTCATGTATGCGGTATGCACACAGCCAATGCATCTACCAGGAAGGTATTATCGGAAGAACTGAAGCCCTTCTCTTGAGAAACTAAGCCCCTGGCATTTTCAGTACTTCGCTCTGCTGCAAGCAAGACTTTGCCTAGCTTGCCTGCACAATCGGCGCTCTTACCTTCAGTTGCGGTGCACATGCCATGATTCCCAGCTGGCTTTGCATTACAACCACCTCGCCAGTTGAATAGAAAACTGTTGCTCGCTGCTCTCGGCTGCAAAACCATGGAAGCTGAGATGCAGGAAGAGTCGACTTCGACGTAAGTTCCTGGCTCCAGAGCCTTGACGATCTCGGCCTTGGCAACAAAAACTCCAATTCCCACTAATATTAGTACTAGTATTAATACTATAATGTGTTTGTGTGTATATATATATGTCAATGTGCAAATCCTGGCAACTCTTGTACTGCACCTTTCGCACCAGGCAACGCAGGCACCTGTACGTGACACTCCGCATGGCGTAGCAGCGATTCTGCCAAGCGGCCCGCAAGAAGAATGCAATCGACTGCAATCCCTCCTTCAGGGCCCTAAACCCTAAACCATCTGGGGGTTGATCGATATTATTCTTCCGATGGGTGACCATTTAATGCCCCTTGCGCCCACCCCTGCGCACTCTGGGAAAAGCGTGTTTCTCGCGAGCACACGAGTTTTCCATACCTGCAGCTTTTATGATCATGCACTTCAGTATCTTGAGTACCAAAACATGACCCATAGGTCGTCGCAAGCGCTCTGGTTTCGGGCTGGCGGCTTAGGAAAGGAAGGTTGCAAGATCTAAAATGCATCATGGGGAAACTTCCGTTACACGCTGATATATAGCCATGTTACTGCCCTTGCGCGCTCTTGCGCGCACACCATGATTTGAAGGCAGTTTCAATAAATAGAGACGATATGAGCAAATCGCTCCTGTAGAGCAAAGTCAAGAGACAGGGGTCTAGATCAACCCTCATCTTCATCTGACGATCTGAGCCTAAAGGGCCTAAGGCTCTGATCTCAGTAGATCAGGAATTGCAAAAGTCCTTCGGAAGCTCTAGACTCTAGATCCTGGTCTACTACAACAACTTCTCGGCCGCTGTCTTCACTGATATCGTCCCGGCCCGCGTGAGTGCTCGGTGTGCGCGGGTTCACTTACAATGACGATGTTCGAAAGAGATGGAATGCACATTGCTGTCCTTCCATGAGTGCACGGTGTCAGTGTCAATTCCCTCTTCGGTCGGCGATCGAAGCCGTAACCAAGAGCTGTTCAATTTCTCATCGTCCACGAAGCTTGGCAGAGGGGTTGCTGTGATATAGCCTGCGACACATTGCAATGATTGTTCGTATTCTTGGCCTAGGTCGAGGTGTTTGAGTTCTACCGGTGTATGAGTTCTACCGTTCTACCCGTGCACAGTGCAGTACCAAAGAAATGGAAACGCAGCATGGGGCTGGCTTGAAAGGCGGCATTGGCCCAACAGGTTGCTGACATAGGGTCGGAGCTTGGTACAAAGAGAGCCTTCAAAAATACTCGTATATGGCTCCTATGACACCACACTCACTGCCAAAGACCCCGCCAAGAAGTCTTAGTAGCTGCTGTGGCCGTGGTAGAAGCAACGCAGGTGGCGGATCTGATGAAGTGCAGTGAACTTGGCATCTGCAGGCGCGTAGTTCAGGGACTCGGGGTGCACAAAAAACATCCTCAGGCCGATCTCTGAATTTTGCCGCATTTAGGGTTTAAATTAGGGTTTCTGGGTTTAGGGGTTTAGGGGTTTAGGGTTTAGGGCCTAGTTTAGGGTATGTGTAACGAAATTTGGTTGCAAAAGTCTGGCACCTCTGCTGCTGAGACTCTGCTGGGACTGGAACGGGGTCATCACGTAGCACGGCGTGATGAAGTAGTCCTGCTCCAAGCTTTGCATTCAATGGCCATGCGTGTGTGTGTGTATGCAAAGACAACATTCTGCCACAACCGGCTCTTGCCTTTCATATGGGAGTTTCCGAGAATAGGGGACCCTTATATGGCACCCTAAATAGTAGGATCCTATTTTTTAAGGACTCCAAAATAAGGTACACTAATTTTCGAAACTCCCATATTCACTTTCACAGTACAGGATGATCGTAAGTTACACCAACCCGAAGCTGAGTTTTGCGACCTTGCGGGTGCCTTTTGAAACATCGGTGGTATTATCTGAGCGCCTGGCTAGTGGTAGCTCCTTGCCAGTGGGCATAGACTTCAATGCACCTTCACAGCACTATCTATCCCGGAGTTAGCCGTTCGCCACATACTGTGGCAAATCGCGCGCAGAGAAAATGTCTCGGTGGTCATTGTGCAGCCAGAAGCACTGGTGCTGCGACAAAAGGTTCCGTAAGCAGGACCACACAGATCCACATGAACCTGAGCAGGAAGGGACCCAAGGAAACCGGAAACCACAGCTTAGTGCTCTGAGGGCGGCACCATGTAAAGACCACGGTCTCCTTGGACAATGGCAGCGATCCACCTCGAAGACCGGACAAGAGCCCAGATGTACAAGCACTCCATGTTGCTAAAGATGATCAGTGCCGAGCTGCCAGTGAGGTACAGTCTGCGATAGGCTCCTCTCTCCGAATCTTTCGGCAAAAGTATTTCGCAAGTCATCATCAAACATCGATGAGACACCTTAGCAAGACTTGAGGCCAGACACCGGAAACCCTAAACCCTAAACCGGAGCCGGCGGAGCAGCAGCCAAGGCTCCCCAGCCAAGTCGTTCTTGGACTTCGGGCCCAAGGGTCTTCAAAGCCAGTTGAGACGCAGGAGTGCTGAACCTGCACAGAGTCCAGAAGGCCTACAAGGCCTACACTGCACACGGCCTACACCAACCCCAACCAAAGCGGGTAGGGAGCGAAGGCGTACGCTGGTCCATGACACGCTAAATAGGTTTCACACACCCGAGCTCATGCACAGCTCCCGCGTGACTCAGAGCGCATCTTCACGGGCCCAGCAGACAAGGTGGGGAGCTACAATGCCGAAATCCCCCACAAAGAACTTACACGCTAAACCCTAAAAACCTTAAAAACCCTAAACACCCTAAATCTGCATAGCGCTTAAGGATTCTGTCTTTTGAACTAAGGGCAGCACATGGAGACGCGAGCTCCCGAGATGGGCTCAAGCAAGTCCTTTCGAGCGGGGAGGCAGAAAAGTGGTGCCTTCGACATGAGTATCGGTATGATTATATACATATATATATGCATGTATGTATGCATGCATGCATGTATGTATGTATGTAAATATGCTTATACATATATATATGTACATATACATGTATGTATAATTTATGCATATATACATATATGTATATATCAATACCAAGCCAGTCAATGCCAGTCAGAACTCCAGAAGTGCTTGCAAGTCGCCACTGAAGTAGGAAGAAGGTCGCCCACGTCCATGCTAGGAGTGTTCAGCACAACGAGGTTGACGACAGGTCCTTGTGCTTGCGATCTGCCATGCTGAGACATGTAATGTCACGATAAGTCTCCCCTATAGCGAAACTTTCAGGTCTGGTCCGCCATGAACTCCAAAGAGCTTCATGCATTGCAGGCTTTGATTGCCAGGACTTCGCGACTTAATCTACTTCACGTGTGTGTTCTTTCAATCGTCAGATTTCGTCTAGAATCAGGCTGGTCCGACACCCAAGAACAGGCCCATGGCAACACCAGCAACCCCATGTTCAAGCTGGGACTCGGGAGTCATGTGTAATGATGACACCATGGTCGGAGAGTTCCTTGAGCGTCAACCTCGTCAGCTTAAGGCTTGCCATGCTGAAAGATTGCAAGCATCAGGGTTTACAGGGTTCAGTGCGAAAAAATTTAGGATTCAGAGTTTACTTTAAAAGGTCTAAGGTTTAGGGCATATAGGGTTTGGTGTTTACGGCTTATGGTGTTTAGGATTTCTGAGGCTTTTTTGAACGCCTTTTCCGTCAGCCCTCCCAGACAACAGAGGGTCGACGGTTGAAGGTTTACAAGGTTCAGTTTTGAGGTTCCTTATTGTAACTATGGTATAAGATACCCCAAGACCTATTCTAATTATTAAGGGCCCCCCTATATTAAATTAGATTCAGGCAGAATCGCTATGCTCAGAATGAAAACCAAGAAACGCCAAGGCGAGCGTCCAAGTGTCGCAAGATGAACTGCATACCTCAGCGACGACTGTGGGGCCAAAAAGCGTTTCTGCGGCACCATCTAGGCGCTGATGCTCGCCCAAGCCGCAATGGCCCAGTACAAATAGTGACGACGGTCAGCCGTCAAAGAGCAGTCAGATGGCCAGAAATCATCGAAGCCTCTGTGGCGAAGTCAGTCTGCTTAGAACGTTTATTACGCACAGCGTGTCGCGTTGTTCAAGCTTGTTCGCACAGCATGCCAACTTGACAACACTTGAAGAGGCCACGAAACCCGAATACATCCGAATACCTTGTTTGGTTGCTTCGTTTTCTTCCAACATACGTATGATGCAGGTGGCTTCCACGCCACTCTTTGGGAAGCTTCTGAAACAACATAAACACCACTGCCTGTTCTCCCTTTGTTGCTTCCGCTCCCAAGCAGCGTAAAAGACTTTGAAAGCAACATCGTTTCTTGCTGTGAAACGTCACTGCCGCACATAGCCACACGCCTGAGGCTTTTCCTGTCTTGTAGAGATGCCTGGTTTTGAAGACTGGACACAAAGAATATGAAGTCAGTGCACGCGTTACGGGCATGATGTTGGAAACAGCACACGGAGACTGTTACCTTAGGTACCTTTATTACTATATTACCATTCCGCCCTTATGATGATGTTTGGCCCAAAATCTCGACGGGAAGGGAAGGCTTTTCTCGTCTCCTACAATGGCGAGAAGACCATGAACCATTCGGACGGATATGAACCTTTGGTGGAGGACTTAGGGTGCAGTTTTGGCGCTTAGGTTTTAGTGCTGAGATTGTGTTGCACACTGTCTGCATTTCTGCGTATGAGAGCAGGACAGAGGACAGACATTTCAGCAAATCAGGAAACAGTGAAACGCAAAACCCCACTCTACCTACAAAACAGTTCGTGCTATCACTCGACCACTTTGGCCACACAACACGGGAGACATGCAGAAGCAAGGGCACTGGTGAATTTCGCGGTTATCTCGTGCTGTTGCCTTGCTCCTTCCTGGAACCTGTGGTTGCGAATTCTCACGTGGAGTCCAGATTGCCAGAAGTGGGAGATTGCTGCGGTAAGGCACAGCTGCAGGCGGTAGGTCTGGGACATAGTTGGCATAGTCCTTTCGCGAGTCTTGTAAATGGGGAATTCGGTTCTGGAGTTGACTGAGCAGAGGTACTCAGTGTTGCGAGCTGAAGCATTTGCAAAGTGAATCAGCGGCAGTAAGCGCTGTAATGACATGCAAAGCGCTTGTCGAGTTTTCGTGTAACAGCAACTACTGTACAACAAATGACAGGTCTGCTCTGCAGCGTCTGCCTTGAGCTCAGTGAAAGCTATCGGCCCACAACCCGGAGACTAATCGGCTCCTCTGTGTGTGTGTGTGTGCGTCTGCATGTGTTTTTCTAGTGGGTTTGTATCTGGGTCTGCATGTGCGCGCGCTAGTTGATCGGAATCTTTCGCAAAAAACAAGTCCGGCACATGCGCATAAACGCAAGGAGCATCTTTGACCTTCCTGTTGCGACGCTGTTGGCTTAGAAGCGGAGCCACGCACGAATCACATGCAAAGAGGGCGCGAGGGAGTGTCGGCAGAGAGTTGTAACTTTGTAACATGTAGAAAAGCATTGAGAGAGCAGGAAGTGAAGAGACAAAACCATTCTTGCTGGAGCGGCTTACGCTCTTGTCGCTGGGGGCGATTTCCAGCAAGCTCTCGCTGCACACCTGTCAGGAAGCACAGTCGGAAAGTCCACAAACCCACCTTTCATCATTGCAGAATTTGCCTTCGTGACTTTGAAGTGCGGCCCCGTTTGCACCAGCGAAGCCACATTCAGCGCGATTGCAAGCACATCCTTGCATACGTCGTCAGGGAGAAGCTAGCAGTTGTCATACAATCATAAATCGCAAGCTCTGATGGTTCTAATGCTGTGTTGGGCAGTCGCCGCTGCTGAGGCAAGTTAGGCTAGTTCATTCCGCTTCAAGGTCGTTGCATGAAGGACTTTTCGCTAGGTGTGCACCTTCCCACCTGCACAAATAGATGAACAATAAGACGTCACGATTGGTTGAATAATTGGACACAGCAGGACTCTGCTTGCCAGGCGCGTCTGTGAAGCAGTATCCTGACAGCGCGTACTGGACATGGCACAAACTGACAACCTGCTGCATGCCGGGGTTCCATTTGTGCAACCTGCAACGTGGCTGCGTTCTGCAACTTCTCCTGCCCCAAACTTCAGCTCGTTGCAGCACTCTGAGGATCATGGGATTTAGGTTAGAATGCCTTCAAGCTTCACAGTTAACCGTCAAGTCCCGTCCACTTGGATCCTTGGAGTTTACGGCTGTTCTCCCGCAGGCCGTGGACGTGCACCGCTGCAGCAGGTCTCGGTCCTTCAGCCCGTAAATGAGAGAAAGGTTTAAATATGGTGTGGGGCCAAGGAGGGAACATGGAATCAATCGAAAAAACGCCTCAGGTCTACAAAGAAACCCTAAACCCTTAAAGCGGCAGAGCTAGCAAGATGCTGCTGGGACACATTGAGTTTCGTGCTGACCCAACCGTGAACTGGCCCAGCGCCTTCCAGAAGCCTTACAGATGGTCATCACGGTTTAGGGCTGAGGGTTTAGGGGTTTAGGGGTTTGGGCTTTAGGGTTCACTGCCTGTGTCTAAAGCCCGCAGAGCCCTTCTCATGAGAGCGGCTTGTAATGGAGTCTGTCACCATCGAGCTCCAACTCTTCAACGACGGAGCCTGTCGGCACACTGCCAGAAGACCCTAAACCCTGAACCCTAAAGTCCAATTCTGTAGAGCCCCGCCTGTCCGCAAGCGCTGCCTTTCGCGGCCAGAACCTGTCATCATAAAAAAAGTCCGTCAGTCACAGAGTACCTGGACCCTGCTGTTGTTGTTTGTGTTTAGGGTTTAGGGTTTAGGTCTTCCATTTCACAGACTATTCAGATGATCAAAATTGCCACTCGCTGCATAGCTACTGCTCGAGCGCATGCTGGCAGAGGCAATACCCGATCCAGGCTCCCAGTCAGTTCTCAAGGTTCTAACATGTCCGTGCTTGTTTGAGTGCCTTTATGTACTTAACAACCATCTAAATACAAAAAGGACTTCTTATGGTACAGGCCTAGTCCTCTGCCCGTGCGCACCAGCAGACCACCAGAAATTGCGCCGCCAATGACTTCCCAGATTTGCACCGCCTTTACAGGCATAAGAACTTGGAAGAACCTCAGCACGATAGGGGTGACTACGTACACGGCTCTTCACTGCCCTCAACTGACTGTTGAAGCCTCCGAACTTCGAATGCTCCAAGGCACTACAAACAGGCAGTCGCGTAAGACAGGGAGCAGACCATGCCAGGCAACGCCATTCTAGAGACATGTCTCCCACTCGTGGATTGCTGATCAATTCCTCCCCTATCTTCAGACAAACTGCTCTACATATAGTGACAATATAGTGCAGCTCACTTCATCTGGTAGGCTTGCAGTACAAGCCGAACGAGGGTCCATGAGGCACATAGTTTAGTACACAAACACTGCATAGCGGCCAGCCATGTCCAGAAGAAATGAGCTCTGTATCTGCGCATGCCAGGCTGATTTAACTGACAGGGAAGTCACAATTTCCAAGCAATGATTTCTTCCAGACAGGCTTGAGCCGAGGTAGGGCCATGACACGCACGTAGCATGCCCAAGCGCAACATCCACACCCACAGGTATAACCAGGAAAGCAGGTAAGCGAGCGAAGAGAGAAGCACTCATGGTACGTGCCCGTGCTAATTGCACCGAGCCTGAAAGACCTGGATGAGCTTCACCTTAGAACGGCATATTTGGTATGCAAAATATGTAAGCTGCTGTTCCAAAACCCGGTTCGATCGTCAGTTGTGTTGCCTTCGGGTTCTGTTTCCATCAGATATTATAGGAGCCTCAATAATTTCCAATAGTATTTTGGGGGTTCCGTATAACGTACCCCTATTAAGGTCCCTATATTACATTCTTTGAAGAGCCAGGGGGCAATGTTGGGATGGTCCAGCTTCTTCATGATGTCCAACTGCAGGGCATTTCCCACTGTCAGACGACTGATACAGGGATGGAGCCCAGGACCTACACCCGGAGATGTGCCGTGCTCTTCTCTCGAAAGCTGCCGTGCAGGTCACAACGGTCCCAGAATTTGCCTCCGCTCTGGCAGATTTGAAAGCCTTCCGGCATGATCCAGCGTGGGCATTGGTTAGAACATCATTTAGCTCAGAGTCTGTCGAAAAGCAGTTTCGGGCAACTCAGCTGGTCGAGCTTTAACTTTAAACGTTGAGCCCACCAGCCTCCATCGCCTTTGATACCTGGCTGTCCATGTCCACGACTTTGACAGCATAGGACTGGCAACGGCATGAGCTCATTTCCGTGGCTGTCAAGGGCAATGTGAGCCGATGGGAGCCTGCGATGGTTGGTCATGCCGGGTGCAAAGTAGGACCTCCGAGGATAATTCGGATGAGCTCCTGGCAAAGTGCTATGACCGCCGGCCTGGCCGAAGTTTCCGCTCCCGATCGGATAGCCCAGCTCGAAGACGTCGAAGATGCTTTGCTGGCACGAAAAGGCGACTTACGCTGACTGCCTTGATCGTCTACAACCTAGCAATGAACAAGCTAAGGTGATGGAACAAGGACCGAGACACAGAGAGAGAGCGAGAGAGAGTATGTAGTGTTCGCCGCTCGCTCGCTGGCAAGACGTTTAGCACGTATGAAGCCATCGCCCGGCTAACAGTGTTTTCTCGCAGTCGTTTACACTCCCACGCCCCCGACCACATACAAGTACACATGACTCTCGCTTTCTCTCTCTCTCTCTCTCTCTCACACCCACGCACATGCACGCACGCACGCACAAGTATAGACAAACGAACATCGCGAGAGGCCGTCAGAGGCCTTCTCCCTTCGCTCGTGCCGCTGAACAAGACATGCTCTGGCCCACGCGGCTCTGTTGCAGGCCCATGCGGGTCAAAAGGCGCACGACAGACTGGTCAAGCTACACTTGGCAGCTCGTGTCTTAACCGAGCATGTTGCATCAGGCCTGGGGTGTTTCTATGTGACGGGAGGTTTGTTTCGGGGCCGGGAATGTCCGGTGCCTGGAGATGCTGCAAATCCATAACCTTCATTCATCACACTGCGGATCCTTATAGAGGCTTTGCCCCGCTGCAGCACAGGAACAGTCAAACAGAACGAAGTGCCAAGCTCCGCATCCTCCTACAAGCTGCAGCTCGCCCAGTGCCGGCTGCCTAGTTACTAGTTAGGAATAGTACAGTAATAAAAGTAACACTATAGGAAGACAAAGCAATTTTGAGAAAAGTCGCTATGGTAATTCCAGTAACCGTAACAACTATAATGGCTCTAGTAACAGTACCTCCTGTTCAGAATCTCGGAAGTGCCGACCTGCATTGAAGCATCCAGGAAGCAACTTTCACCCGAGCAGCCGACCAAACGTCTAGCGTCAGATACGTTCAATGCTAAAGCTTTGAGCATCGCTGCTCTTAAATCTTCAGCAAGAGCCTGTCAGGATGATACTAATGACTATGACTATGAAATCTGCTGAAGCCATCTTTGCCTGACGTGCCCTGCAAGCGTGCAGCACACCTTCAGCATTAGTCGCTGCAGGTGGGAGAGGGGCCGATCCACATGTGAGATCGGGGTGGCCAAAGGCTGTCTCCAGAAACCTTTCATTAACTCCCAGGACCAGCCCAGCCTGCGGCCGAAGAGAGTACCCATAGACTGCAATATCCCTTGACTAGGGAATATACCTTAAATCATATTGGGAATCCTACTATAATGTAAAGTCTATTCCTTAATTTAGGGATATTGGGGTCTCTGGGTAGCATCACCTTCACATACCCTCACCACGTATCACCGTCAGCCGAGGCCACGGCGCCTTACGGCGGGGTCCTGGACTCGCAGTCAGCCTTGCCAGGGCAATGGATTTCAGCAAGTGCATGGCGGTACGCTTGACAAGAGCAGAGGTGCGAGAGTGATCGAGAGTGTGCAGATTGCAGTTGCTGTGTTGAGGCGCTTGGGGCTTCCCACTTCCGAGTCAGCAAGGGTGTTCGTTCAAATCCGGTATTCCCAACCCCACATTTTCCAGTTGTCCTGGAAGACATGAAACTCAGGTTGCGGTGGCTCCGTTGGCGCCTACTTGGCCTGCTGACTCACGTCGTGCCAGCTTCCAGCTGCGCGGAGGGCCACGTCGTTTTTCACTGTCTTTATTTTCTGTGAGCATGGCCTCCGCATGCCTGAGTTGAACTTGACGCTAGCCTCGAAGTGGACTCCCATATGGGGCTGGACGACTGTTGAGCACTTCATCCAACTGCGCCCTGCACTGCCCAGATCACGAGTCAAACCTTTGCAAGACACATCTACGAGCGTGCCTCTTGCGGACGACGGGCCGTGACGGCCTCAAGCCGGACTCCATTGGTCTCAGGCAGGAGGAAGTAAACGAAAACCTGGCGCAACACGCGAGCATGTAAAATCTGTCAGCGAAGTGCCAGTCCGTACTAATCGGGTCAGCAGAGCCAGAGCCACCACGCAGAAGAACAGGTAAATGCCTGGATAAGCGTTTAGCACATGGAGTTGCAAAAGATGCAAATTATTCTGTGACTAGTTCTAAAGACCTGAAACACTAAGCCTCAGCTCAGCAATCATCTGTCAAACCAACAAAGCGTCCGTGAGGCTGCACCTCAGGCTCCCCAAATCTAAATCTAAGCGTCGCGCAGAAAATAGCGGCCTGTCCAGAGGCTCCAGGAACTGCCTGTTGAAATGTGCATAGACTTGTTAATAGTATATATATATCATGTTATTCTGCTGTATCATGGTAAATTACAGGACACTACAACAGTATTCTCTATGTATTTACATTTGTGCATTAATACCTATCATACAATATCAATGTATATTGCCATGGATTTAAAGCCAAGCTCCGTAGTTTCAACATTGTGCGAAAAGATCAACAACTGGCTCTTCACAACATCTTGCGCTTTTCGAGTGCAGGAGCCCTTGTGGCTTGCACGCTTTGCAAAGTCGGGGGCAGGTCAATAAAGCGGGGCTGTCTAGGGGATGCTGCTAGCTCGCTGCTGAGCCAGCTTCGCAAAGATAGCTCTCCTCTGAATCTTTGCGAGAGGGCGCACCTGCCTGCAGCCGCCCGCCCGGATGAGGGAGCTTACTTTAGTTGGATCGAAGAAGCATGGATCGTCCCTGTGTCCTGCATCGTGCATCCTGCATCCACGACGCAGGAGAGATCCGTCTGACATTCCTTGCACGGCTTCAAGCGTCCAAAGTACGGAGCTGGCCGGATGTGTGCTAAACGGAGAAGGCCCCGGGCCTGTAATCGCAGGCTGACAAGTATAGCCAGCGCTGGAATGAGGCCAGAAAGGCTGAGTAAGACTCCGGGAAACAAAGGGCTCACTTTCAGCGAGAGCTCGAACAAAGCAGGTGCAAATCCTCCAAACAAACACATTCCAACATTGTAGCTCGTCCCGACGCCGACATTTCGGACAGAGGCTGGGAACAGCTCAACTACATGCAAAGGCAGCACCATGGAGTTAAACGCCAGGAGGACACCATATCCGAGCCCGAATGCGAAGACCACGACTTCGAAAACATCAGGGCTCCTTGGTGCCAAAGCTTTGCAATGTCGAACTGTTTGTGTGCTAGCATCGGCCCTCGGCCAGGGTCCCAAGACAGCAACTGCACCAATTTCAGAGCGAGATTCCGCACGACTGCGAGAAAGAACGGAATGCCCGCCAGCGCCAGCATGCAGGACCCGAAGAACTGATTCCAGGCTACACCTTCTTCGCAAGCTAACAGTTTACTGTGCTGGTCCTTAAACACATCCGGCCACCCAGCAGATCACAACACACGAACAGGCCAAGGCTAGCCAAACCCTGACAGCTAGCGCTCGACTTTGATGGCAAATCGTGGCTGCCACTACGGGGGCAAAAGAGTGGCAAACTCTTTTATCAACGTCTTCAAGAAGTGAATGGGGCCAGTTCTTGTCTACGTGAGGAAAGATAGGACAGCGGCCCAGGACCCTACGTGTACATGGGGGTTGATCAAAATTATGGGTCCCTTTTGGCCCCCTAGGCTATAAGGAATATACTAGAATACAGACCCCAAAAGGGCCCATAATTTTGATCAACCCCCACATGCAGGTGAATGTGTGCCGGGGGAGCAGGAAGCGTGGGGGGTGGGGGGGCTCGCAGTCTCCGCTTTCAGTGACGAATCCATCGCAGGATCGTTGCTCCTCAATAGCCCGTGACAACGTGTGGCAACCGGTTAAGTCCATTTCCGCATCGCTCTTTGATCTTGTTGGCATCTCTGTCGGTACAGTATCATAGGACCGACGCGTCGACCTCCTCTGCTACATCTCGCTTTGCTTCGTTGCATCTTCAACTGGGCGAAACGATCCAAGGGTCCCTGGAGTCATTGACGGACAGCACATTTTCACGATACTTGACGCGGCCGACAACCTCAAACGCCTACGGAGCATCAGGCACGGCAGACCAGTCTTTTCATAGTCTCACAAATATCCTCGAGTGAGCCGGGACATGTTCGGAGTCTGTGGGAGTTTCGTCCGGATCATGCACAGGCTCATGTCGACAAGCCGCATGTCCTGGTTGAAGATGCTTGTAGGGGTGTGAGGTCTGCTTCGAGAGTCAGATGAAAAGCAACTGCGAAACCTTTGTAATCTGGTGTGGGCTGACAGTCCATCTTATCTTGACACGCAGCAAAGGCGACCGGAGAATGCCCTGTAACTTGCTGACGGGCGTGAGCAGAACACGCTTAAGTTAGATCGATCCCGCATCCTTGGAGCTTAGCCGCTCAGCACTTGCCGCAGCTTCTTAACGAAACGCTGAACGTGCTCAGTGCAGGGGTGCATCGAACACTGGATCCCCAGCCTCTCGTGTCTGCCAGCCAACCTACAAGAGGTGCCAAAAGGATCGCGGCTGCGCGCCCGATCGTTCCGGCCAGAATCAGGCTTGCTTGGGAGGCGCCATGCTTGTGGAGGTAGATCAACCCCCAGGCATAGCCACCATAAGACAGCATGGCTGTGCCAGCAACAGATAGGGTGCCCAGTGTGAGTGCCGCAGGATGGGACTTTAAGACGGCATGAAGTCTCCCTGCAACTCCTCGCAATGATCCGGAGGCTGTCTCCAAGCCTGCAGTGGCAGGCCACAGGTGTTCCTACTTCATGGAGCACATGCAAAGGCTTCGAGATCTTTCGAGGCTTCGGCCTGGATTCTTGCGAGTGTTCTGATCCAGGAAGACTTTCGACTCTGGCATGGCATGACGCCCTCGTGCTGAAATCAGCCCAGGGATGATGGCGGCGAGAAACGGTAGCCGCCAAGCCCACTCAGACGTCGCCTGCTCGCCTGAGCTCGAAAGCTCAGGCACGGGCCAGAGGCCGACACTTGCAGAATGTTACTTTTTGATTGTGGATGCCAACGGGGCCGAAACGTGTCGAGGTGCCGAACACTGCAACAAGCAGGTGGCTTGCCAACTGCGCCAGGAAGACGCCCACGCTGCAAGTGATTCCCAACAGGGCCATGGACCTCGCCAGCACGCGCTGGGAGCCCACCTCCGTGATGTAAGTGGAGACTGCGGCAATTTCCCCACCTTGCTGGCAGTACGCTTGAGCACAGTTTTGGCTCTTCTCCATGCAGATCGTACAGCCTACAGTATACGTGCTTGCCCCTGCCCAAAGAGCGTACAGATGTTTTGACTGGCAAGCCTGTGGCGATGCCTTGTAAGATCCGCAGGGCTATCAGCAGGGCAAAGCCCACATGGCCAGCGAAGTCACCACACCGGTAGCTGGGTACGATGCCCTGGCCGACCGTGCCTCAGAGCGAGATTCTAAATTCTTCCTTCACGCAGCTCGTGGATTTAGTCCACAAAGCACCCAGCAATACGGACTTTCCGGGTGACCGATAAGCATGCCGAAGATCGACGCGAAGGCAGAGACCTTGCGGCCAAAGACATCGCCCAGCAAGCCGATGAACAAGCCACCGAATGGGCGCGCAACGAACGTGCAAGCGAATCCAAGCCTTTCAGGTTTAAAGGGCCACGGCACTCGACACTACATTAAGCTCTGCAAACTACAGAAAGCGTAGCTTCAAATAGCTTTGCTGCAAGAACCGCCCACCATGTGGAGATGGCTGAGTCATGAAAGAAGTTGGTCTGGAAATAGGGCTCCAGGAAACTGAAAATGGCAAACCTTGCTGCATGCACGGCTTTTACCATCCATGCATGAAGTACGCACGCTGAATCTGCCAGAACCATCACTTCTGTGATGGCATCAAAACGAACTGCCGCGCATTGCAGTTGTACGTGAATAATCAAAGCGGAGAAGCTCATACCACTCCAAGATGTTGCCCAACAAGAGCGGCCAGTAGATGCGAACCACTTCGCAGACTTCAGCAGCTGCTCCCATCATGCAAGTGAATAAACTGGCTACGAAAAATCATCGTCCTGATGCTTCGTGCTCCAAAAACCCTCCTACTACTAAGACGGCGATTACCACTACTACGACGACGACGACCACTACTACTGCTGCTGCTGCTACTACTACTACTACTGCTAAACTACTACTACTACTACTACTACTACTACTACTACTACTACTACTACTACTACTACTACTACTACTCCTACTCCTACTCCTACTCCTACTGCTACTGCTACTGCTACTGCTACTGCTACTGCTACTGCTACTGCTACTGCTGCTGCTACACCCAAGAGGAGTGCCCTTCCTTTTCGAAGCTGTGGGAAACTCTCTGGTCTATGCAGAACACATGTGGCCGTAGCTTTGATTGAAATCAGCTTCACCGGGCGGCTGACTCTCACCGTCTCTTCGTTTCGGATTTGTTGGGGGGCCCCTCTTCTCCGCTAAAGGAACCCTATTCTAACCATTAAGGCTCCTATAATACTCCTATATTATAGTACCCTTATAGATCCCTTATAGTAGCCCTTATAGACCCCTTTAGAGGAACGGATGCCGACTCGATTTCGGGTTAAGGGTTCAATCATGACAGCCCGGCCTCGGCTAGCACTGGGAAGCTCAGAGAGACCGCGAAGTTGGCAAGCCAATTCATGGCCCAGCAGAGGCCAACTCCTCACCGCGATCAGTGAGTTTCCGGAGATAGGGGACCCTAATATAGCACCCTAAATACTAGAATCCTTATTTATAAGGACCCAAAACAAGGTACCCCTAATTTTCGGAAACTCCCGAATCGGGTAGCCATGGGTTCCATGGTTCGCACTTTGGGGTCCTGCCGCCCGGGCTTCTTGCTTAAAGAACTCGGAGGTCATGACATAGGGCAGCCTAGGCAAAGCTGCACGAAAACCCTCGATCCTGCGAATTCTGAGCTGCTGTCTTCACCTCTGTCGGCTACTTCGTTCTGTTCTCCCTTCCGCACCATCTCATCAACAGTCGTACCGTGCACCGTGATTAGGACGCAACGCTGCAACGTGAAGCTCTAAGGTGAGCACGGGCCCAGGGACAGCGAAAAGGCAGCCCGAAACAGCAGCATGCCCAGCAGAGAAAACCAGGCCTCAGTGCCGCGAAACCGCAGACAGCAAGCTACAGACTATATACTATATACTATATACTATATACTATATACTATATACTATATACTATATACTATATACTATATACATATATACACTACATACTATATACTATATGCTTCCGCCTCGGCGCTTTGCAATTTTGGGCCCCTGCTGTGAAGGTCACCTCCAGCCCTGCACCGCGCTCCAAAGACCCTGCGATCACCAGCCTGAGCAGGGGTTTCGGGGTTTAGGGTTTAGGGGTTTAGGGGTTAGGGCATAGGGTTTAGGGTCGAAAGCTTCCAATAGTCGTTTTCGTATTTAGTCATTATATAGCATAAAACACACATTACATACTAAGCTTCCAAACAGTGATTTTAGTATGTAGTGTTAGGTATTTAGTACTTAGTCATTATATGAGGATGGGTCAATACCCCGTGTTGTCGCGGGGCCCCACCCCCCCTCTGTTACAAACCCTTGTCGCGCCGGCTTTGTTACAAACCTTTGTCGCGCGGCATTATTATATGATGGACCTTGTCGTGCCAGCCTTGTCGCAAAAACCCATCTTTGTTACAAACTTTGTCGCGCGAGGGGCGCCCCGGCCCTGTTACAAAGCAGAAGGTTTTGACCCGCTGCATAGCATCAAACACATCTTACATACGATGTAACTAACTGAGTGTGTGTATGTATATATATATATATATATACAGAATGCTGTATAAGTACCACACACTATGTACTATATATGCTACATACGAAATACGATATACTATACATCATACACTATACACTATATACTACAGACTATAGAGACGGTGTACTATATACTTCTTACTATATAACTAAGTATACAAAAGTTGCAGCATATAGTATGTGATACATATGACATCTACTATCTAAAACGATCCAAGCGGCAGAAGGCCGGCCATCATCCCGGCAAGTCCTATCAAAGCCAGAGGCCGGCGCCCAACACGATCAATGAATTGGATCAGCACCTTGGGTTTAGGGTTTACGGTTTAGGGGTTTAGGGTTTAGGGTTTAGGGGATCTAAATTGCTGCTTGCCTCACCCGAGCTATGATGTCAGATTCCCTCGCTCAGGCCGCGCACCGCCGTAGCAGTGAGCTGGATCAAGCTCACCAACCTCAGATCTCCAGAAAGAATTGGAACACTACTGTTGATGGACAAAATCCTGCATTACCCATTATAAGGAATATACCATAATTCCCATAATTTAGGGTCCTTAGGGTCATGCAGGATTTTGTCCATCCACCGTATGATACAAACCCCATGGTACCCTCTGAACCCTTTAACCCTTGAAACCCCTAAACCCCAAACCCTCAAGCCACCTCTTGTGGCCTCGCAGGCCCCTTTTGCTTTGCACCGAGCGGCACGGTAGAGACCATGGAGTATCGGCCGAAGCCTGCATCTTCCAGGATCCTGAAACCCCAAGAGCTCCAACATACTATAACTGACTTCTATTATACCATATCATACTATTGTAGTATGATAAAGTGTTATAATAACTGACCATAATATATATATATATATATATATATATATTATGGTATACCATAATGTACTATAGTATACCATACTATAGCAGACTATAATATATTATAGTATACCAGAATATACTGTAATATTCTTCTGCGACCGCGAGTCTGAGGTGCAAAGTAGATGAAGACGTTGATGCCCGAGACTTGCTGGAGCACATTGATTGCAACTCCCACAAGGGTGGAGGCCTCCAGCTAATGTAGCATGTGGGTGGTTGTCGAAATTAGGGTCTCTTTTTGGGTCCTTATTATAATACGGCACCGATTATTTAGGGTACCCAAAAAGGGACCCTAATTTTGACAACCACCCATGTAGTACATAGTCTTGTTGTATATACCCAACATACAGTAGATATTTACTATATGGCAAGAGCAGAATGTAATTTGAGTACTCATGTATATATATATATATACTTTGTACAATGTATATGTATGTATATGTCCATATATATGTATATAGTCATTTACAATAATATAGTATTAATTCGTGTATTTCGATGGCTCATGGCGAGTCGCCCTGTGCTCTGTAGAGCAGAGATTCCAGGAGCTGATTGCCGCCACCTCCGCTGTGTGGCCCAGGTCAGCCTCTTGGCGCAAGGGGGCAAAGTGGCCCCACATCAAAGGCCCAGGCTCCTACTCGTACTGATATAAGTTCAGCTGGAGCCAGAGTAAGGGACGGGCTTCCAACCTGGAGAGCTCCTCGTCGGCGCAGCTCGGGGCCGCCTAGAAGGGGCTTGCTGCCTCAAATCCTCGCACTCTCGACACCGGACCGCGGCCAAGGCCTTTGGAAACAGCTGCTGGAGGCTCTGCCGTGCCTCCTGCGAAGGCACCTAAACCCTAAACTCAAAGCCCCTGACCCTCAACCCCAAACCCACCTCAGTTCGACTCCAAGGGCGGGTTTCCCGTCCTCTTTCCGCGACTGTGCCAGAAGCCAGCGCGGAGTTTCCGGCAACTGTCGGCTCAGCAGGAGCTGCAGCAGTGCAGGTAGCACCTGCCATTGGGGGGTTTCCGAAAATAGGGGACCCTAATATAGTACCCTAAATAGTAGGATCCATATTATAAGGACCACAAACTCCCATATCCCAACCTCGTTTAACAACCAGAACTGCTTCGAGTCAGGACACTGCCAAGCCAAACTGCCACCTCCATGCCTGATATGGGAAAGGCTGCAGAGCTGAGGACCTGCAGAGCTCTAAGCGAGAAGGGCGTGAATTGCGCCTAAGGTCAATGTCATCTATCGGACACACGTTTTGAGACCGCCCGCAGAATCTAATGCCAATTCTCACCAAGCTACACTATGTAGGATACAAGGATTCCGCTGGTGCCAATGAAGGGCGCCCAGCCACCCAAGCGTCCGCGGCACACGGCTGGACTCACCTGTGGAGGACTCCGGGTGCCCAGACTGCCAATCCAGCACTATGGGAAGGCAAAGAGGCCTCCGTGATGTAGAGGTTCGTAAGCACCGAGGAAACGCCGATCGACAGTCCGCAGAGGAACCTCTTGCAATGCACTTGCTTCTGCAACCCGAGAGTTCCGCCAGCTGTGTTGGTCAAGCCCTAGGCTGGTTACGCAGAGCCTGGCGGCTAGAAGGAAAAGGAAGGATGGTGCAGCGGCCATTGCCTTGGCTCATTGATGATCCCTGATGCTTTTGAGCAGTGCAGGCTAAGATCTGGTAGTAGAGGTGCTCAGGTACTACCCAGTACAACAGTTCGACATTGTGGAAAGCAGACGATGTCAGAACCGCTTGATTCGGGGCCATACCCAACCCCAACACTCGCAATCTCGACCCAAGACACAAGCGGTGCCAGCGCAAAGAGGCTTGCTACAGCAAGCAGAGTTCTACGACGGCCCACCAAGTTTGCGACCTGCGCACCAAGCCAAAGCACACACACCAACCAGCTGGCTGACTTTGTCCATCCATGCCCCAGTGCAAATCGGTCCTGACCACCGAAGGCCCCCAATGCTGCAGCAGGCAGCGCAGAGCTCACAAGCACCTCTCAAGAACATGGCATGCATGCTTGGCCTTCTCGAGAGTTCGGCGACATCACCCCATCAACGAATGTTACAGCGTGCAGGAGGAAACTTGCAGTGATACGGGTATGATAAGCATTCAGAAAGATAAGTACCGTCATTACAATACAGTAACGGAAAAGTACCTTAGAGTAGTCTACCCTACAATCCTACAACGTCTTGTAATATATTGTGCTCTGCCGCGATGCAACATGTTACATGCAATTCAAGCAACCAGTATGTAACTATATCGTGTATTGGAGTACATTCTACTACCGCGGTGCGTATTATATTGCATTGCGGTACCTGTTGTGATATGTCGCACCAGAATCTACACATATTTCAAGTTTAGATACAACATTATGCTGTATGAGGTTACAATATAGTACATGACACCGTATTGCACTATGCACAGATCGTATCATATACATACACACAACTGCATATGAAATTTATATGTATGCAAAAGTGGCTATGTAGACATGCATCGGCGTCTGAACATGTGTGTGTGTGCATGCATGCATGCATGCATGCATGCATGCATTAATGTCCATGTTGAACCGTTTTTTTTTATATTGGTGTTATGATATTTAACATTCTATGAAATGAAAATATCGACGATGCAATATACATTCTCTCCGTTTCTCTCTCTCCGTATACATATATATATATATACATACATATACATATACATATACATATACATATACATATACATATATTTACATACACTGTTGTCATGTGCTGCATGATATCTGTAAATATACACACTGCACAGTACAAAGGCATACATATGTGCACACATGCACACGGACCTACTGACTTACATATATACACCTGCACATACCTCCGAACATTAATGCCTACGTAAACACGCACAGACATACATTCGTATGTCACGGCTTTTTCAGAAATAACACCCGGATTATTCAAAAACAAGCATGGGTGTTTTAAGATGTATCAAACGCAGAAATTCGTCAGCATGGGCCCTAAACCCAAAACCCATGCATTCACACCAAGCCTGGAAATGCACATCACGCTAAACCCTAAACCACAAGCTACCCTAAACCCTAAACCCCATGCATTTACACCAAACCTACAAAGTCATATAGCCTAATCCCCCAATCCCGAAATCAAAACCCATGGGCCAAAACCCTTTGTAAGCCCTAGGCCCTAAACCGCATGCATTTATACCAAGCCTGAATATGCATACGTCCGCCTTCTCCTATTTTGGTGCAGCATAATTGCTGGAAAAAAACCCTAAATATGCTTTGAAAAGTCTGCTGCAGATTTGCGCTCTATGTCTGAAAAACCTGTCCAATATTTCTGAACCATGGTGTCGTGCGATTGTTTTCTGAAAAGGGTAGTGATCGATACATACGCACATACAACCCAACATGTTCTTAATATGCAGGCAGATACATAGACATACGTGTTGACGCATATTCTTATACATGAGAAACAGTGTCATGTGTATATGAACGTAACTATCATGTGGTAGGTACATGCATGTGTGATTGTCTTTTGCTGGTAGAATCGTTGCTGTTACTTGCGGCTGTTCCTTCTGTATATATGTATATATCTACATCTATTTTCCTATATACATCTATTTATATATTTATATATGTATGTAATATGTATATCTAGTCAGTTAACCCACGTTGTCGTGTCTGGAGCGAGCGACTCCCGAGGCCAGGCCGCTGCCGTGCACGAAGTCCGTGTCCTGCGAGGCGGCGACGCGGAGTGCTCTTCTTACCGTTGGTTAGGGTTTAGGGTTTAGGGTTTAGGGTTTAGGGTTTAGGGGTTAGGGTTTAGGGTTTAGGGTTTGGAGGAATGGGGTACAATGATAACTACTATTACTACCATTCCTCCATTCCCTACTAACCAAAGGTAAGTTCTTAGTGGGGAATGGGGTTCCTTTAAGGGTTCCTGTAAGGGTTCCTTTAAGGGATCCTTTAAGGGTTCCTTTAAAGGGCTCCTTTAAAGGCTCCTATAAGGGTTCTATAAGGGGTCTTAGGGTATCTATAGACCCAGTCTGGTTCTTAGTAGGGAATGGGGTTCCTTTGAGGGTTCCTTTAAAGGCTCCTATAAGGGTTCTATAAGGGGTCTTAGGGTATCTATAGCCCCTGTCTGGTTCTTAGTAGGGAATGGGGGACTGGTCCCTATATAATCCCCAACAATAGTCCCCATAACCCATTCCCCCATTCCCTACTAAGAACCAGAGAGTCATACTGGCTCATATGGTACATATGTGTATAATCAACACAGAATAGTGGATATGTATATAAAACATGAGTGTGTACACCGATATGTGCATGCCTATGTGTTGATGTACATGAAAAACTGTATAAACTATAAACAATGCATACATATACTTGAATACATACATATACAATCTGAACATGTGTACACCTATATTTATGTCGCAAGTTTAGTTTATGTCTGCATGCTCTCCAGCACTTGGGAAGACTCGTCTTGGAAGGTTGGGCAAGGCAACACGAAGAAAAAAAAACGCCGATGACCTTCCGTCACATCTTGTGACTCTCTGTTCTCTAGTCTGAAGTGCAGCTAGTACTTGTTCCGACGGCTGCATCAAAGCCTGCAGCATACTGGGCAGACCTTCTGTGGCTGGTACCGTCCCATTTGGTGGGGAAGGAAGCGACTTCCGGAACAATCCTCCCCCTCTGCTAGCTGCTAGGGCAGATGCTCTCAGCTTTCGCTCCTGGTTGGCCCGGGCCTCTCATGAAGGGCAAGCACTTCAATGTTGTTGCAGAAGGCCTTCCGCCTTCCTCTGCTTCGATGGTCGGACCATACCGACGGACCGCAAATCAGGAAGACAATGACTGTAGCAGAAGTCCGCAAGGAACGCTGTCTGGCTTGCGGGCCGTGGCAGCGCGAATCCGTCACAGTTAACGGGTCTGCCGATAGAACATGTCAGAGCAATACCAGTGCCGTCCTGATGAATTCCAGTTTGTGCCCCGGCGACGATTGCCGTGTTGTAGCCCAAGCAGAAGGTGCTCAAGCTGGCGACTGCGACGGTCCTGACGAAAGTCTCATCAGTGTTTCTTCAGCTGCGGCTCCAACTCAAACCCCAAGCGGGTCCTCTTCAGCTGTGCCAGGTCGGCTTCCAGCGATAGCCTAAACGAGCCGGATTTTTACCCGCCTGTTGGATGCTCTGAGCTGCCCCGGGGTGCAGACCCTGTCTGGTCAGCGAGGAGTTCTCGTCGCGAGGCGCCCTATGAAGTTCTACGACTCCGCAAGCGCGAAAGATGGCCGGGACAGAACTGCACCAGCCTCGCAGACCTCGCCATCTCTTTCAGCGCCACTGCCGGCAGGCATGGATACAGACGGTACTCCAAGCACGCTCAGCCTTGAAAGTGCTTGTGCGCGAGGCTTCGAGCATCAAATTACTTCTTACGGGCCTCGAAAAATCAGTGGCCAGGCTTGTCTTGTCCAAAGTGCCGGGGCTTGCTTAAGTTCTTGCCACAGACATGACCCTCGATAATAAAGCTAGTCTGACATAGAACGAAACCTACAATCGCCGCTCCTTGGGTTGTTCTCATGGCAGTTGTGCCGAAACGGCTTCGCATGTTGTACATGAGCAGCTGCAGTATATATTATATTGTAGGGCATACATTATACTATCTTTCATATTATAGTATATAACAGAAAAATACTATATGTATATATATATATATGTGTATGTAACTTATAACTTCTTTTCAGCCATGAAATATACCATGTTCTGTATTGCAAACTATCTCATATTATATAGCAAAAAGTTAATGTTATATCTATATACACATTGCATATTGTATGTTACAAATTATGTGGCACATGTTAGATAGTATTCCATATGTAATATACATCACAGGTTAAATACTACATAGTGTATATACTACATCTATATACCTTCTACTGTATACTAGATGCTATATACATGCTGCAAGAACTATACACCTTAATTAAGCTACGGTACCTGATATACTGATACTTATACATACATGCGTACATATATATATATATGCTTAGCGCGTGCTTATAATGTGTATACGTATAGAAGGAGGGAGATTCATATATATATATATAAATATGCACATATAAATCATACTGCGCATTGTATATGATGTGCTTCTGCTTGCATGCTCCATAATACCTATATATGATATAATGTACTATTATATATTATACTATAATATATATGTATATACACTATACACTTCTTGTCGCACATTGTACATGATATACTGTACAATATCAAACATATGTTATGCAAGCTGGGTTTTTACATCTTGCACATAGCTTAATGCGCTATGCGGTATATGGTAACAAGTTATATATAGACACATCATTTTTGTATGCTATATACTATGATACATCTACATACATACATACATACATGCATACATACATACATACATGCATACATACATACATACATATATATATATATTGTACATTATATACTTGACATTGTTTGTTACATACTATACTATTATATCAATACAATAAATGCTAGTCACAATTTATGCTACATGTTGTACATTGTATCATATTTATTTATGTATCAGTGTTGTTGTCCTCGTTGTTCTTGGCTCCGACATGACATAAACGCGCAAAACCGACATGCCGCTTGCATCGGTTTTTACAGCATTTCCTACACTCGAAGTGCCTTTGGCATCGGTGCCGTCGGTGTTTCGTGTGTCTGCAATTCTTCGTTTTTGCGACGTCCGGAATCCTCGGTATTTGCAGCGTTTTCTTGCCTTCGGTTGGTGAGCACATCGTAATTTACGGTGTTCCGTGGGTCTGGGCAGGGGGGGTGGGGGGGNGAGGGGGTGGCGGGTGGGGGGGTGCGGGGTGGGGGGTGGGGTGAACGCATTTGGACGATCTGCTCCGAGGACAATCCACATGGAAACTTTGGCCGGCCGGCGATTGCTCATGAAGCCAGGACTCGAAACGGTTCTGGAGGCCATGGCTCTGTACACGGGGGCATCGTCGAAGCATGCTTGGTTTTCCGCTGGAGCACTTCTTGGATGCCGCGAAAGACCGCGACTGGCTGTTCGCCTGAGGGAAAACCTGACGATGCATGTGAGGATTGAGCCTAAACCCTGAACTTGCAGCCACTAAGCCTCCTAAACCCTGAACCTTCAGCCACCAAATTCCAATCAGATTCGCCAAACATTGAAAGCGCGCATTCCTGCGACGTATACCCGGAAACACATGTGTAGAAACAACGAACACCAATCTAACATCACTTCCTATGTATCGCGATGTGCCTACAAATTATGCAACTGTCCTTGTACTACGATACCACATCTTGTGTCATGGAAAGCACAGAAAACCTTGCAAGACGTGTGTAGAAGCAGCGAAAACAAAGCAAGAATAAGTTCCTTTGTGAAGCGATGTCCTTTTTTTATTTACAACCATTTTCCAAAATAAGGCTACAGATTCAAGAACTGTCCTTGTCTCACGATGCCATATCTTGTGTCCTTTCAAACATAGAAAGCAAAGAAAACAATATAAAAACCGATGCGTTCGCCACTTGCGAAAACGTGCACATGCAGACGCCACCAAGGTTTTCGGACGTTGAAGCCTATGAAATGCTATAAAAACCGGAGTAATCGGCATGTGCGCAGCGCGCGTTTACGTCATGTCGGACCGTTATTCTTACTATTAGTATGTTAGTATTGGTATCGTATTGACAATACTATTACTCTTCGTAATATTGCCATTATTATTACAGTATCTATTCGTCGTCGTGGTCGTAGTACTAGTCGGTAGAAATAGAAATATATATATATATATTACAAATTATGCGCTACGTATTATGGCTTTTCCGGCAGGGTCAACCCCGAACCTACCTGGCGCAGAGTTTTTTGAGACGGCCACGCGCCCGAGAACTCTGACAAGAGAAAAGAGGACTCCGAGCCGGTCCAAAAGGCAAAGAGCTGGCAAAGTTTAGGGTTTAGGGTTCAGGGTGTAGGGTTTAAGGTATGGGGTTTAGGGAAAGGGTTTAGGGCTTAGGGTGTAGATTTTAGGGCTTAGGGTACAGGGTTTAGGGTTTAGGGCTGCCAAATCTTCTCCCGAAACGGGGACCCGCAATTTTTGCAGGTCCCTTAAATGCCCTCAGCAAACCGCAAGTTTTGCAGCAAGCCGGGGCGCGCAAAAAACGTCTGTCCCATCCATCCGAAGCAAGAGTTGGCAAACGCAGAAAGCCATGCTTTACTAGGTGGGGCTTTTAAGGCTTTTGAAAAATATTAGTAAATAAGATCCTCTTAAGCCCAATAAAGGAAAATATAAAATGTCCCAAAGCCCTACCTAGTTTATGATACTGGATGTTCTATGCGGCTAGTTACGGCTAGTAACCATCATCTAGGCTGTACAACTTTGAACAAGCGGGCCATCTCCTGGCAAACACCAAGCAACAGCACGGAAAAGCTCAGAATGCATAGCCGCCATCCTTGCTGCAGACATGGGGTCCGACTCAGGTCACGGTCTTGGGGAACAAAGGTGTCAAAGCGAGAGCAAGAGAGAGATAGAGACAGAGAGAGAGACAGAGCGAGCGAGAGCGAGCAAGCGAAGAGGGGTCGGCCGACAGACGACAGAGAGACAGACAGCGAGGCAGAAGGAGACCAACCGACAGACGGTGTTGCTGCATTGAGCAGATGGGAGCGGATTCATTTGCTACTGCATGCCACTCTTCCCCCCATAGGCTGTCAAGCTTGGGCAGCTGCGTCCTTTAGAACCTCGTCAATTTCCTGACGCAATTCTCGTCCATGGGACGGGTCTTGAAATCAGCGTCCAACGCAGGAATCAGCTAAGCTTTGCCTTGTCCAATTCCCGGTCAAACTCCAGAGTAGCTGCTGTCGGATCGTTCTCGGTGCTTCGCAATCGCTGCAAGTTGCTCATGACATGCAGCGAGACGGGAAGAGCTTTCCTAGAGTCTTGGGAGTCTCTTCTGGGATGCCGACACCATCGAAAGGGTCTTCGCCCTGAAGATCGGCTCACATCTACGGTGGTCTTTCTACATATGCAAGCACGGCATTACAGCATGCCTGCTGCCAGGCATCTTCCGGCTTGCCAAACATGGGATTGGCGACCTTACCACACCCGAGCCCTGCTACTCCAAGAAGATTGAAGTTGCGAACACATGCAGTTCATAGTTCACATCACACGAGGTGACGGCACCAACGCCGCCATCTTCGCTGTTTGTCCATGGACTCGGTGCCTGCAACAAGACTATGGCCGTCGACACTTGGGCATCAGCGTTAGCTGACAGGACCCAAGGAATGTCCTTCAGGCTTGGACAGACTTGTAAGGCTGCGGCCAGAAACAAGTGCGGGACTTATGCTCGAAGCTTGAACACCACCACCACCACAACAACAACAACAATCATCACCAGAACATATGTGCAACAGGGCAATACTCACAGCTGCCTGGGAAGACGATCGAATGCCTTTGAGCCACCACCACGCCTGCCAAGACGCGAACAATGCTACAAAATGCAAATGTGTGTAAGTGTGTATGTGTGTGTGTGTGTGCGTATGTATGTGTATATACATATACATATACATATACATATACATATACATATACATATACATATACATATACATATACATATACATATACATATACATATACATATACATATACATATACTATGGAGGCACACTATGTTGAAGCCGGAAGCATGAGCATTTTCTGGACCCAAAATCGTGCCCTCAAAACCACCAGCCTTGCACGTGTCCTGATACGTACTTGGTGGGACCCGG